>REGO01000015.1:5911689-5927742 GCA_010120015.1 Rhombomys opimus | reverse complement strand
AATAAGACGTTTGTAAGTGGAGTTTCATAAAAATGAAACAACGTGGTGGTCTTTGAAAGATTCCAACAGGAGAAGGAAAACACCTAAAAGCTATATGTTAGGTAAGCATATTTGAAAGCCACATAGCTGCTCAAGGATGTGTTTCCCAGATCCTCTGTGGAGTCATGTTAAGTGTGATTTCCCGGGATCTGCCTGCCTGCATGGAGCATTACTACCTACCACTATAGAGAGCTTTACAGCTTTCTTAGTGTCTAACTGCTTCAATTCCCATATTTAAAAAAGAAAATTTTAGATTAGCCACTTCGAAGCAGAAATTAAATTACAAGATTAAATAAATTAATGTAGGGTTCGTAGACTAAGCCAATATGAAGGAATGCCCAGAAAGTTGGGTCAAGAAAAAGACAGGAATAAAAAGTGAAAAAAGAGGAATATACACACAACCACAAACAGGCTGGGGGGAGGGGCAGAGACGAAGACAGAGACAGAGAGACTGGCAAGAAAACAGACCTACGAATACTTACCCTCACAGTATGGAAAGGCTTTGAACTGTGACCCCTTCTGACTGTTGTTCTGCTACTCAGCATTCACCTGCGATTTCTTTTCTTTTCTTTTTTCTTTTTTGGAAAGTGTAAGCAAGAAAGCCAGTTATCTTACATATAATATATAGATGTAAAATGTAAATTTAAAAATGTATATTTTTCTTACGACTTAAAAATGATGTTGCATTTTCTAAGAGAAAAATGTTAGAAAAGTGCTATTTTCTACTTTAACTGCTGTTTACACCTTCAGACTGTTCCATCTTCTCTGATACCCAAGCTGCAGGGCAGTGAGTCCCCTTGCAAGCTACAGAGGGTGCTGGGCCAATTTCAAGAAATCAGCAGGTAGTACGGAGAAAGATCTACATGCAGGATCTCCTATACAGCTGCCCAATGCTAGATGGCTCCCAAGAGGTTGGCATTAGGCAACCCCAACTCAAAATGAAGATTGCCTCATGCACTTCACTAGAAACTTCTCTCGTCCTATTCTATACAAACCATGCTTGTTTCTTGTAGGCCTACATGACAAAGCCTCACCAGGCGTAATGCAAGAGTTTTCAGAAATCTGTAATCTGTGAATATACTGTTCATCTCAGAAAACAGATATTTAAAATCTCAAACTCAAAGCATCCTTCGCTTCCTTTAGGGCTATAGGATGTTATGCTTTTGTGAGTGTTTATGGCAGTTTAGACACCAAGGGTAGTGGGCTTTATGGCTCAGACATTCAAAGGAAGTACTCTCTTCAACATACTCACTGTCTAGACAGAGAAAGAGGAACTCAGCACCAAATCTGTTTCGGCTAGGCAGCCTCTGATCAGCAGAAACTGTCCTGCAGATGACATCAGGATTGCCGTGGCTACAGTGAAGCCTCAAACTGACACCACCAATTGGAATGGCAAGCCAGCACATTCCTTTAGCTTAGAATTGCCACTGTGTAGTCCTGGAATCATTTATATCTGCTGCACAACTGTTCCTCATTTGTTCGTCAAGCTAACAAATGTTTACCAAGCTCCCACTAAGTAGCAAACACCGTTCTGCAATGATTCAGAAGACAGTGCCACCCGACGAGGACCTCATGGCTTATGAATGGTTCTTAAGAGGCGAGATTTCTCCTGATGGAAGATATTTTAAAATTGGGATGACATGGATCTAGTGATGGAAATTAATGCATAAATTAAGTTTGTGTTTTGTTGTTAGTGTTGTTTCATCTTAGATCCTAAAAGGAATGCTGGTGTCTCTTGCAGAAGAAGAGGAGGGCAGAACTTTCCCCACTCTGTCCATTCTGCATTTGAGAAAGGCCCACCACACAGAAGATGGGCATGTGAGCTGGGATTCCGGTAGACCAAGTTCCTGCAGTGCCTTCCTGCCTCCTTTGCATAAAATGCTCAGAAGCCTGTCCAGCTGGGGATAGCCTGCCTCTCCTTTTTTGGGTATGGGGAGTGAAGTCAGCCTAGTAGTGTCTCTGGTATTTCTAGTTGGCAGAGGCACCAGCTAAGCCACCCCAGACCTCACACTGTATGACTATTCCCATGAAATGACTCACTAGCCCCAGAATGTATTGCTAACCCTGAGGTCCCCTTCAGAGCCATCAGCAGCACTCAGCGAGGGAGGCAGCCTGTAGGAGATGAATTCTTCAAGATAAGAGTGAATCTTCCCAGTCATACATGATAAATGAGAGCAGCTTTCAGAAGTATTGGATTTTTCCCATAAATTTCTGAATGGAACCAACTTAGCCAGTTTACCCAAGGTCATATAGACTTTAAAAGCTTCAATAAATATATTTGTTTTTTTTTTCCTTCTAAGCTATAAATAGCTCTATGGAAAAATAGTAAACAGGCGCTATAAAAAGAAGTTGAATGAGCCTATGTGAGAATTTCTTTCTCATGTCATTTTACTGGTTGGTTAGCAGAGTGTCTATGAACTGGCTGTATGCTTTTGTTAGTCACCATCATTTCATTCTCTCCTTCAAGTATTTCATCCTTCCCACTCTTTAAAATCACCAAGCAAGTATTCAGTAATGCTTTTGAGATTGGCAGGTGGCACTGCCTGCTACATATCTCAACACTAGGAAGAATCAAGGGATAGTTTTACAGATTAGATTAAAACTCCCAGAGTTCTTCTGATTCATTTTGAGTGACTTCAATTGATAATGTGCATTATTTTGAATGGCCAAAATACAGAAAATGATGATATTAGCATTTTCCGAACAATATAAGGAATAATTAATAAGCCACTTGAGTTACCAGATTAGGGGTAGGATAGGGACAAGAAACCAGGAGGAACAGAAATGCCCAAAGGTTTCATTATTTGAAATTTGCCTTCCCCGATTTCTTCTCGCTAGTTGGGCTATTCATGCTCATTAAACAGGTCCACCAAGTAAATACAGCCAAAGTTTTATCTCTTTCACCAAAGATGAAGCAATCACATGGAGGCAGGATTGCTTTATTTATAGCCAAACAAATTTTGCATAGGAAGTATACCATAAATATTTTTGATTGAACTAAATTAATTTATTTGTAGTTGTCACCTACTAGGGGATATTGTGATTCAACTTGTCAAACAATACCCAGAGGCTTACAAGCTGCCCTCTTTGACATCTGAAGATCTTGCATGAGCTCTGACAATTTAAATAACTAGTTTTTGGTCAAGCACATTCCAGAGCTTTATAGATGAGTTTGGCATGCAAATTAGTGAAGCTCTAACAGTAAACATTCCTTGTGAATCTTAGGTTGACTTCAGCAGATAAATGAAAAGTTAGTCAAAGCATCTTCAAAAGGACATCTCTAAAAATTCTAATTCTTTCTTCAGAGACTTGAATTTTTTTCATACAAGTCTTTGGCTTGCTTGGTTAGGGTCACACTAAGGTGCTTTATGTCCTTTGTGGCTATTGTGAAGGGTGTTGTTTCCCTAATTTCTTTCTCGGCCCTTTTGTTTTTTGTATACACGAGGGCTACTGATTTTTTTTTTTTGAGTTAATTTTTTATCCAGCCACTTTGCTGAAGGTGTTTATCAGCTGTAGGAGTTCCCTGGTAGAATTTTTGGGGTCACTGAGGTATACTAGCATATCATCTGCAAATAGTGATACTTTGACCTCTTCCTTTCCAATTTGTATCCCCTTGATCTCCTTTAATTGTCTTATTGCTCTAGCAAGGACTTCAAGAACTATGTTGAAGAGATGTGGAGTGGGCAGCCTTGTCTTGTTCCTGATTTCAGTGAGATTGCTTTAAGTTTCAGAAAAGCAAAGAGGATGGACATCATAAGAGGAAGAAAACAGGGAACAGGACAGGAGCCTACCACAGAGGGCCTCTGAAAGAGTCTACACTGCAGGGTATCGAGACAGATAGCCAAACTTTTGGCAGAGTGCAGGGAATCTTATGAAAGAAGTGGGAAATAGTAAGACCTGGAGAGGACAAGAGCTCCACAAAGACAGCAACAGATCCAAAAAGTTGGGCACAGGGGTCTTTTCTGAGACTGATACTCCAGCCAAGGACTACTCACGGGGATGATCTGGAACCCCTGAACAGAGGTAGCCCATGGCAATTCAGTGTCCAAGTGGGTTCCATAGTAATGGGGACAGGAACTGTCTCTGACAGGAACTGATTGGCCTGTTCTTTGATTACCAACCCCTGAGGGGGGAGCAGCCTTACCAGGCCACAGAGGAAGACAATGCACCCAGTCCTGATGAGACCTGATAGACTAGGATCAGAGGGAAAGGAAAGAGGACCTCCCTTATCAGTGGACTGGGGGAGGGGTACATGTGGGGAAGAAGGAAGAATGGTGGGATTGGGAGGGGAGAAGGGAGGGAGCTACAGGGGGGATACAAAGTGAATAAACTGTAATTAATAAAAATAAAAATAAAATTCTAGTCCATAAGTAAACAAAGTCTCTAAGATTCAAAACTGAGTCAGGATGGGCAGGAGGAGAGACAGATAACATCTTTATTAAAGCATTTGCTCATTTGTATTCAGGATGCAGAGGACCTCTGGCTGTTTACCTCCTAATTATTTGAGGACAGTGGGAATCCGTCACAGAAGTTAAGGTTGCAGGATCTAAGTAAAAGAATTACTAGTTCAAAGCTGGAGTATTTATGAGTTAGGACTCAATTTCCCATGGCAACTGTGCCTTGGAAAAATAATTTTAAATGATTTTCAAGATTTCTATTAAAAATAATTTTTGGACCTCCCTGCTTCAAGTTATTGGCATTTTATCTACTTTATTTCAGCTTCAGCTCATTTGCTCCTCAGATGAACTCTTCTTTGGAACAGGCAAGACAGCCACACAGCTGTATTTATTAAGGTTTTGTCTAAGCTCACTGACAACAACCAAATCTTTTTTTTCCAAAACTCTAAAGCAAATAGTTAAACGAAAGGGGAACCCATGAGGTATATATAGATTCGTGTGTGTGTGTGTGTGTGTGTGTGTGTGTGTGCTAATTCTAATAAAAGGCTTATTTCAACTGAAATACACAAGCTGGTCTTTTAACCCTGCACCTAATTAAAGTGTTTACTGATAGTACTTGGCAACTATCAGTTATATCTGACTCTCCTTATCAGCCATTCTGTCTTAGGTTATTTAGAAATACATCTTCAAGCACATTGCAAAGATAAAGGTTATGCAAAGAGTCAGAATGAAATGAAAAAAAAAAACATTTCCTCAAACTCATTTTATGCTTCTTCTGAACAATATCTACTTTCTAGATACAGTTTAAGAAGGTGAAGGAAAATAGCTGTGCATATGGATCTTGCATCTCTGCTAAGCAAAATTAGCAAGTCTTAATCATAGCTTTTCAAGAAATACTGTTTCCTCCCAAAATATGATGTTCAAGTGATACTTTTTTATTAAAGGTTTGATAGAAATTTTCTTCTACCCTTATTCCCTAAAACCTCAATATGTTGGCTTAACTTTGACCTTCTGCCTTAAGAGACAGGTTTCTTCTCTGTCTTTTAGGCAATGAAATTGAGTCCATAGTAGTTACAATGCTTTTTATTTTTCCATACAGCAGTTTCCAAACTAGTATTTCTAAAGTATTTCTAGTATTTCTTCAGCAGAAAACATTATCACTCCGGTCATGGGTTTTTCATTGCTCCAGTGTCTAAGCAACAGCTTTCTTCTCTTCCTACCCACTGAAATGATGACTGTTAGTTTTCTCAAGCTGCCTCTGGCTTTCCCCAGGACATTTATTTCACTTAATGACAGAAATGTTGGAAAGAAAATTTGGTTCACATTGTGAAAATATCACCACTCAGAGTTTTTAAAACCTCATTGGAGTGATCTTATAGCCAGAAAGCAGACACTAACTTTTAGACTTTTAGTTGTGCACAAAAATACCTAATTTCAAGGTTTCCTTCCTAATTTCGTGAAGTGTCTATAACAAGGGAAACTTCCAGGGTTGCTAATTCTGCTGTAGTTTTCGGTAAAGATGCAGCACATGAGCCTGCTGCTTTGTTTCAGGAAGTTGTGGTGAGCGGTTTCTAAGGCAATTTTATGGAAACAGGAGCATTTGCGATGACCTTCCCCTGGTCAGCTGCTTCTCCTCATGACACTCTTCAGCTGATTTCTCTTGACAGAGGTCTTGTTTTTGCTTTTGGTTACTTTTTACTATAAATAAATTCCGTTTCAGCCACAATTATTTAAAAAGCCCCTGGTCTCCACAGATGGCTCCATGACTAAGGGTACTTTCTCCTCTTGCGGGGGACCCAGATTTGGGTCACAGCTCCCATGTAAGGTAGCCGAATACCAGCTGTAACTCCAGCTCCATGAGAGCATATGCTTTCTTCTGTGATGATGTACGTGTGCATATAATCACACACAGACACATACATGGAAATAAAATATTTAAAAATCTTTCCTTATATATAAGGCATTACAATGATTTCCAATATTAATGAAGCACAGATTTAGAATTACTGGCCCTTTGGTCAACATGAGTGAGTGACAAGGAGCTTTTAAGAAACTAAGGAAGATGATCATGGACAAAGAGCAACTTGAAGTGAGAAGTCTGTTCCTTCGTGTTCATTAGAAGAACCTAGCAAGAATATTGACGATAGCCCAAATGTTGGATACAGACATTATTACGTCAGACTCTCAGATGGTGATAGTATACATTTTGTCTTCTTGCTTTAACAGTTTTGTCTTACAAGACAGATAACTCCCAGAGGAACAGCACCTGATGTTGTCTTCTGGCTTGTGCGAGGATGCACACACGTGTCCAGCCTCACCAACATGTGCACACCCCTACCTGCCATTTTTTTCTTTAAATTACAAAACTACGAATATGTGATAGTTACTTTTGATGCATCTGAAGAGTGGCAAAAGCATAAAGACATAACTGTGCCTAGGATGGAAATGTTTAAAAATGCCTAGAAGTGGAGCAAAGTAAGGGTTGCACAAGTGAGGCTGTGCTTTTCAACACATTATTTTAGTCTTCCTTTATCAGCCAGATTACACCGCACTTCTGGACCGAGGTGCAGGTGCTCTAGACAATTTTTGTTTTACTGGTAAGTTTCCCTTCACAAGGTGGTAGTATAAGGTAGAAAGCCTATTAGAGAATAAGACCAGAACTCAAAATGCAAATGCTGATTTTGGTAGAGACAGAAAATAAATGAAAGATCAAACGAGGGAACAGAACTAAGGAGAAGTCAATTAAAACTTGGACAGGTCACCTGGAGGATTTTGTAGCAGCGGATCTTAGACGGGCAAAAGCGATGAAGATAGGTTCTGTGGTATTTATTTTTAGAATTTAACTTTTTATTTATGCGTAGGTGTGTGTGCATACATGTGTGTGCGGTCACCTGTGGAGGCAAGAAGGGGACATCAGAGCCCCTGGAACTGGTGTTACCAGCACTTGTAAGCTACCCAATATGGATGTTGTGAGGTGATTTTGGCTCTAGTGCAAGAGCAGCAAGGTTTTTCTAAACTGCCAAGTCATCTCTCCAGCCCCTAAAAAGTGTCTTAAAAGAGGGACACAAACTGGGTCGAAATTCTAAGCCCTTTGCTTTTTGTTTTATGTTTTTTTTTTTAATATCAGAGTATCAAGGAGCATACTTGAGTGAAAGGTGAACATAGGTGGAGCTTAAAATGTTAAAGAAGAACTCCCACAGAAGAACTATATTGTGAAGAAGTTGCACCTGTAGCGTGAAGCAGAAGGGCACACTTCCAGCTGTAATCAACTCAAAGCTGGCGAGAGCGTGTGCTTTATGAACTATCTGCACACCCCAGAGCATCAACCAGCTTTCCAGACCAGACAACCATACTGAATCCTCTACAGTGTAAGTTTCCAGGCAATCAAACTCCTGCAGGAAAAGTCTGCTGGCTCCAGGGATGACGATGGAAGAAAATAAAGGCCACCACAGCATGCTCATGGAAGTTCTACAAGAAACATGGAAAAAAGCCACCAGAACTGATAAAGGTGATAACAAAATATCCTAACATGAATCCCCCAAATGGACAAATTATTCTCATATGAAAAAGAGACAAAGTAGAACTGTATATTCAGAGAACTGTTGGCACTGAGGAAATAAAGCATGAACTGAAGAGCTGAGCGAAGTGAAATAAATATAATTACAAACCGAAGACAAAAACTCAACATAAGGAAAAATGAGTAATAGTGAAAGCACAGATGTTAAGGGGCAGAGAAATGTCTCATTAGGTAAGAACATTTACTGTAAAAGCCTAAAGACCTGAGTTCAAATCCCCTGAACCCTTGTAACATACAGATGGATCTATCACATATATAAAAAATGTTGTAGGAAATTGATACAAGAAAATAAAATTAAAACAAAATCATGTTTTTGTTTTAAAATAAGAGGGAAAATAGAAAAAAAGGATAAAACATGAATGTAATATTAGGCCCCCAAGAAGAAATCTAGAAATAATTGACACAAAGTTTATTTATGGGTAAATTTGTAAAATTAAGGATTTAAAGTGAAATAATGATTTAGAACATCCTATATGAGGCAGTATTGAGCATCAACATGGTCTTCATCCTAGGTGAAAGGACTTCAAACATAAAGGAATGTTCTCTCAGGCAGTGAAATAGTCAAATGATTTTTAAATACATGAAAAGCTGTATCTCATTTGTGATCTTCGTTGGATTGTAATGACATACATTTCCACCAATATTGAGGGGATGAGGACATTGTGACCAGTGAGTGCTGGAGTGGAGCTACAGGACCCCGAGAGCCAATTTATCCTTTTTACAGCTACTACTACAGCAAAGCTGAATCTTATCTACATAGATGTATATAGAGACTTGGCATGAATTATAAAAGAGGGAATGTTTTTTACCCCTTGTAGTTTGGTGAGTGATACGTGGGTTGTGTTTCACCCGTACTCACTAGGCAACCTTTTTCCTTTAATTTGACAATTTCCTATACAGTGTATTACAATTATACTTACCACCCATTATCTCCTCTCATTCTCTTCAGTCTCGCTCTGAGCCCTCTCTTCTTTCGATGCAGTCTTCATCCTCATTCATGTCTCTTTTTTCCCTAACAAGTTTAATTAGGGTTCCTTGGATGAGGAGCATGGATAATTGGTTGTTTCCTGGGTCATGAACAGTACCAGTGGCCACATCACAGAAAAAAAACACGAGAAGAAAATGTCAGTAGCTCCTCCGAGAGGGATGGGGGTCTAAAGGGCATCTTGTCTATCCTTTATGGGATGGAAAAGGGCTCAACCTTGTTCAGGCCTTTTGCATCCCAGAGCTACTATGTGTTCACAATGGCTAGGTGATATCTGCTGGCAGTGTTTCACAGGATTTTCTCCACCTCTCCCGTGTTATTCCCTGGGGGTAGAAAGTGTGATGCTGATGTCCAGTTTGTAGCTATGTACTCAATAGTCAGTTATTCCAAGCACTTAAAACTGCCAAGTTCTGCACAGCAGCCCTGCCCATAACTTCCCCATAAACCTGATACAAGTCTGGCCAGACTACAACATAAAGATATAAATTGCAGTTTCTTTGTTTCTTTCTTTCTTTCTTTTTTCCTGTGACACATCTAAGGTCAATTCTGTGAGACTGAATCTTACTTGCTGAGAGGATCTGAACTACGTGTTTTCCTTTTCTATGAATGTTTTCTCTTTTCAGTGAAAGCCTGCTCTAGAACACTGCATGCATTAAGGGTTAAACACTCACACACATTTGGCTACTCTAGAGCAGATGCCCCAGACAGTACATCTTAGTTATTTCTGCCACACAGAGGTGATGCTGTGTGTGGGGTGTGTGTGTGTGTGTGTGTGTGGTGTTTCGAAGGAAAACTGTATTTATGAATTGTTACATCCATGGAGAAGGACGTGTAAGGAAGTCTTAAAACAGATTTAAAAAAACAAAATAGGGCTAACTATTACCAGGAAGCTTGTGTGTCTGTAAATCTATGCGAAATCGAGGGCAGACCTTGGTAACCGAACTTACCCATCACATTCACCTCAGAGACTCCTTTTGACTTTCTAACTCCTGCCAATAATTTTAAAAACAAACAAACAAACAAACAAATAGCAAAACAACTTCATTTAACCCAGTGATACGCTTTTCTGTCCTCCATATCTTATTATATTAGCCTAACTTTTATGATAAAAAAAACCCCTGAATTTCAATTATTTTGAGTAACTTTCTACATGTAACATTGGTAGGACAGTCCGTTCCTTGTCAGTCTAAGTCTGGCTTCTTTTGTATTTTAACCTTTTTCCTTGTTTCTAACTGTCACATGACTGCACATATTTATGAGATACGATGTGATATGTGGGTATTACATACACACACACACACACACACACACACACACACACATGCATGCACATACAATTTGCAATGATCAAATCCAGATCCTCAGTATACCCACCATCTCTAACATTTATCACATCTTCATGGTAGGAACATAAAAAAGCCTTTCTTCTGAGTAGTTTAACCTATACAATGAACTATTGCCAACTTTAAATCTAGCTTTCTTTTGGCCAAATTTCACTCACCAAAATGTAATATGTCATTACTTATCACATCTGTCTGTTCCAAAGATTACTACTGACACAACATAAAGGGTGAGCTAAAAATAAAGTAGATGTATGGCTCCATCCGTCACCAAGCCTGCCTCACTGGAACTATTTTAAGTGCGAGCCTCCACTCTGAAGGATCTTTTGACCTCAGCGAGTGAGAAGTCATAGAGTTCAAACTGTGGGTGGTGGTGATTCATCCAGATGTAGTAATCCACGTAGCTAGTAATTCATTCGTATTCTTATGACCACTCTCACAAATAAGAAACAACTTGTCAAGCTAGAGTTATTTCTCTGTAAGAGAAATGGAAAAAAAAATAAGTTTCTTAAGGTACACATCTCTAAGTCTTTGACTTGTTGGCCAGGATGAAAAGATGTTTTTCAATGTTTCATTAATAATCAACACTCTAAGAATATTTTAATATCCCAAAGATACTATACTAACTAAGTTATGACTATGACCCTTATTAGGTCAAATGTGCTCTAGGGCAGGCCCCAAGAATATTTGGACTGATGGGTTAAAGTGAGAGAGGGGAGGGGCCATGACGTTGGGTGGGTGGGGAGGAGGGGGTGGATCTGGGAAGAACTGGCCAAATACACTATATGAAATTCTCATATACTTAATAAAAAAATGTTATTTAATGTAAAGGGAGAAAATATTATTTAAGAGAGAAAAGACAGTAGTGAAGGTATGAATATGACAAAACACATGCAATGCATGTGTTAAATACAATGATGAGACTTACTGTTTTATGCAATTAATAGACACTAATTAAAAATGAAAAAAAATAAATCATTTTTAGTTTCTTTGGAGTCATATGAGAAATCTAAGGAGGAGGTCTGGTCTGTTTTCAGCCCCAAATTAAATTAATTGACATAATACTTATAAATAACTCAAGACTCATCTGAGGCAGCAACAGTTCCTCTTTGTGTTACAACTCTGAAGTGTTGAAAGCTTACATTAAGGCC
Source organism: Rhombomys opimus (assembly GCA_010120015.1). Lineage (NCBI taxonomy): Eukaryota > Metazoa > Chordata > Mammalia > Rodentia > Muridae > Rhombomys > Rhombomys opimus. The sequence goes on along the minus strand of REGO01000015.1, from coordinate 5,916,253 downwards.
CCCAAGTGGGACAACTTTGCTGAGTCACTAATAAACGTCACCCTTTTGACTCATAAGAAGATAAAAGATTTGACAAAAATTATTTAAAAGTTTTGCCTTCCTGAGCCCACACTCTTGTCATGGAACCAAATCCCAACTTCATGATAGTTCTGGAAGACTATTTCTGACCACCAGATCATTGTCAATGACTTCAAGTCACACAGTCATTGGTGAGGAAAGGGGACTTCCCTTCTAACGAAGAGCAATGAAGTTATCAACCTCAGGCTTCCCTTGATAGCCATGCACTGTGACCCTTCCTCTTCTGAGAACTCAGGATTTCAGGCAGGTTGGTGAACTTGGAAGAGACTCAGAGATCATAAATCCCATGGTCTTCCTTCTTCACCTGAAAAGCAGTGCTGGACTGGGAACAACAGCTTTGTTGTTAGCAGCGAGTTCTCCCTCCCTCCCCACTCTCTCTTTAAACCGAAGTGTTTTAGTTTCTTTTCTCCGGCACTTTCTCAACAGCATGTCAAAACTAACCCTTATAGATAACACAAAATAGTTTTTCATGGATTTTTTTAATTTACCCACTGAATAACATTCAAAGCCAGGTTGTGCAAGTTTCTTTTTTCTTTTCTTTTCCTTTACTTTTCCCCATTAGTTTATTTATTTAACGGATTTACAGCCTAATTGAAGCCCTCTTCCTCCTTTCCACCCAGTTCCACCCTCATGCCCTCTCCCCCCAATTTCTCACCCCTTTATCCTTAGAGAAAGGGAGGACCATGGGGAAAAATCCCACCCTGGCACCTGATGTCGCAGTAGAACTAAGCACATCCTCTCCCACCCAGGCCAAACAAGGCAGCCCAGTTAGGGGAAGAGAATCCAAAGACAGGCAACAGAGTCAGAGATAGCTCCAATTCACGTTGTTAGGGGACCCACATGAAGAACAAGCTGCACATCTGCTACATATATGAAGGGGGCCTATGTCCAGCCCATGCATGCTCTTTGATTGGTGATTCAATGTCTGGGAGCCCCCATGGACCCAGGTTAGTGTACTCTGTAGGTTTTCTGTGGTGTCCTTGACTGCTCCAGCTTCCTCACACCTTCCTCACCACCCCCCACTCTTTCACAAACTCCCCTAGCTTGGCCTATTGTTTGGTTGTGGGTCTCTGCATCTGTTTCCAGCAGCTGCTGGATGAAGCCTCTCAGAAGACAGTTATGCTAGGCTCCTATCTGGAAACATAAGCAGAGAATAATTTATAGTGTCAGTGGTTGGCTCTCTCCCATGGGAATGTCAAACCAATGACTGGTCCAACTTGAGACCCACCCCATGAGAGAGAACAAGTTTCTATCCTAGCTACTATCTATACAGCAAGAAACACACTGGTAGTTTCTGCCTTCTGAGATCTTAGTTTACTGACTACAAACAACAAGAAAAGCAACTGTGATGATATGGTATGTGTTTACAGTAGATGAACAGGAGCAAATTAGAAGAAATGTTTGTAGAAGGGAGAAAGAAAATATTTCTAATCTAGATTTGTCCATCAAGGAAAGCCTTCTGGGGAAGGTAATACTCAATATATAATCTGAATGTGCCATAAAAAGTTCATGAAAATGAAGAGGTAAAAAGAAAGAGTGTCCTAAGACAACCCTCAAAACTCAGAAGGAATTAATACAAGGCAGAACTGATGAAATAAAACCTATCCCATCCAGTGGATCCCAGGTGGTCTAGGGCAGAATGGTGAAGCAGGAAGCTGGAGAAACAGTCAAAGGGCAGATTATACAAGCATTATTAAAAGCAGTCGTAAGGAGTTTAGACTTTTGTGTAAGAGTTTTGGAACGCAATAAGGAATGTTAGCATCTGGGAAAGATTACTGTGGTTACGTTAATGTGCAGGAAATGGATTGGGAGAGATGGGATTTATGGCAAGAAAGTCAGGGAGAGACCATTCAGACATCTAGACAAGCAACGGGCAGTCTGAACTAAACTACATCTCAGAAGTATTTGTACAGCTGAAGCACAGGACGTTGGCTGCACCCAGGCAAACAGGAATACATCCTTCTACATCCCCTTTGCCCTGCTGCCTGCAAATCTGAGGGATCACAGACCAAGCTCCCAGAGTATAGCCCCAAACTTGCAACAATGCTAAATTGAAGGCTTGCGGATTTAAAAATGAAGGCTATTAGCAGTCTCTCCTCTCACCAGTGTTCAGTTATTTATTGAGAATTCAGTACGTCTCAAGCTTCTGTCTAGACCCTGAGCATCAAAATAGAACAGAGTGTCTATGCTTAAAGGTTCCTATTTTGTAACATGTGATAGTCATGTAAACTTATAAGTGTAAAGAAATACCAAAAGTATACAAAAGGGTATTAGCCCACCAAGGAAGTCACTGAAGACTTTGTGGGTGACTTCAACAAGAGTTTCTAAGCCTCATTTAGGAAAACCGAGCAGGACTATGTCATTTAGCGGAGATGGGAGGAAAAACAGAAGCAATATGCATACAGGCATTGATACGGTTTCTGACTGGGGGATAGTGTCCATATTGTAAAAGTGAATCCAGAAATGAATTGGCTAAACACTATGTGGTCAAGGTCAACAGGTTTATGGGTATGGCCTGGTGGGTGTGTTTGATTTTAGCTATTAAACAGAAATGGAAGATTGAAACAGCAAAACAAAAGTCTAGTAGAATCCATTTATGATTTAGATACCGATACGCAGAGGATAAGGTTTGAGGGAAGTTATCAGAGTGCAAGGTGCAAGTCAAGAGGCTTTTGAATTATGTAAAAAGTGTCGTGATAGAAGTCTGCCTATGGGTGGTAATGATAGCCCTCCAGAGCAAAATACAGGGAGCTTTATAGAAGAAAACATTGGAAGAATATTCTAAAAAAAACAGGATTACAGTTCATAAAGGAGCAGGGGAAAGTAAAAATAGTTTCTTATTGGACTGACTAGTGAGATCTAAGAGCTGAAAAGGAGATTGCTGGAGATGATCACTTTGGACTCAGAATTATAGTTATATGTCCAGTTAATACATAACTGAGGTTCAGATAACATACGCCTGTGAGTCCAAATCATCAAGAAATGTCAAGTTCCTTAGTAACAATTGGACTTGTTACTTGTTTATTAAACAATAAATTGATCTAATAAACTGATAAAAAATGTGTTGCTCAAAACCACAGGTAGTAGTTTTAGGGTGTATAAGTATATAACAGGAAGACATATAAAAGAACATTAACACACAATAGATGAGAGAAGAAGGAATCTACTAATAAACAGGAGAAATCATGTGACTGAAGTCGAGAGAGCAGTGCACATGAATAAATCCAGTAAAAGATGGACTAAAAGAGCCTCGACTGCAAGCTTTATAGACAATACTAGTGATTGAGACAGCATCAAGATAGGAGTTAACAGAAATAGGTCACATAGGCCAACGTCAGTATTCACCTGTGGTTGGCACCATGGACCTTCCAAACAACGGTTCCTGGTGCCCAAGATTCGGAAAGCAGGTATGATTGAACTCAGTGATCATTGCATGGTTGGCTCAGAGATACAGCGAGTGAAGCACGGTGTTCTTGGCTACTCTTTGAAACCCAGATACTCCATGATTCTTGGATGCATAATCTTCCAAGACTTAGACTGTTTCAAATGAAAGTCGTCTTCTTTATGGCATCTACTTGAGCTGAAAGTTATAAAACTTTGGAGTTTGGAGAATGAGTGACTCTGTTGAGATTTTATTTCTGTGTGTTAGAAATCAAGTGGTTGGAGCATAGGCAGGAACAAACACTGGCTTGTGAAGTTGGGTGTCATCTGAGCTTTCCAAAGAACAACTGTGATTGACTTTGTCCCCAGGAAGGTCTAGTTACAAGTGTGTGAGCATCTGGCATGGTGGCACATGCCTCTAGTCCTAGCATTCAGGGAGGCAGAGGCTGGAAGATGTCTGTGAGTTCAAGGCCAGCCTGGTCTACAAAGCAAGCCCAGGAACACCAAGGCTACATAGAGAAACCCTGTCTCAAAACAAAAAAAAAAACAAAACAAAAACAAAAACAACAAAAAAGAAGTGTTTGAGCTATGGATGGATATTTATTTCATTTTATGTCTTAAATGTTACAGAGACCTGAATGAGCCATTTTATTTTTTTTCTTTGAATCTAGACAAAGAAAAGAAACTCCCCAAGGTAATGTTTAAAAGAGTAAACCATTTTGTGCTATGCAGCGGAAACTATGGTAGGAGCTAACAGACTAGAGTCTGGCTAACAGTATCTTGCTTGGTGGTTTCAGGTAATCCCATTCCTCACATATAAAATATATTCTGATAGCTTCCAACAGCCCTTCCAGCCATTTCTGTATATGACTAGAGGCATGATTATTCATTATGTTTTGCTATAGCCATTGATACACAAAGCAATTTTCTCACAAGACATGCCAACGATTCTAGGAAGGCATTTGGTATACTCTCTACTTTGGAAAGTCCTGTATCTATTCCAACTAGGAAAACAATGTTAAAAGGGAAATTTTTTTTTACCTTCCTGCAACATGAGAAAACTTGTAAATCAGAGACAAAAACAATGTCAGACTCATAATAAGCC
>REGO01000015.1:5872173-5894467 GCA_010120015.1 Rhombomys opimus | reverse complement strand
AAAAAAAAAAAGAAAAAAAGAAAGAAAGAAAAGAAAAACAAAAAAAGAAGGAAGAAGAAAAGAAAGAGAAAAAGAAAACAAAAACAAAAACAAACAAACAAAAAAAAAACCCAAAACCTACAATGTCCCCACTAAAACTCCAAGTGCAGCAGGAGCAAAGCTTTGATGCATCTGGTAACAGAGTTCTGAAAACTTGGGAACTGTGTATTATTCTATGCATTGGTCCCAAAATAGTGCTAATTTTTATTCTGCATGAGAACAACTCCTCCAGTTTTTATTTGTAGCTTCCTCTGAACCCAGGCTCAGGCATAAATCTATGGTAACTGCACTGACGACAGTGAGAGTGACAGCTCATATTGTATTCATAATCACCCACTCTCCCCACCCAACTGCTGGAGAAAGTCATGTGCACCAGATATTGGTCCTTATGTAAATGCAATCCTCTTGGCACCTCACTGAAATCCACACGATATGCCCAGGCATGTCTATAGCCTGGATGATCTGAAAATGAGGCATTTGACCAGAGAAAGTATGTCGCCAACCCTCCTCCTTGCCCCTCCCCCAACCCACACTGCCTCATCTGTCAGTCTGCATCACAGGAAACCTGTGATTCTCATCCTCTGATTCCAGAGCCTTCCACTATCCCTGTCTCATACCTGGGGCATTTGTACCACAGCTTGAAAAACCACATACCAATCATCACCCCAAGTTTCTCTCTGACCTCTGTGCTCTGACCTTTATAATAGCGTGCCTGTCATTCTCTCTTGGCCCCGTCTCCGTATTTTTTTCCCCAGGAATAGAAAGCAGACCTTGAGCCCTGGCTCCAATAACCTAAATGTGGTCTTAGCACCTTCCAGGAGCTGTTTCTCTAAGTGCTTCAACTTTTGTGAACTCCTTATGTAAGGAAGGCTGATTCTGCTGAGGCAGAATGCCTGTCATTCCAGGTGGAGGCAAATACCTGTAATTCCAGAATTGAGGGCATATAGGTAGCAGGGTCAGAACTCTGAGGCCAGCCTGGGCTGTGCAGAATAACCTTGTCTCAAAAAGCAAAACAAAAAAGAAACCTGGTTCTTCTCCAGAAGACATGGGCTTTTGTTGTTATTGTTGTGGTGGTGGGGTGTGTGTGTGTGTTAGTGAGATTTTTTTATAGGTTTCTTTGAGGGGGAGCAGTGAAGGAATGAAGGTGTTTGTGTCTTTGTTTGAGTTAGGGTCTCTTGAAAACCTGGCTAGACTCAAATTTTACTATGCAGCTGAGGGTGACCTTGAACTTCAGATCTTCTTGCCTCTAGTCCTAAACGATGGATTTACAGATGGGAGTCACTACACCCAGTTTTTTGCTGTGGGAGGAATTGAACCCAGCTCTTATTTACTTTAAGAAAGCACTTTACCCATTGAGCTCCACCCCCTGCCCTGAACTTTCCTGCTGATGCTCTCCTTGATGCAGCAGCAGGAAACCTATTTTAAAATGCTATTTTGAGGGCAATAAAATCCAGAGAGAGAGACTCACACTTGAAACAGAGAGCAATGAGAAACCAGGGCAAGGACCATAAAAGTGCCAGGAGATCCTCAGCCATTAAGGATATTTGCCGCCTGTCTAGAATCTGAGTTCGATTCCCAGCGCCCATTGAACGTGGATCACAACCCCCTAGAATTCCAGCTCCAGAGGAGTTAATATCCTTTTCTGGGCTCAGCAAGCATCTAAACCTGCAGCTGCACATATCCCCACATGGACACGCATGCAGTGGTTTGAATGAGAATGGCCACTATAAACTCGCTGATTTAAATGCTTGTTCCGAAGTTTGCAAAACTGTCTGAGAAGGTGTGATCTTGGGGGAGGCATGCTACCGGGGGTGGGGGTGCTCTGAGGTTTAAAAAGCATGTGCCATTCTCAGTTAACCCCTCTCCCTCTCTTTCTCTTTCTCTTTCTCTCTCTCTCTCTCTCTGCCTTTTTGTTGTTGTCTCAACATGTAAGGCCTCAGAATACTAAAATTTGTCATACCTACCTTCCTCTGCCATGCTCCCCACGTGATGGCCATGGCCTTTACTATCCTCTGGAACCGTAAGCTAAATGCTGTCTTTTATAAGTTACTTTGGCCATGGTATAGAAAAGTAACTAAAATATGCATGTATACATAATTGAAAATAAGTCCTTAAAACATAAAACAAACAAGAGCAGAATTTAGGAAGATAAGTCTGCTGAGAGTGAGAGAGCAAATAAATACAGGTAAAGCCATGTGTTACCATTAGGTATGTTTTGTAACACCTCTGCCTCATGGATACAAGTTCACTTTGTCCCATACTTCAGAAGCCATTTGGTGTGGGTTGGAGTATCAAGCCTAGAGCCCCCGGCACACTAAGAAGAGGGTACACCACGGAGATACTACACCAAGCTCCAAAACAAGGTTTTTTGAGAACTGTTTTTTTTTTTAACCCTCTCCAGGTTCTTGTTTTCTCCTTCTCTACCATCCCCCCTCTCTCCTAGTCTTCCTCTTCCCCCTTCTCTTCCTTGCCCCCTCCTCTTCTTCTTCCTCCTTTGTATGTGTTACATGAAAGTTTGCATGTGGGTGTGTTCATCCATGCAGCTGTGTGTGCGGCCAGAGGTTGCCGTCAGGGTGTTTTCTTTCATTGCTTCTTCACATTGAGACAGTTCATTCGTAGAACACGCAAATGGTCACCGACTGCCTTGTCAAAGAGCTCTGAAGACCCATTGTTTCTGTCCCTCATTGCTGGGGTTACTGCACTTTGCCACACGCCTCTGCATGTGGGTGCCGGGGATTTGAACTCGGGTCCCCAGACTTGTACAGGAAGCACTTTAGCTGCTGAACCATCTCATCTCCAGCCCCAGGTTTCTTCTATTTTATATCAATTAAAAAACAAAACGAAACAAAAACCTCCTGCGTCTCTGCGTAGAGCAATAAAACTGTGGTGATAATAGGGTAGTTTTTTTAAATGTCCCAAGTAAAATTGAAAGTGAGGAGCATTCTCAGATGTCATAAATGACTTTCCACAGTACACACGTCTAAGGACACTCGGAGGGAAACCACCATAGACTCTGCAGAACAAAGTCTATTACTTCCCTGTGAATTTGCCTCTTAAAAAAAAATGTTACAAACCAGGGCTTTAGGATTGACTGTTCCACACACCTTAAAGACACGATAAGAAACTATGAAGTCAGCATTTCTTGCTATTGAGAAAGAGAGAGAGAGAGAGCAGACAAGCTCCATCCAGAAACAAATAGATTTCCGACTGAGCTGTGATCTTGCTTATCTGGAGGAAGGTTTTGTTTGCTTGTCAATCAAGGAGAGCAGTTCTTCTAAGGGCTTGGGCCACACCTTGGGCTGGGGAAGCTCAGGAAGGAATGTGGGAAGGAAGAGGGGAGAGGCCATTTCCTCATGGCTTAACTGCTGGCAAGTGTCCGGACCCTGGGAGAGCTGTGGTGTAAGCATTCTCTCCTTGGAGAGCAACCAGAGCAGCAGGAACAATGGTGTGAAATGCTGCTGGTAACTCCCAGGTCACGCCTGGAGCAGCACGGTCCGCTGGCAGCAGCTTATGTCGCAACATGTCCTGGACTCTCTGAAGCCTGTTTCAATCTCACTGTGCAATCCCACTGCCAACATGAAGCGTGTTCTCAAGGGAGACAAAGAGCTTCCTGCACCCGGGATAACTGAAGTCGTGCCACAGGAGAAAATGCCTTCTAGGACTTTCAAACTGCCAATCCCGTGGCTCCCGTGGTTCTTATGTTTTGCCATCCACGGTGATCTTTTAATGTTCAGTTTTTGATGCATCTGCAGAGCATGCTCCCATGTTAGGCTATTTTCCTCATCTGTAGAATGAGTTAAGAGACTCATTCCCTGCTTCCAGGGTTGGCCTGCCTATCCTCCTTAAGGACTATGCTGAGGAATCTTACTTTCACTGTTAATGTCTCAGCTAAAAGGTGCTTCATCATTATAAGAATTTCTTAGCAGGGTGTGGTGGTACATGTATATAATCTCAATGTTTGGGAGTTAGAGTCAGGGAGATCAGAAATTCAAGGTTATCCTGTACAACATAGGGAGTTCATGTCCAGCCTACAATACAAAATGCAAAATCTCAACATCAAATAAAACTTGCAAAGATGAAAGCAAGGATCAACTGGATTGATGCAGACGAAAGCCAAGATCAACCAAGAAAATATTCAATTTAAAAATACCTTATTAAAAAAAATACCTTACTCAATAATCAATACAAGATTTCCTACTTCTTGTCTAAGAGACTAGGGTAATCTATTTGCCTTCATTTGTTTTTCACTCAAGTGCAAGCAGGACATTTAGCTCCTCAGCACTTCAGAAGCCTCCATATTCTTCAAATCCGATACATTAGTGACCTCTAGAGGACAGAATTTCCATCAAGGCTAGGACCAAGCAGTTTTGTGCTCTAGGGGAGAATGTTCATTATCAAATTCATGGCGGTGAAGTACTCTTGGCTCTCACAGGTACAACAGTTTTCAAGACATATTTTTTTTCTCCAGATGGTTCCCACGCATTTAACATATCACAAGTCAATTTTCTTATAAATAGGGATTAGTTGGTGGTGAAAATGTATTAACAAATGGATTTATTGTGCCAGAATACGGCCCATTTTCCTACAGGTGCCTATATTGGCCGAAACAATGGTAATGAGCTTAAGCGAATGACTTTGGAGAGCTTCTACCTAATCCTCATCCCTCAGGTCTCAATGAGCTTCTAAGAGTACTTCCAGAAAGAGCATCCAAAGAAGTCATTCTTCAGTCCCTTTAAGCTGACAGGCTCTGCACTTCAGATGAGGGTGAAACAGCAAGCCACACTCAGCCACATTCTCCTCCTCCAGCAGAACTTTCTGACAGAGCCATGAGGGCTGGGTGCCACGAAGTTGGGATGAGAAATATCGTACAGTGGAACCAGAACTTCCCATAGTGTTTCCAAGCCTGTGACAGCATCAGTTTTCTATTCAAGAACAGAGCCAGAGGTCCTAGTCAGATCACTGTTAGTAACATAGACACTGTGCAATTTAACATCAGGGATAGAATTCAGCCTAGCGCTCTACCCTGTGTGGTGGTTTGAATGAAAAGGGCCCCCAAAGGCTCACAGGGAGTGACACTATCATGAGGTGTGGCCTTGTTGGAAAAGGTGTGCTGCTGAGGTGGCTTCAAAGTTTGAAATGCTCAAGCCAGGCCCAGTGTCACTTGATCTTTCTGCTGCTTTGGGGTCCAGATGTAGAACTCTCAGCTACTTCTCCAGCACCATGTCTGCCCACATGCTGCCATGCTTCCCACCATGACGAAAATGGACTGAACGCCAGAACTGTATGGCAGCCCTCAATTAAATGTTGTCCTTTATAAAGACCTGCCATGGTCATTAGTGTGTCTCCACAGCAATAGAAATCCTAACTAAGACACTATGCAACATGTGTATTTTTCAGACTCGGTCATGGTACGTTGGATAGAGTTATCTTTTTGGGTTACAGTCATTTATATTCTGGCTCTCATTTTACAGCAGCTTTGTAGGTATTGTTCTCTTCATTTTATGATTAAGAAACTAAGGACTATCAGTGGACCAGGCCATAAAACATACGACTGAAAGATTTATTCTGCTCTCAAAAGTGCTACTTCCATTTGATCACAAAGTTTCTAACCCCACCAAATGTTCAAACAAACAAAAGAACACTGCACCCAAATGACCTAATCTTTTGCTTTTAAAATAGGAGGGAAATGGCATGCCGTAGGCTTACACACTGCAGTGGCAGAGCTAAGGGATCCTTAATTTCAAGCCGGTCAGTGTATAAAGTCTGTAGTAGCTCCCTTCTCAGCCCTGTACCAGCTGGAGTGGTCCACCATGAGATCAGGGCACACATCAGAAGGCTGCTGTCTCTGGTGGCTCCTTCCTCGCTTTCCCCAGTTAGTCATCTCTGACGCTGCATCTTTCTAGGGTGTTGCAGATGGCTTGCTCTCTCAGGCAACCAACTCCACCCTCCTCCTCCCCCGCAAACTGTTCTCACATTTGTATCTGGCTTAGTGGCCTTTATCTATATCCAGGTTGAAATGAAACTTTGATTTCCCAGGGCACATGACAAAGTAGGTCAATAATGAGAAGAACAGCCGGCCTTAAGACTCAAAATTTGGAGGATTATGGAAAAGATTTGAAAACCAGATAGCCTGTCTAGAATTGGAAATTTTTCTTCATTTCTAAGAATCTCCTTAAATGAGTTTTGGGGGAGCCCCACTGATTTCTCAGAAAGTTGGTTTCTGCTGCTGATGTCCCGTTCAAGTTCTTGTCTGATTACAACTTACAAGAAGGTGATTAAAAACTGACATACAGGTTAAATTGCATTTCTCTGCTCATATGAAATGATGGAAAGGAAAAAAAAAAACTCAAAGCTGTGCAGCCCATTACTACACAGGAGTGCATATTTAATCCGTTTCTGTTTCTATGTCCACTTTCTCCTCATGTTCAACGACTATGCCCAACGGTACTCAACCCAGGGAGTTTAGCATTCTCAGCCAGGTTCTAGCTTCCAAGAAAAGTGTGAGCAGTTTCAGTAGGCACTCAGAAACAAAGCTGGGGCAAGTGCAGTGGGACACACCTGTAGCCCCAGCACAGAGGAGGAGAGGCAGGAAGGTCAGGAGTGCAAGGTCACCTACCTTCAGCTCCACAGTAGCTTCAACGCCAGCCTGAGCTCCGTAAACTCTTGTTTCGAAAAAGGAACACTTAGAAACAGGGTGGCTTGATGGTTGGTGAGAATTCCACAGTCTCTGCTAGCAACTAGCACTGAGCCCCACTATCAGGGTTAACGACAGTTTTCAGTGTCACGTTCTTGAAGTCTTGGGAAGGGGGTTTCTGGAAACCACATAGGTTTTCTTCACCAGTTTTTGAAAGTGTCCTTCGTTCTTAGAAGTCGGGGGTGGGGGGTCTCCTATTTGACCTCAAGAACTGATCAGTCTTTCTAGTTTGGCCTTTGGGAATCATCACGATGGATCAGTTAGAAAAATTTTCACGTCAATTGGCCAGTGCGCTAGCGTGTTAGTGGTCCCTGTAATGGTACAAGATAGATGTGCACCACAGACGGCTGCCCAGATGTAGGGCTGTGGTTGTGCAGAGAAGGGGGAATTAAAGAACTGTGATGCTTTAAAGTTTTCCCTCAAATCTGACAGCTAGCCCCACCTTGTTCCAAGTTCAGCACTGGTCAGCCGGTGTACAGTACAGCAAGCACTCATTAGAAAGCCCTGTTCAGCCTTCTTCTTCATCCATTGGCCCGTGGTGAAGCTGTTAGTGACAGATCTGCAGCAGGGATCCCTGCTACTCACTTATCAATGGCATTTTCAGGAGTTCCAGTTTTCAACATCTTCTAGTTCTGCTCCAGGAGGGATGGGTAGTACGGTGTTGTTGGGTGTGTTCAAATGTCAACTGCACCCCTTTCAGGGGTCACTCGCTGGCGTATGTCTGAGATTGTACGGACCATTGTCTAATTTGCCACCGCTCCCTAAGTGCTGAAGAAAGAAAGCTCTGGCACACTGATACCCGCCCCCCCCACTATCCTATAAAGTCCAATTTTCCTTCTCAGCCAGCAGACGCTTAAATAACAATTAAAGGCAGCAGGAAAGAGAGCTTGCAGCTGGAAAATGTAGCAGGCTATAAAATGTGGAGCAGGAAAGAAGCACTTAAATGCTTTTGATACAATTGTCTGGGTAGATATAAAAAGCAATATTTAATATTTATCTAACTTCTCCTGCAGGCAAAGCCAACAAAACCAGTCTTCTAGGACAATATGGGGGGGGGGCGTGGATAAGGGGAGTGATGCAGGAGGAAGCTGTGGTCTGGCTTACAGATGCAGCCTTGTTTTTTTGTATCTAATTTCAACAACAGCACAGAATTGTAGGGACCTGTAGACCAGAAGAGAGGGAGAAAGGGAGAGGGAGAGAGAGAGAGAGAGAGAGAGAGAGAGAGAGAGAGAGAGAGAGAGAGAGAGACTCTGGCATCAGATAGCTCAATGGTATCTAGGGAGATGCAGTATTCAGTTGGAAAAGGTAGATTTACACACTCAATTTGCAGTGTCCTTTTGGATATTTTACCAAAGTAGCAGAATGAGTCGGCTCATTTTATAGCCTATGAGGTAGAGCAGGGCACCCGAATTATGGCGAGCCCTATAAACAGAGACGACCGCTGTTCTCCAGAAAAAAATTACAAAGTACTTTTTCAGTGCCCAGATGATCTTGCGAGTGGTATCCAATCAACTTTAAATGGCAAGGCTGCTTCTGAAATCACGTCAACAGCTGTAAGTAGCTTAGAATGCAAGCAGCTTTGCTTTATTCATGGGACCCAAGCGCCAAGTCCTTCTTGAGTCAACATCATGTTTTAGGAATGGGAAGAGTATGCTCACGAGAAATACTCCTTTTAGACCCCCTCCAGCCTTTTCTCGCAGACATATGAGCCCTGACTTTGAGACAGCCCTTTTTTGGACTCCTTCTGTTTGGCCCTGCAGAAATTCTAGGGTCCTGTTAAGTGCCAGACACTGTGTCCAACATTGATAAGTAGCCTATCAGTGAATTCTTATCCTGACCTTTATCCAATGGGTAATGTTTTCCAGCCATTACATTTTGATGGTGAGCAGAAGCGATGTGACTTTAAGGTGAGCACAGTGAAGCCAGATGTAAATGGTGAAGATGTAAATTCAAAAGACCTTAACTTCAAGGCCAGTATCCTATATTCACAACCATTCTCTGCCCTAAAAGTCTGCCAAGATTTGTTTCAAAGAACAGCTGTTCTGTTCATGTAAACGGCTTGTCTCTCAGCCCAGGTGGCTTTTACATACTACTTCAGTTCTCATGAGACCATGGACACTACAAAAAAACCGGGGGGGTTTTTTTCTGTGATGACTGGTCCACCAGACACACCTTCATCCATACTTGTAAAGTCTTCCACAAATATGATGAGAGTAAAAATGGGGAAATGGTGATTTGGAAATTGGCTAGGCTTGAGAGTGTGGCAAACAAGACTCAGAAAAAGCTTATCAGCGTGGATGCTATGCTAAGTCTCTCCACCAGCACTGTCAGGTGCCAGATAAAGCATCAGAAATATCAAGTCCAGGTGCCATTTTGAAAACGATGTGAGTGGTGGATGGCAGCAATCTACACAAGCATGGCATTTAGTGCATGTCTCTTCCTCTCGTTAAATGCAACAACACATAGAAAACATGGGAGCTAGGCCTGAAGAAAAAAGGGAAGTCAATGCCAAATAATAAAAATAATAATCATAAAATAACATATACCTTCATAAAGCTAGAGAGTAAGAAATGCTCTTGTAAGGGGAAGAGCTCTAAAAGAGCATTATCCTGGACAGCGAAAAATGTGTGTATATAATAGGAATGTGTGCTCTCACTCTGGTAGAATTAGTTCCAAACAGTTATGGATAATAGCAATAATCATTATAAAGAGTTAATGACCGCAAAATATCCAACAACAAAAGCCCTGACAGGTCCTTCTGAGTAAAAAAAGCTTTTTGAAAGATAAAAAGACAATAAAGTCTACAGGGAACACACTATTCTCCACGCTGAGAACACATCTAGTAAAAATATCTAGCCCTCGTTCTGGTGGAGGACTGATTTACTCACATCGTAAAATCCAGTTGGGAGCTTATTTTAGCCAGGACTCCCAATAACAGCAGAACCAATGTGATATACATAGCTCTCCAGAAAGAGACTCATTCTGAAGTACTGGTGCAAGAGAAAAATCCCATAACCTCTTATATTCAGGCTAGAGGCTTTGAAAGCCAGTACTTCATCCAAAACCATAGGAGAAATCAACAGCATAAGTTCAAGGCCATGCTCAGCAACCTCATAGCTGGGGCAGATACGTTACTGTGGAAATCTGTCAGAAGGTACAATTCTAATAGCAGAAGTGAAGCTTCAACCTCAGCATAGAGACGGAGCAAGTTCATTCTTTTCTGCCTCTTGGGACCTTGCCACCAAAGGATGCCCACCTCCGTTGTTGGGGACAATCATCTTGAGTCAGTCTACTCAACCAAATACTAAGCTTCTCCAGAGCTGCCATCACCATCACAGCCAGAAACAATATTTTATCAGATAGCTAAGAATCCCCATAGGCCAGTCAGGTTGTCACATAAAGTTAACTTATAAAAGTTCAATCCAAGAACTCTGACTTTTGTAAATAGAATATGAACTGAAGCTGAGATTTACTTAGTAATGGGGGGGAGGTCTTATAACTTAGTAGATACTACACTTAAGTTGAGCATTTAAAGGCAGTATTTTAACACCAGGCCACTGAAGGGCCATACTAAGTGAAATCTTGAAAATAATGATATAATACGATTAACATATTTGCATTTGCAGCGTATAGAACCAAACTTTGCCACTTCCTTGTGTACCATGGGAATTATCTCAGCTCCAAAAGATTCCTAACTAGGAACGGCTTAACCAAATAGAAGTTCTATAATTTACCACACCGTGTGAGGAGGGGTGGAAAATCAGCTGTGAGAGTAATCATCTTGCTATGTTCCTAAAGAAAGACACTTGACACCAAGTAGCTATGAAAAGTGTTCTCATGTTACACATAAATGCATTAAGCATGACTCCATCTTATAACACTTCTATGCACATTTTAAAACTTAAAAATCTGGCTATGTCTAATATCCTCCAAATTAAATTCAACTCTTCTGGATCATTTTCAATTCAAAGCTGCCAATACGCTCTCCATGCAAATAGATCTCCATGACAACACAAACATAAATAGTACCACATCCCTTGAAATACGGTTTTTATTTAAGTATCTGTGGTACTGTGCACTACAGCCAGTTTTGGAAGTAGCATGAACCCCTTTCAGAGTGCTGCTAAGACACATCTAGCTCGCCATCTCGTCATCTTACCCCTTAGCTCCTACGGTTGATAGAGTATTCTGATATCCTTCCTAAGCCACTAACATAGTCATAACTGTAGAGATGCTAGAATCCTAAGATGAACGAGCACCCTAAAATTTAATGGGCTATTTAAGAAGAAATATGAAGCCAGGTGGAGGATTCAGTAACAGGTGTATGAAAGTTACTCCTTTTGTTTTTGTTTCTTTTTAACCAAAATTTCCTTTATTCAAAATATTAAAATACAATCGCATTTCTAAAATGAAATCATGGGTATACAGTTGTATCCATTAATGTAAGTCAAAAGCTATACAATAAAGAGAAACATCAATGGAGCAAATGTATGAATGAAGACACTTCTAAATTCCCGTTTAACCGAGCATTGAAAAACCACCAATCTTTTTAGTCTTTTTCTTGTACATTATTCTGTACTCACATCTCTGCATCTGATTGGATCCCTGGATTTTATTTCATTTTCGGTGTGACACTCTCCACAAATACATATCATCGGCTGCTGCTTTTGGGGTTGAATGTCTTTCTGGGTGTCCATTTTTAGTGCCTCCGCAGCTCAAAGGGAATCTTCTTTGTCTGACAATTACTCCTTTTGCTCATGTATTTTATTGTTTCATGATCAGAAGATGAATGTTGTAGCATTTGACATCACATTTATTCCAAGGAAGGAGAAGCAGGGAAGACAGAAGAGCAGACATCCAACTGCCATGTTACTTGGGAAGCCAGCCATCTCCAAAAACTGAAGATCTCCAGATTTTACTAGAACCAGTCCTTTATTTTCTGTAACAAAGTCAAAGTACCTTGAATTCTGTTTAAAAAAACTGATAAAAGAGAAAAGGACTTCATGACAAGCATAAATTGATCTGAAATCTGTAATTATTCTGAACAAAATGGAGGTTCTGTTAGCAAGAAAGGAGACAGAGAATAGTTGTTGGAATGCTTAGGAAGCAACTAAATACATATGAATGCAGAGCTTTGAATAAGTTAACTACTTCTTATACAGAGAGACTCTCATTTTTAACAGAAAAATAATGATTAGGAGGTAAAGGGGTATGGTGACATTTATAAAAATCAGCCAGCCTTGAGTGAACAAGAACCCACTCCATTTTTATACTGTAAACTTCAACCTTGACTTTCAAAAACGTTTCATCTCTCCTCTCCACCAAACGTTCAATATGTTCAATAAAATTGCTGATTGTAGTATAATACTCAAGTTATCTGTTTTTCTGCTTAATGTTTTGTAAATTAGGGCTTGTTCATTGGCATCATTAAGAGAGAATCTATTGAAGGTCTTATCCAAGAGGAAATCATCTTAATGTCTGGTATAAATAATGGTATGTATGGCCTTCAGATAGACTTCCTAATGTTCTTGAATGCGTTGCTATCTACCCAACAGTAGATGGTTTTTATCGATATTTAACATACACTTCTACTGTTGCCATAAACAGTCAAGAGAAAAGAGGAATTAACTCTCCTGACATCTTCCTCTGCAAGATTTAGAAATGAATGTTAAAATGAATGTAACATCGGAGCACTTGAAGCAGATAACCTTGGCCTGACTGAGAGTCAGTCTTAGAAGAATAGTCACTGTGCCCCATTCTATGTTTTAGTTAATTTTTCAGAGTAAATCCTCCTCACTTCCCTCAATACACACACACACACACACACACACACACACACACACACACACAAAGAAAACAGAGTACTTCAAGGGAGATAGGGAAATTGGTTCTTTCTTTTACCCAGTAGCCCACAGTGCACAAGGATTTCATATGAACCTGACTAATGTAGAAAGCTGTACATGACCAAGTGAATTACAGTGGACCAGGATAGGAATCAGAACAAGTCTCAAGGCCAGGTAATCAGGATGACAGCCATGGCTCCCTTTCTGCTAGCAGAGTGGCTTTAATCACTTGTCCTGAGTTTGTAAGGCCCAGCCTAGTCCCCACATGGGAGAACCTCAACAAATGTCTGACATCCCTTCAAGTTCAGGGCCCAGTTAAATAAGGTCAAATGTAGAAGACCAAATGAGATTTGGAGAGTTTCTACAAAGCTACTCACCCCAAATGTATCTCAGGCTGCAAGGCAGTACCCAGAGGTAAAGGCTGACTACTGATCTTTGTTTTTCCAATGCAACTCTCTAATTCCTTTACAACAATCATAACTAAATACATATTTTTTTATAGAATTGGGCCTATTTTGGTACAAGGAATCCTTGCATTTCTACCCACCATGTGGAGGGAGAAATGCTTATTATACACTTTCCTGACAGAAACGTGTGAGAAAGATGGTGAAAAGTGTGTTACAAGTGAGAAGGAAAGTGAGACTGCTCCCAAAGGCCCTTTGTTATTATTTTGGGGACAGTTAGGCATGTCATTAGGACAATAACAAAGAAAAGCAGTAAAATAGCTTTTGGGAAACTTTTATCACTTCAAAAACAAACAAACAAACAAAAACCCCCAAGGATGAAACACGTGGTCATCCTTGGGAAAAGCAAATTTTCCTTTTAAATTTGGTAAATATACACACATGTATAGTATATTATGTCATATAAACATATAATAAATATATAACATGTATATGCTTACATTCATGTATATATAAATTTATATTTAAATGTGAGAAGACCGTGTGACTTACAGCCCTTCTAATACATTAGGGTCTCCAGCGGTCTTAATCTGGCCCTGATGGAGCCAATGAAGAAAGCTGGAAACTGCTGATCAGATAGCCGAGGTCAAGATCATCCAGCTTGTCACATGATGTTATTCCTATGAGTATCTCATGATGAGAACAATACCTTACTTATATGTCCCTTTCTTCTAAAAAACATACAACTTCAGAGTAATCATGAGAGAAAAAACAAACAAACAAACAAACAAATACCACATCAGAAAACTTAACAAAATTGGTAAAGAACAGACAGTACAGAGACAATAGGAGGACCTAAGAAGAGATAACCACTAAGTATAAGAAGGCAATGTGGGCTCCTGAAACCATTTAATAAGGTTATCAGAGCGGAATGTGGAAAATCATGGGCCTCAGTTAATAATAACAAATCAATATGCATTAACTATCTTACTAAATGTCTCAAACCACTGGGTGTAGGGCACACAAAAAAAATTATTTGTATTGTGTTCTTGATCACTTCAACAAGATAACACTGTTCTAAAAGCTTTATTTTCTTTGTTTTCTGTTTTTGTTTTTAGTTTGAAAGTCATCTTTGTAGTATGTGTCTTCCAAAACCTCTTTCTCTTTGCCTGTAATGTGTCTCAACTTTCAGAACTCACCATCTGAACAAACAAGAAAGATTTTCTGACAAAGTCAAGAAGTTAAAAATCACCTTTTCTCCCCAACTTCTTCCCAGAGTACTCTTCATGGAAATAGCATCAAATTCACCCACAGGCTTTGAAAGATCCTGGAACTCACCCAGTAAACCAAGATCTGCTCACTTCTACTTTCTGTGAAAAGGTAGGCTGTGCCTCATGGTACTCACCTAACACACACACACAGACAAAGATGCTGGGTTACAGCCACTTTCCTCCTCTGCCTCCACAGCCATTGGGGTGGCCTCTGGGAAACTCACACAGGCACATGCTCACACACTCTGCCTGCCTCAGCAGGCTGATGCGCTGGGGCCTTCTTTGAAATAACTTCATGTTGGAAGCTGCCAAATCCAGGTTCCAGTTACAAACGGAGCACGAACCCAGGATGTGACCCCGAGTGTGAACCCCAGGATGTGACCCTGGACCATCTGTGTTGGTGCCTCACTGCTTTATGGACACTGTGGATTTCCTTTCTGTGGAAAGAAATGACTTCCAGTCACATTAAAATCGTAAGCACATTTGAACCCTTCAGTTGGATGCTTCTTGATGAAGAAGAGAAAAAAGACAGTGATCAAAAAGAAGGAGCACCGTGGTCCATTGAATAACCACCGTTGGAAAGTCTGGACAGCCAACAGAAAAGGGAAGATGAGATGGGCTGTAGTTCGAGGGAAGAACAAGAGCACACCTCCTTTGTTGAGAAACGTACTCTGCAATGCCCTTAGTGCCATCATCACTCTAGAGCCCAGGAGTGTCCCCTGGAGTGCGCAGTGCTTGCGAGTTGCGTCATGGGTTCAGTTCTCCCTCTTAAGAATTCTGACCATCCCCATTCCCGACTTATACCCCAGTATAGTAGGTTTCAAACTTCAAAGTACCCAAGAGGTGCTTAAAGTTTTCCAAATAATGTGAAGAGGGAGGTATTTTTAGATTAGTAACTATCTTAAGTATTTCAGGGTTATTTTTAGAGTATAAAAATGTTTACAGTGCTATGTTTAGATGAGTCGTGGTAAATTCTCATATTTACTTTTTTTTCTTAAATGTTTTTGTAGGAATGTGGCCGCTGTGGAGGTTTGGCTCAATTGCTTTTCTTTCTTTCTTTTTTTTTTCTCCTCCCACTTACAAAACTGTAAACTGAATGAACATTGTTTCACTTCAATATCCATGTTGGAGGAAAGTATGTTTTGACTATACTTTACCCTATAATCAGGGTATATGAATTGACAATTTGAATAGAATTTTGTCTTAAGGGTATTCTCAGACTTTTAACAACTTAAACTTAAAGGTTTCATCAGCTTGGGTTCGTGATCAGTTAGGCGGCTTCTGGTCTATCAACATAAAAGCCTGATGGGTTTGACAAACAAGGTAGTTTTTGTTGTTTTGGTTTTTTCTTTTTTGTTAAGTAGAAAAGAGATGAAAAAGCAGAAGTAAGAATCCGAACATATACTGATAGTTTCAAAGTTCCTTTTCTCATAGGGTTATAGAATAGGGGACTTCCTCAACACAGCAGCTCTCAGAGACTGCGCAACTTCTGAAATGCTACTGAAAATCCCCCTTGCTAGAGAGAGACAGAGGCAGAGACAAACACAGAGACAGGCACAGAGAGACAGAGACAAACACAGAGAGAACAAACCTGACTCATTTTAAATTTTCTGATTGTTCTGATGTGTCACGATGGAGCTCGGGAGCCCAGTCTAAAACAATGACCTGACATAAATTATATTTAGCAGAGGTAATAAAACTATATAAGACAAATTTTTTATGACCCTGGAATGGGCAATGATTTCTTAATAGGGTACAAAAAGCACAAACTGTAAAATAAGAAAAAGATAAATAGGAGTATATTAAAACTCAGAATATTGTTGATAAAAAGATATTATCCACAGCATGACAAAGCAGGCTACAGGAAAAAAAGTATAAAATTTTACCAGACACCAAAAAGTCTATTTAAAGGATTTGAATGCTTTACTTGGTATGCACTGGCTGTATGTTGTACTAGGTTTCAAGAGGACGTATTCATACAAGTATCTGCTCTGAGCATATTCCTGACGGTACCAATCTCACTTCCCTTTTCCTCTTTCTTCTTCCCATCAGCCTCCTTTGTCTGCCCATGATATTTTACTTCCACTTTCGTGCCATATGATCATGCACAACTTCATGCATCTGTATAAAATACGGGATCCATAAATGAGAAAGAATGTCTGTCTGAAACCAACTTAACTGATTTGCCTCTAGTTACATCCGTCTTCTTGCAAATAGCATTAAGTTTGTTCTCCTTTATGGCTGAAAAAATTTATAAATATAATATATATAATAAATATAAATATAATATATAATAAATATAATAAATATATATAAATAAATATAATATATATAATAAAGTATGAATATATATGATGCTTTCTTTATCTGTACTTTCTTTGTTGATGGCTGTGTTAGTTCTAAACCTTAGAATAGTGAATGGCAGTGCAAAAGGCATCAGTTCACAAGTATCCCCTTGACATGTCTCCTTCGAGTCCTTTATTTAAATACTCAGGCGTGTTTGGGCTGTTCATGTGGCCAATGTGTTTTTGTGTGTTTGAAGAATAACCATACTGATTTCCAAAGTCCTTAGTTTAGTTTATATGCCCATGAATAGTGTGTAACTCTTCTCTTTTTGTACACATAATAATAAGCATTTACTATTTTCTTTAAAAAATTTTCTTTTGTTCTATTCTTTATGTATTTTGCCTGGATGTGTATGTATGTGTGTGTGTATGTACACCACGTGTTGGGTGCCTACAGATGTTGGGAAATTGTGTCAGATGCCCTGGAACTGGAGTTAACATGTAGGTGCTGGGAATCAAATCCAGGTCTCCTACAAGAGCAGAGAACTCATGTGAGTTGATGACACGATGTTCTGGGTGACTGAATCCTCTTCAGAACAGTCCCTTCCCTACATTCCACTCTCGCAGTTTCTGTTCTGGTGCTGAGACTGCAGGTGCCAGCTCTGCCTTCCACATTTTATGTGGGCAACGGCCATCTGCCTCAGGTGCTCAGGCTTACGCAATCAGCGCTTCCCTGATAGCCATTTCCAAGTGCTTGCTGCTTTAACGTCATTGCATTGTTAACTGGGAGAAGGAGAGCATCCCTGAAGGATCGCAGTAAAGAAAAGGAGAAACCTCAGAGCTTGTGAGACCCCCCCCTCTTGTGCACTAATGAACTCAGCGAACGCTCAGACTCTCCCTCTCCTACCTCCCTAACTCAGGACAACAGAGGAATACCACGACCAAGTTCATATGAATTCACTTCATAGAAGTGCAGAGTATGACCATGAGACTAAATGCAGGAAGATGGCTTGAGATCATGAGTTTAAGACCAGCCAGCAATATAGCAAAGCATGGTCACTTGAAGGAAGAGGGGAGGAGTGGTAAAAGTACGTGGGCTCACCGCCCATACATGCACATGCATGCAGAGTCACACATATAGAAGCTGTAGAGGTGATTTATTCAGAGTTTCTGCCATCAAAATTCAGCTTTTAAATTTTATGCAGTTATGAAGCAAGCATAAAGCTACTTCAAAATTTCCTAACTAGCTTGACATTAATAGAAATGCTCTCAGTTCCCCTAAGATGGAGCTTAACCAAGTCCAAATAAGACTGTGCAAAGGAAATGCTCAAATAAATCATCAGAATGCTGTTTCCACCTGCTATGATCTCCCAGCTATTAAAAAGGCTTAGCAGAGGGATGATTGATCTGAATGCTGAATTTCATGGAACAAATTACTGAAGAAAAGCTGCGAGGAAAAAATAATTCTCAAGGAGCATCACAGCAGGTTTCAAGCTGTTAATCCTCCAAGAGTGTACTTCACACGGAAACTGTTAGGTTTTATAAGATGGTTAGAAAGCCAAGTTGAAACCGTTGATTTGTCATTAATGAGTTGTATGATCATGAGCGTACTGCTTAAAACTTAAGAGCTTGAAGGACATGTCTGTGAAAGAGGACAATTTTGTGGTAAGAGGCAGATTGGCAGCTGTCGACAACAAACATTGGAGGGATGGATGTCTTTCCCCCATTTTCTGTTTGTAAAATTGTGGTTTTTAATAATGGGAGCTAGAGACTGCTCAGTCACACAAGCAAGAGAACGCAAGTTTGGATTTCCCGAACCCATGTCAAAAGCTAGGCAAGGCTGTGGGTGCCTATAACCCTAGCTCCGGGGGAAGATGGAGTCAGAGAGATCCCCGGAGCTCACTGGTCAGACATCCTTAACACTCCTTGACCTTCTGCTTCAGTCTCAAAAGCAAGGTGGAGAGAGACAGGAAAACACTGTAAAGTCCCTACCTGCTGCAGGGCAGATTGTCATATCCTGCTCTCTACTTAGGGGTGGGGCTTCTCTCCCAGAGGCCCTTCACTGTATAATCCAGACATCTTGGTTCTGCTGCCCCGTTCCTTCCTTTTCTCCTCCTTCTCCCCGACCCTTCCCCCCTCCCTAACCCTTGCGCACCCCTCCCCTCTCTCTCGCCCTTGCTGCTCTCAGTAAACCCGTATTTATATACTATAGCTTCATCTAGCCATTAGCTCATTCTGTTTTACTTACTCAGTCATTCGTAAACACACATACCCACCCCGCACACAGATACACATTGGCACAGGCAAAACAATCTGTGTGGATTAATTCGGACTAAATGATGGGATGTGTATAAGTATTTATCCCAAAACATGGCCTTCCCTGTCACTGCTGTCTCCAGACCTGCCGCTAACAGCAACTGAGACCCCCAACGCCAAGCAACCCCATTATGTACCTGTCACTTTGCAGCTCATTTTCTAACACCACAATCCAACTCCAAACACTTCTCCCCTGAGAGCTAAGTGTGTTCCTGGTTTTCCTGTGTGCAACGTGTTATTAACCTGGACTGTGAGAGATGGTCCATACCCGGCAGTTACCACTGAACTTCACACAGCCCAAACAAAATAGGAAATCACAACATTTTAATCGAAGTGACAGCTATCGTTAAACTGATCTTTGCTTTCTATTATTTATTTAAAATGTATCCTGCTTTCTCTCTTTAGAAATCTCTTCCAACTCTCCCCAGGAGTTCCAGTGTCTTCTCTTCATCGTTACACAACATGGGTAGGCAGAGTTTTAAATCTTTCTTGACAGATCCTGCCCCTGGCTTGAGGTTCGCCATCAACATATCTGGGTATCTAACACTATTCATCTCACTGACACTCCTCTTATCGTTAGACCCTTAAATCTCTCGATTTAATGATGACAGGTCTGCTGGAAGTGCAAATCTGACGCCATCAGCTCTCACCATTGGTTCCCGAATCTTGAATTCAATGAAAAGATTTCAACATGGGCTGAAGACCGTCAGAGAATATGAACTGTCCTACTCCACATGCCCCCTGTTCTAAGAGCTCTACTCTCTATCATCTCCTATGACACACCATGCTTCTGTCTGATTTGAGTGATGCTATAACCATTCTTATCCAGTTTCCTATGGACACATGTTTTTGCTTCCCTTGAGTGTATGTAGGATAATTGGGCATTTACTACCATGGCAACTTCTTGGCCAGTGTTGTTGTTTACATGTTGAGAGATTGTTCCCATGTGTTATATCAAGAGTAGGTTGTAGAGGACTCGCATTTTGGCTCAGTGGATAATGGTGCTTACTGCAAAGCCTGGAGACCTAAGTTCAATTCCCTGACCCAAGAAGAGGACCAACTTCCAAAAGCTGTCCTTTGACCTTGACACCTGTGCAATTGCATGAGGTAAGTAAATGTAATTTGTATTTTTTTTTAGAGACAAGAACAGGCTGTACCTGGCAGTGGATGTATGCTGGGAGAGAGGCTAGAGATGATTAAAGTGAGAAAGGCAAGAGTGACTCAGTGGAAATCTGGCAGTGCAAGTGAGAAGAGGTGATAAAATTCTGCCAATGCACTGAAAAAGTTCACTACTCTTCTGGTGTTGATGTGAGCTGTGAGAGTAGTTGACGTTGCGTGTAAGAGACAGTGAAGAATCACTGCAAATTTCAAGATTTTTGTCCTGATGAGCTAAAATGCAGAGGTGCCAGTATGAAGAAGAAAACAGGGAGGCAGGTGCAGGTGTGAGGAGAAGAGCCAGGATGTGAACTGGATTGTTTGGTAGATATCCAGAGAGAGACTCGTTCCTGGGGTTTAGAGAGAGCCCTGAGCTGAATACAGGTGATATATAAAACTAGAATCAACTCAGATGCTTTCATACCAAGGCTATAACCTCATCTTTAGCACTTCAACTTTTCATAGGTCCTATTTATTGATTGGTTTGGAGTAAATTCCCCAGCTATATAGAGAACTCCTTAGAGCATCAGCCTCTTTGCTCAGAGACACACATGATTTCATAGACAGCAAAATCTCTGAACTCAATGCTCCTGTATGGCCCAGCAGAGCAGATATTTTATTCTATCTCCAAGTTTTTTTTCTCCAGTGTCAGCCTTGTTCAGTACTGAATATGACAGCCTATCGCATTATTTCTTTGACACTCCATGGCTCACGCTCATTTCTCGTGGGGGTCTAAACTATACTGTCTATTGCTGTAAACCAAGTGTCACAAACCTAAATCAGCACAACTTTACCTTACAGCTCTGGGAGTGAGAGCCACCAAGGCAATCTCAAGGAGCTCAGCTAAGTGTTAGCAGGACTGTGCTGCCTTCTGTACGATCCAAAGGAGAATCGCTTTCTTCGCCTTTCCCCATTTCTAGGTGACAGCTGCATTCTTTGGCTCTTGGCCTCGGTTCTCTGTCTACAAGGCAATCTTTCTTTCTATGAAAAGCGCCCTTGCAGGACTCACCTGGATAACTCAGGCTAACTTCCCCCACTGGAGAATCAGATGCTTGATAACCTTTACCTCAACAACAACTTCATCTTTTGTCTTACAGCCTAACATATTCACTAGTTCCAAGGACTGCGATATGGAAACAGGGGCAGAGGGATTTGTAAAAGGGATCTCTTGTGTATTGTGTGGATGCAACAGCTGTCAATTAAAAAAAAAAAAAACTATGGCCTATGTCTGAGGCAGGAAATAGGTGGAACATCTGCTGGGACAAGGGATTCTGGGACAGGTCTACAGGATTCAGCCGCCCAGATTTGAGTAGAATAGACCCATGGTGCCTGAACTCAGGTAACCAGCCGTGGGGTAGAATGTAAATTAGAATAAATGGGATATTTTAAGTTACGACCTAGTCAGACAAGTGTCTAGCTATATGGTCAGGTATTTGTGTAATATTTTATGAGTCTCATGAGCTAAGGGGAGTCTGGGAGCTAAAGGGCAGGAAGAAAAACCACTCAAAACATAATGGCGTCCTACTACATGCATTATTCTTTCTACTAGTGTTTATGATCTATGGCTCTTAGCATAAAAATCTGAAACATAGAGCACTAAATAGATGCAAACTATTTAATAAATGCACCTTTCAATGGCTACTCCTGGATATTTTCCTCTGTTAAGTATAACACCTGCCCGGTTTACTTCTGAAGAGTTTAAAATTATTATCTCTCTGAGGATTGTAGATGGCAGATAGAAAGCCTGAAAGTAAAACACTATTCAGTTCCTGGTCTGAATATTGTCACCTGTATCTTGGGATGTGGAAGAGTCTCTTCTTCAGCTGCATTCTATGAGAACTATCAAGTTTAAAGGTGTGGAGCACATTTGGAGGGAAAGATATGTTTGGTGGGGATGGATTCTTGTTACTGAATTCTACTTACCAGTGTTTAAAGTTCCTCCATCTTGCTCCTTGTCAGTGCAAAGAACTGAAAGAGTTTAACGTTCTGACCAATGCTAACACAAAAATGATTTTCAACTGTATTGTCAAGAGCCTGTGTAAGTTTCAAGGTCAGACCATCAAATCATGAGAACCAAAAAGCAAAATCCCTTGACGGCTCCATCCCTATAGCTCTGCCCTTTCTCCCTGCTACGTTTTATGTTTTTGCTGTTGATTCTATACCTTTCTTGCTACCTCATGACTTTCATACAAGCAGTGCTCATTTGCCTTCAGACTCACCATGGCAGCCTGGTCCTTAGCACACATTAAATATGCAGTGGTTGGTAAATGACTGTACAGCTATTATT
>REGO01000015.1:5814722-5851735 GCA_010120015.1 Rhombomys opimus | reverse complement strand
CTTGAGCATCAAAGAGAAAGTTAAGTTTTTAAAAGAATGTGTGGGATTAAAGAAAGAAAAGGAGGAAAAAAAATGGCAGTCTATCTTTCATTCAGACACACAGCCAGTTCTCAGGAAACCAGGCCCATAGGAAGTAACCAAAGTTTGTATTTTAACTTTTTAAAAATGTTACATTTATTTAGAGTCTCTGTGTATGTGCGTATGTTCATGCAGAAGGACCCATATGAGTGTAGCATAGCACACATGTTGAGGTCAGAGAACAGCTCAATTGTTGCTTCTTCCTGGCAGGGGTGAGTTCAGTCCTAAGGGCTTGGGTGCAAGCAGCTGCACTCATAAAGTCATCTTGGACGGCCCCTTTATTTTAAATTTTAAGAGTCTTTGTTAGCATAGTCCCTCCCACAGGATCTGAAAACAGCTCTTTAACTGATTACAAGTTGGTCTCCACAAGTCTGGAAGAATATACAGTTGAAAGCATCTTGGAGAAAGAGATAGATGCTAGGACAACAGAATATATTAGTACCTTGGGGGTATTTTATTTTATTTATTTCTCATAAGTTTAAAGTCAACCAAGCTTTTAAAAAATGTTTTCAATCTTCTGAGTGCCAGGCAAGGGCCGTTTAGTCTTTGGCTAATGAAGAAGAAAATCCCTGGTTCCAAGGGACCATGTGTAGTCTGACCAAGGTTGGTTGAATCATTTTGCAAACAACAAACCAGTAAATGTTAAAATAAGTCCCCAACTTGTGCTGACAGAGGGAAATGCTTCTCTCTGTCTCTTTCTCTGTCTCTGTCTCTGTCTCTGTCTCTCTCTCTCTCTCTCTCTCTCTCTCTCTCTCTCTTCCATAAAAACTCAAATTTAAAACCTTAGGTTGTCAGTTTGCTTCTCCTCCAGGTTGGTGCTATGCACATTCCCCTGGGTTCTTTTGCTCATTATCTTCTTAGATACTCAAAAAATAAGGAGCCTGTTAAAAAATGTATCTCTAACCTGCGTGCTTTGCTGACAACTGAGAAGGTGTTTTGTGTTCATTAGAGAACCCTTGCTATTTGGGCTCATCACTGAGAAGAGAGTGACCTAGCCCTGGGCTAGGTAATCTCAGATGGAATGAACAGCTTTCCTTCCAAATAAATATCTACATGCTTTAGCACTTCGCATTTGACTCAAGGCTAGAACATATTTAATTGGATTTTCCCAAATCCAAGTTTCCTTGCCTTAATCTTGGAGATGTACATATATACACATATGCATATATAATGTATATTTTGAACTTATTTATTTTTAATCCAAGTTTATAAACTTTATTAATGGGTGACAACTCTAAGTTCCTAGTAATGTGTACAGATGAGAACACAGCATCAGAGAGAGATAGATTACACAGCAGACACTGAGAAACGTCAGAATACCAGTCTTCATTATCTTGCCCACTTTTCTTCATGTGTACACAGGGCATAAGTGCCATTTGAAATCATTTCGTGATCTCGTGTAATAAAGTTACAATACCCGCCTCTGGAGCCTGATGTCAGCAGCCCAAATGTCTGACCCACCATGCTTTCCAGTACATTCTGGACTGGGTATCTGGTCAGACTTTATATCTAACTGCAGTGTGAAAAAACTGCTGCTGAGTGGAGGATTCTTTGGAACTCTGCCAGTAAGCCACAGACCTGATGTGTCCACTGAAAACGCCAGCACTATGTGTCTGAATGAAACCTGCCGGTCGGGTGACGGGTGCCTTATTCCTGGAACCCACTTGCTCCCACTCATTCTCACTCTCTTCGTCTGTGTCTTCTGCTCTTTGTGGAGCTGCGTCTAGGCCCACTGGAAGTGTTGTTTGTTTGTTTGTTTGTTTGTTTGTTTGTTTTGTGAATGGATGAGAGGAGCTTCTTGGGGATCAGCATTTCCTCATGGAGTCCATTGAGCATGAAGCTGATATACTCCTCTGTATCTTACTGTCAGCTCTTCTCAGGCATGTTCAACTTGAAAACCTTCAGAAAGCTGTAAATGTGTATGGGCTCAAAGGCAGCTCCTGTGCATATATCCCTCACAACTTTATCTCCAAGAGCTTGGAGGGGTTTGGTATGTTAGGTACTGGCATGTTAGTAAACTCATTCATTCGGGGAACGAAGCACTTGCATTTTTGAGTACAGAGGAATAAACTTCATTATGTGATACATCAGAAGGCATGCGACTAATGCCACCAATGCCTGCAGGGTGAAATTAATGCAGCACCAGCTTCCTTTATTGATCAGCAACGCCGTTGGCGCATGAATCAAGGTTACCCTCTCCAGTAATTCTGCAATTTTTATAGCTGGGGCATCCTCCGAAATTGAAACAAGCACTCCTTTGACTTCCACCAGCTTTTCAGAGGCCAGCAAAGACGAGGGGGTGGTGCTTAATTTCTACCTGTGCCATGGACTAGAAGGAAGAGGGTTCAGAGTCACGAAGAGACTAGCGCAGGACTTTGCAGCCGGCCAGTGGGAATGGCAACCAGGTGCAGAAAGCTCACTTTCAGCAGGAGGGGACAGGCTCTGCAGGGTCCAAGTCTGTGCTCTCCTCAGGATGTAACTCTTCCTCACTGACAGCAGCAGCATCCCTAGAGGATTTAAACATGCTTTGAACCCTTGTAAGAGTTCATACACAGAGGAATCCTGTAAGGCTACATAGTGTTCTGCTGTAGATTATACCTTAAAGGCCATCAGTGATAGCATCCAGGTGCAGGGAGGAAAGCGGTGCTTCTTGAGTGGTGCCTGGATGGAAATTTGAGGCAAAGGCAAGGGCTACTGGTGGTGGCATAGCCCTAGACAGGGAATCAGGAAAAGCCACGCAAAGAATAATTTTGACATCTTTAAATCAAAGTCCATTAGAATTCTGATGGACTCACATGAACATCCATTACTAGTCTCCTGCTCTCTAAAGTCAGACTAGAGAGTGATGAACCCAGTATCTGCTTTCAAGTACTTTGCTAGCTATTGGACTGGCTACAATAACAGCATGAGCCTCACCCCATGTGGCTTCCAGAGAGGGAGGAAGATGGCCATCACCTGACCTTTAGGTTAAAATACAGTGGCTCTGTCTCCCGTGGTTGCAGGTTTCAGTGCTGAAATTGATGTTCTATATCTGAACAGCAATTCTCTTATTAAGAAGAAAACCGTATGTGAGAAATGGATGTTGAATTACATTTTGTGTAGATTTAAGCCTGGAGTCTAAGGACAGACCCACTGGAGGGGTAGACTAACTATTAACCTTCATTCAGCTCACAGAGGCCAGAGGAGTCAATGTTACAGTCCTCTGTTGATAATGAGAACAGGAGATAGGAACAGAATATGTCTTTGGTTGTCTGGCTAGATACACCAGAAGGGAGTTCTAGTTTATCCCCTCCTGAAGAAGCACTGTTGCCTAGAGGCTGCCTGTGAGGATGGAGCCCAGAACTCCAGCCATACGCTAAGCATCCCTTCTAGAGAACAACTTTGGAACTGGATATCTAGAATTTTATGATAAAAAAATATATGAATTTTATGTATTCTCCAATTTCAACCCATCTCCTAAATCATTTCTCCCTCTTCCCAGAAGGAAATAACATAGCAGCAGTAACATCCCATTAGTGGGAAATTAGCTCCCTCCAGCCAAGAGGATGAAATCTGCGATCTGAGTGGAGCCCTACATTCCAAGCTACACAAAACACAAAAGAGTTAATCCACTCAGGCTGCTCAATCATGTGGTCAGGGGACCACATCTCAGAAAGGACAGACAACCCTAGAAAGGTGGGCTCACCCAAAGCCATGTAATAGGTGGGCTAATTGCCTTTTTAACAGATCTGTACTTCTTCACAAAATCCCCACCCCCAGAGGGTCGTAGCTTATAGGGCCACAGCCCTGCAACCTTGTATGTCTATCCACTTTTCCTTTATTCATGGTCTTCTTTGTAACTCTGTACCAAGCACACTTTTCCTGGCACTTGGGCTTCCTTAGTCTTTTAAGTTTCCCCCTCTTTGCCATATGTATGTTTATCTGCCATAGACCAGGATGACCTCCATGCCAGCTCAAATCCAACAGCAAGGTTTTCTTTCTCTTCTGTTTTCCATTCTCTTCCTCCAGGGATTTACTGAGATTTATACCTTTACTTCCCTGGAGTCTTTTCTTTCAAATAAACATAAAATTTTCCTAGAAAATAGAAAAAGATTGCAGCCTTTTCCGACAGCTTCCCTGAACATTTCACTAGTGGACTAGGGGTATGGTAAAAGTGGATACAAAAAGTGAATTGTTTGGAGCCGACCTTTAGTCTCACTTTCATGTCGACACACGTTTTAGAAAACCATTCTTTAAGCTGTTAGGAAGCACCTCTTTCCTCCCAAGTGTCTGCTGACAGGTTAAAATTGAGTAGTATTTTTGTCTCTTTTCAATTTAGGCAACAGGTAAAATAATTTTCTTTGTGCTTGACAGGAATAATTCATTTTCATCACTCCGTAAAAACACGCAGCACTTGAACAGCCTGCCACGTGACTATGGTACAAGCCGAAGGGAAATAAATAGAAGAGCAAAACAGGCATGCTCCTTGACGAGGCTGTCACTTCCCCTTCAAAAACTCCCGTGGCGGTGCTCGAGGAATAGGAAATGAAAGTTTTCACAATGAGCAACCTCCATCCATCACTCAAGGGCTCTGTGAATTATCCTGTTCAGAACACATGAAGAATAAAACCAATACCACTGTTGCACTGAGGGAGAACATCCTGCATCCGACGGTGAGAGGAGGGACCCCTCTGTGTTCCCACTTGCCGCCTTAGGCTTCGAATGTGTCACTTTGGCGAAGGCCGAGGGGGAAACTGAGGTGTGAGGTAACTCAGCAAATGCCTCTTTTCTACCTGCTTCAGTCATTTGCATGCAAGAAGAATGAAAAACACAGATTAATAAAGAAGCTCTTCAGGATAAGCTGAACCCCAGAAAAAAAAAAGGAATGAAGAAGCATAGGCTGTTTTGAATTTAAAAGGGGGAGGACTATTCCAAAATGAAACCAAAAAATCATTAGTGCAAAGGAAATTTTCTGCTTTACCTCATGTGGCTTAAACTATTGATTAGATTCAAAGGTAGATTCAGAAAAACAAAACACGTTTCATATGATGCTAATCTATCCACTGCAATGGTGCACAGACCCTGTGGCTCACCCGCTCAATTTATATGAATTAACCACTTGCACTAAGCGACATAAAAGTTCCACATGTCAGGCGTTGTCCTGGGCACTAGGAATACACAGCTCTGTTAGAGAATGGCAGGCCTTGAGGAAGGAGGAGGTTTTACATCTCGAGTCCACTGAAGTATAGTTTACTAAACTTTAATGTCAATATGATTCGCTTGAGGATTCTGTAGAAGTCAGAAGCTTACCCAGAAGACTCTAACAAGGCCGCCCTGTCCGCAGAATATTGTCGCTGGGCTGCGCTTTGAGGTACAGGCACTAAACCCACAGGTTTCTCCTCTTTATGGAACAAACCCAGCTTATTTCTGAACAGCGTGGGAGTCAAGTGGAGGGTAGTTATCTGTCAGTATTCATCAGAGACAGATGCCAGGACCTTCTGCAATTACCGAGTCATAGACACGCAAGTATCACAAAACATGACGGAGCATTTGCCTAATATCTCATGCATCCTTCCATATGTTTTCAATACATTCTGGATGATTCCTAACACGTAGTGCAATGTAAGTGTTATGTAAGCAGGCAGTAAGTTTTGTTATGTGTGGAATGATAACAGAAATGTCTGGTTTTCGAACAGATACAATGTTCCCTGAATTTCAATTTTCTCCGTGTCATTGGTTGACTCTATGGAAACAGATCAGGCTGGGCCTGCCATGCTCATTTGCATGTTCCGTGCATGCAAGCTGAATGATGAAAACGGAAATCTCTGTTTCCGATTCTGTCTACCAAGCTAGCGTGCAAAAAAGCAGGTATCTTCTCCCTTTGTCCTCCGAAGATTAATTTGTAGCAACATGAAAGCAGTTCCGTAATTGGAAGGATCTTCTCAATCAGGAAACCTGCTAAGAACCAAGAGTTAAGTTTTAAAGTAGTTTCTAGAATTCCTCTACCTAGTGTAGGAGGGGAGGGATCCCCAGATAAAGATTGAAACTGAGATTTGGCTTTTGAAAGACTCAACAGCACAGGGCCAAAAAAATCAAAATTGGCTGCGTGAGGAGGTAGGAAGGATCTGATAAGAGTTGGGGGAGGAAAAAAACAATCAAAATATATTGTACAAAAAAAATTAAAGGAAAAAAATTGTCAGCCTTCTATATATTGGTAACAATCATTCTGAGAATAAAATCAAGGCAATTGGAATAAAATTAATGAAAGAAGTAAAAAAAAACCTTCTACAATGAACTTTAAAACACAAAAGAAAGAATTTAGCAAAGACATAGAAAATGGAAAGTCTAGGTTACCAAAAGCAATCTTCTACAGATTCAATGCATTTCCCATCAGCATTCCAGTATCATTCTTTAGAGAAAATTAAAAAATATTAAAATTCATATGGAAGTCGTAAAGATTACTGTAGGCAAAGTAATCTTGAAGGGAAAAATAGTGCTGGAAGTGTACCTAATCTCAACTTAGAGTACAGAGCCATGGTAACAAAAACAGCAAAACACTTGCACAAGAGCACACATAGAACAAAGGAATAACATAGAGAACCCAGAAATAACATACACACAGCTCCAGCCAACCAATGTTTTTATAAAGTTGATAAAAATCCATATTGAAGAAAAGATAGCCTCTTCAACAAACAGTGCTGAGGAAACTGGATAGATGAAATTACACTCTATTTTTCACTCTATGCAAAAACAAACAAAAAACAAAAAAACTCCAACTGATGAAACAGCTTAATGTAAAACCTGAAATCTGAAAATTCTAAATGAAAAAATGCAGGGCAAATACTTCAAGATATAAAACAAGCAAAAAGTTTTTCAATAGGCTTCCAGTCACCCAGAAAAAAAAAAAAAAAAAAAAAAAAAAAAAAAAAAAAAAAAAAAAAAAAAAAAAAAAAAAAAAAAAAAAAAAAAACCGAGGCCAACAGTTGACAAATGTGACCTCACTAAATTAACAAGCTCCTAGGGAGCAAAGCAAAGAGTTAGCTGGCGGAAGCAACAGAGTCTCTTTACAGAAGAGGAGAAAAACCTTTACTAACTATACATCTGACAAAGGAGGAACATCCAGATGATATAAAGAACTGAGAAACTAAACAATAAGAAAATAAATAACACAACAAATAAATGGCCAATAAAATGGATAAGCAATTCTCAAAGATGAGGGCTGACAAGATGGCTCATTTGTAAAGGCGCTTGCTGCCAAGTGTGCTAACCTGAGTTTGATCTTCCTGGGACCCACCTGGTACAAAGAGACAACCAACTCCTCTGACATGAACACGCATGCCTACACACATAAACATACTACAAAATAAAATCATGAAGATTCATTTTATTTTTTTAAGTGTGTGTGTGTGTCTGCCATGCACATGTGTTCATGTGGCCATGGGTGCCAGATGGGGGCATCAGATCACAGGGATCTGGAGTTACAAATAGTTACAGGCTGCCTGATATGGGTGCTGAGAATTGAACTTGGATCCTCAAGGAGAGCAACTGAACTGCTGGGCCATCTTTCCAGCTCCTGTCTACAATATCTTGAAGAAAAGCTAAGGATGATTTAACTGCATTGTTGAAAGTCCTCAAACAGCTCTGGCAAAGAATCAAAACACCAGCTCTCTAAATAATTTTGGTATTTTTTTAAGTGAGTTGGTTAATTTAAAAAAATTCCATATCTCTTTGTATTAATCAGTGTTCTCTGGAGGAACAGAACAGCATGCATATACACATATAAATGTATATGTATGTTCATGCATATTTTTATTTATTAAATCAGTTTGAGTTAAAATAGTAACAATAGCTCTTCCACACTTGAGAGGCTTAGAACCTGGTAGTTGCTCAATACGTAAGGTCAGATGTGTCAGCAATTTCAATCTGGTTCCAAAAACCTGGAGCATTCCAGGGAGCCACTGATCCTTGGACAACAACGAAAGCCCTAGGAATATTGGTTCTAATGTCAGGGAAATGAGTGGCAACAGCAAGAGAGTAAAATTCAAAAAGTAGCATCAAGAGTGAAAGCCAAGGGATCAAAGGCAAATAAACATCCTACCTTTCAAGGTGCCCATTTTTATCTAGGCTGCTTGCAGAAGGGAATGTCCAGTTTCGGGATGAGTCTTTCCATGTCGACAAAGGCAATCAGAACATTTCTTCAGCTGAGGCTCCCTACTCATGTGATTCTAATGTTTGTCAAGATGACATTAAAACCAACCATCACATCTACATGGAATAAGCTAAAGGAATGATAATTATTACTTCGGTTGTGAGGACCTATTGTGAACATTTTTAAATGGGAAACGTTCTGGTAACTTGGCAATTTTCTTGCTAACTTGTGGAAACACAAAGTTTAGGGGTTTGTGGTGCTTTTCTCTAACCTTCAGGTTACATTTGCCAGTCAGATCCGCATGATTTTTCCAGCGGGGTTATTTGCAGCCCAGAATTACTTTCAGTGGAAACTTTATCTAGTTGCATTGTTTTTCTTTGTTTGTTCTTCTTGAATATATATATATTCCTGTTGTGTGCATTTTTAATCAACTCACCAAATGTTTTCTCTCATTTAATATGGGACTATCATGACCAAACCTTTGGCAGAGTACAGGGAATCATAAGAAAGAAGGGGAGTTAGTCTGATGGGGAAAGGATAGGAGCTCCACAAAGACCAAATATATCTGGGCACAGGGTCTTTTCTGAAACTGACATTCAACCAAGGACCATGTATGGATATAACCTAGAACCTCCGCTCAGATGTAGCCTGTGGTAGCTCAGTAACCAATTGGTTTCCCAAAGTGAGGGGAACAAGGACTATTTCTAACAGGAACTCAATGAAAATACCTGATAAAACAGGATCAGATGAATGGGGGGAGGTTCCCCCCTATCAGTGGACTTGGAAAGGGGCACAGTGGTGATGAGGGAGGGAGGGAAGGACTGGGAGGGAATGATGGTTCGGGGCACAGCTGGGATACAGAATTAATAAAATGTAACTGATAAAAATAAAAGAAAAAAAATATGGGACTATCACTTTGTTGGGAACTGAAATATGAGACATTCTTTGATATCTACAAAGATTGAAATTAGTCCTGAAATAATAAATAGAACTTAATTCTATCTGATTGAACTGTGAAAAACACCAAACTCAGCAGGAGCTATTGAATGCTTTTATGTATTATTTATATGATTGCTATATGAGGAAAATACAACAGGCATTCAACTAAAAATGATTCTAGTAGGAGCAATAGATGACAGTTCAAATCGGTATGTGCTAATTTTGACTATATGCTGAGATAGGAAGAAAAATACTGGAAAACCCTGATGAGCTTTTTCCCCTTAAATATTAGTTCTTGACCAACTACGCTCATTTTTCAGCAAAGCTTTTATTCTGCTTTGAAGACTGAGTCATCTGTAACATTGGATCCTGGCTTTTTCTGTATTCACAATTCTGGACAGAGATTTTATGCTCATCTTATTAACTTTATATTGGTTAACTTAGCAGAAAAGCAAGCTCTTTGTCTTTAGAGGATATTAAATGAAAAATTCTCGATTGCCCCATTAGGTGTTATTGCTTTCATATTTTAAGTTGACTACTCCATCTAGTGGATCCAATAGACTAACAGTGTTACTTTGTTCGAAATAGGTCAACCTCACTCTAATCAACTTTCATGATGCTGTGACCCTTTAATGCAGTTCCTCATGTTGTGCTGACCCCCAACCGTAAAATCATTTTTGTTGCTTTTTTTCAAAACAACAACTTTGCTACCATTATGAAGTGTAATGTAAATATCTGTGTTTTCATTGGTCTTTGGAGGTCATGACCCGCAGGTTGCGAAGCCCTGCTGTAATCACAGAAACCAAGATGGTTCTGGAATGTAAACCTGTAATTTAAGGATTAGAAAGAAGAAAGCCCCTGTATGCTTTCTGAGGTTATAGACCAATACTTAGCGGTCAAAGCTCTTGGAGAGTCTGTGGTTTCCTAAATCACACGTAGTACCAAAGTCACATCTCTGATGACATAGTTCACCCTGCTAATATGTAGGGCAGCATGTTGCCCAAGCTATAACAATTCAGAATTTTTAATATTCTCAGCTCCCTGTGATTTTGCTGATGAAATTCTTCTGGTAACACCAAAACTGCAAAACAAATCTGACACTTCATAGGCTTCTCTAGTTATGTCATTCCCAGATAACTGTACATTATGCTGATCTCAAATAGAACCATGACGTGTTCCCTCAAAGGTCTGAACTTAGAATGTCAAGCCTATTGTATTTGGTTGATTCTTTTCAAACCCTTTCTTTCTTTGCTTGGTGAACTTTATACATAGCCAGGTTCAAAGAGTCTCAGCATTATCCATCCAAGGCTCACTCTATTCTGTCCTCTAAATTTTGTATAAATGTGATGATTGTCACATCTGAAAAATAATCATGTTTCTATTGTCCTATTAGGTACAGTTTGACTGCACAATTTGTGTGGGCTTTTTGGTGCTAGAGAGAAAATTTGGACATCACACTTGCCGAGTGCTTGTGCTATCTCTAAGCTAGACTCCAAGCTCCTAATATTTGTTAATGACTCCTGATACTCCCTGGCTTTTTCCATTGAGGTTCTTTGAAGTTCTTCTCCAACTTAGCTATGCCAGCTCCCTTGGGTCAATCAGCACTCAAGCCATAGTGGCAAGTGACCAACAATAATCTCAGGCTACCAACAAGTGAGACCAAAAAAAGAGTTTCCCTCTGCTACACATTTCATACTTGAATTGAAAGAAAGACCCCTCACAGTCTTCAGAGAACACATTCCCCATCTTCTTCAAACCACTATGGAGTTAAAGTAGTTAGCTTCTAGCTATGGTACTATACTATCTTCCTAGCCTAGTGTCCTCGCTCTAAACTTCAGATTGTCAGATGTGGCTGTTGATTTCAGCCTTGCTCTTGCCTGTTCTTTGCTCAGGAGAGCTAGTTCATGCCCGTTGTAACTCTAGATCCTTCATAGATCTCTGCTAGAAAAGAAATGGTTGCACTGGGGCTCAATTTAAGTAGAATATTCATCTCACACTGAAGATCCTTATGTTTTAGATATGAAAATTTGCCTATAACCAAGCTTAATGTAAAGACAGCCTTGATCACCACACACAGGACCATTGGCTATTCTGAACAATAATCCTTTAATGGCTGACCCAGTTCAATCCTCATGCTCAAGTACCTCTTTAACACTCTCCAGGCTAATTTCAACATCTTATAATATTTTTATCTTCAATCCCTTTAGAAATACAAAACAGGACACTGGAGGCCCAGATTGTTGGGCTCTTTTGGTCTCCTTGTAGAGCTCCTGTCCCTGATGGACCAGCTTCAGATAGAAGGGGAAGAAGACCTCCCCTATCTGTGGACCAGAGAAGGGGCATAGGGAAGAAAGAGGGAGGGAGAGTGGGGCTGGGAGGAGATGAGGAAGGGGGCTACAGCCGGGATACAAGGTGAATAAGTTGTAATTCACAACAACAACAACAACAACAACAATAATAATAATAATAAAATCCCTTCTTGCTGAAAAAGAAAAGAAATACAAAAATAGGAACTACAACTTCTGAGTTTAAGATTTGATGTGGTGTGGCTTGTAAAACAATTTTAACATGTGTTTCCAATTCATGTAACTTTGATCAGCATATCTTCATATAGATGGAGGAATACACTTACTAAAGAATTATGATCCTACTGATTGTGAACTTAGGGAAACTTTTTATTTGGAGCTCCTGGTACTGGGATGACTGGGGGGGGGAATGAAAACTACTTAAAGCCTTATCTGACCTGGATTATCTATGGGAGGTAAGGAGACTGTAACACAATCAGGATATGAAAATAATATAGACAAAGAGCAGAGAGCCTTCAAATGCCTGCAGTCAAAAATAATGATAGCCAACAACAGCAGCTCCTGAGATACCACCAGTAAAGCTTCTGTCATTAATTATATCATTTAGGCATGAACTTCCTAGATAAAGTCAAAGAATTATCAGAATAGCAGAAAACAAATCTTATCTATAACATATAGTCAAGTGTTCCTTCCCAGGGAAGAACCACACAGTAGGTTACAGTGTCGGTGACCAGCCCTAAAATCATACACATACAGGAAACATTATATGGTCTGAACAGGTTGTATTTATATATTTAGAAATAGACAAACATGCACACATACATACACACCAATTTAAAATAAGAGAACATAAATTTGTGAGATAGCAAGGCAAGTACATGGGAGGGCTTGAAGGGGGGAAAAAGTGGGAGATGATGTAATCTTATTTTTATTTCAAAAATGAATATATTTTTAAATTGTTCATTTACATTATTTTTCTTGTCATCTCAGACTTTATTCCAACTAACTTATTTTCTTTTATAACTCGTAAAGAGCATTCTGGTGACATTTCAATATAATAGTGGCAGCTCTGAGAAATTAAGTAAGCAAAATACAATTTTAGAATGAAAAGCTGCTCTTAGAATAAAGTGGTGCATTATCAATATTTATACATATAAACATATCAATATATACAAACTTGTATATAATAATAAATATTAATATATCAAGGTAAAATGTTACAAGTTGGCATGCAACTGAGATGAACACATTGCTTTCATAAAAAAAGAGAACCAAAACTCATCTAATTAATGAAAGGTAACCCTAAACTGCTAAATATCTAACGCTGTGATGAAAAGTATTCTTTAAATTATACTCACTGTAGCATCTGTGACTTCTGATAATACTACACCACTTTAAACATAAACTTTTTCCCCAAAATCTTTCCTTTAAAATGTTGTTTATTTTAATTATATCTTCATGAACATTTTTGTGTGTGTGGAGATGCGCACATGAGTGCAGGGACTCACAAAGACCGGAAGCCTGCACTGGGATTCTGGCACCTGAACTCTGGTTCTCTGAACAGCAGCAAGTGTTCTAAACTGTGGAACCACCTCTGCAGCCCCAGACAAAAACTTCTCATTAAGAAACTCTGGTGTTCTTTCATGACTATCAATTATTAAGCCATGCTAAATGGCTGTTAGAGACTAAAGGCTATATGGAGGTGTTTCCTGCAAGCTTCTAAACTTATACCTTAGTTTAATGATGGAAACATTTATGAGTTTGTAAATTAATCCATTAAGAGTTAACATTCATTTTCATTGATTTCTAGAAAGACTTGCTCTTTGATCACCTCCCCCTGAGGGGAAAGCAGCCTTACCAGGCCACAGAAGATGACAATGCAGCCACTTCTGATGAGAACTGATAGTCTAAGATCAGAAAGAAGGAGAGGAAGACCTCCCCTATCAGTGGACTTGGGGAGGGGCATGCATGCAGAAAGGGGAGAAGGGGAGGAAGGGTGAGATTGGGAGGGGAGGAGGGAAGGGCTAATGGGGGGATACAAAATGCATAAAGTGTAATTAATAATAATAATAAAAAAGGGAAAAATAAATAAGCCACTCAAAAAAAAAGAAAAAAAAGAGTTAACATTCTTAGATTCTTTGATTAGTGTTTATTTCCTCAAAAATAATTTCTTAACTCATTACATATGTTAAAAATTAGGCAAGCAATTATGTATGTTTGTTTGTAAATATGAAATAAAACAAAAAAAACACAGGAGGAATCATATATATGCATATATGTGTATACATACACAAATACATGAAACTTTCTTTTTCCCTTAAGCAGTTAATAACTGTTATGTAAAAGTTGAAGCCATCACAGGAAAATTGGGCACATAAACAAAAGCTAAATTGTGTGGTTTAAACTTCAAGTGAAGTAGGAGTTCAAAGAAAGGAACGCATGTGGGTTACAGCGACGCTGTAGGGAGACTTAAGACGCATTTAATACTGCTGCCCAGGGATAGGCTCCTGTAACTTCCACTAAAACATAAAGAGCCTCTTCCCTGGAGTGGGGTAAACTCATGAAATCATGATCTGGGTAATTTAGAGCAAATTCTCAATTAGATTGACAGGCATGGCATCACGAAACAAGATGACACATTCTCAAATGTACAGCTTCTGGAAATGTGCAGATAACCCTGAAAGGGGAAGGCTATTGTCTAGCCAGCCAGTCATGTGGAATCAACACCAGGGAGGAATGAGCTGCAGATGTCTTAGTAAGTTCCCATAATGTTCATTCCTTCGTTCTTCTTTAAGCAGGGAGGGTCAGGGAGAGGGGAATTGGACCTCAGGGGTGGGTTCTCTTCCAAGATGTGTGGATGACTGGTTTTCTCAGGCTTATTGCAATTGCATGAGGCCATTTGATTACCCCTAGCCAGTGATGTAAGCGAAATGACATATGTATTTCTATACTATGTTAAACTTTAAGCTGTAAGATTAAAGTTGCCCCAATGATTGAGCCACTACATGAAGAACAATTACCTTGAAAAGTTACCCTGTGCTGTGTATCCTAAGACTAAGGACCACTATGGGCAGGGAAGGCACATGGCGCCTTGTTGATATTATCCCCTGAAGTCATATCCAGTGCG
The DNA here is from genome assembly GCA_010120015.1 of Rhombomys opimus. Lineage (NCBI taxonomy): Eukaryota > Metazoa > Chordata > Mammalia > Rodentia > Muridae > Rhombomys > Rhombomys opimus. The sequence continues at coordinate 5,837,157 of REGO01000015.1, read as the reverse complement.
TGTACCACAGACTTAAGCTCCTACTGATTGGATGTCTCTCCCTTTCCCACTATGGTTTCAGATTTCAGAATTAGATCCCTGACCCACTCCAAACACCCTGCTTCAAGACATTTAAGTTTTGCCTTATCTAGTTTTGCCTTTTTCTGGTTGAATAAACATTTGTTCCCCTGTCCTAATCATTGAAACCTCACCTTTGCTCCAGGGTTTGGGAATATCACCTTTTATTAATAGTATGCTATCCTTTGGGGTAGTATTTGGACTTCCTTTTATACTTCATTGCTGATGATATTCTATTGAAGTACCAGGCACCAAAAAGTTTCAACGAAAGGATATCAGAATAGTATATAGTCATGAATAAATGTGATAACTGCAACTCATAACATGCTTGTTTAGTTCTAATTCTTGCTTTTCTACCTCTGTGGGGAAAAAAATGAAGAAGAAATTGAGTAAAAACCAGTCTGTAGTTTTTTGGGGATGGCATTAAGTTTATAAATTAGCTCAGGGGCAACTGGCAGTTTTATAATACTGATTCATCAAAACCAGAACAAACAGTACATGTCTGGTTTCTCAAGCTTCCTTTTGTGTCTTTCAGGAATACTTTACAGCTTTGTGACAATAAGATCTGCATATTTCTTATTAAAATCTACTTTTTAGTGTTTCATCTTATTTTGTGTTACTGTAAATGAGATTTGCTTTTTCATTTTGTTCAAGCTGATTGCCATCTGTCAACTGTATATATCTTTATATGTTACTGAATACTTTATTGCTTAATTTACTCTTGTTGTTGAGAGAGCTTTATTGTAGATTTTCTGGTATTTTTCTAAGTATGTGACTATACCATGCTGAATGGGAAAAAATATGTCTACTTGCATGTAAAGAAATGTGTCACCATCTAACAAAACTACATATGTACTTCTTAAGATACAGAATTTTCATTTTTCTGTAATTTGTTACACACATATATCACTTTAGAATGCTTGCGTACAAGGCTATTCCTTGCAGTACTCTGTTACTGTGAAATAGTAGGAGCAACATTTCTAAAACGATGTTTATCTAAACAAGCTGTAGCGCATCTCTGAAATAAAGAAAGGAATAAAGCAAAGATAGATAAACTGATTCGTAGAGCTTCCTCTATTTAAGAAAGAAGAAAGTATTTGATACATTGTTTTCAAAAGAAAAAACGATGGTAGAAGGAGATAAGTCAAGGACTAACGTGATTGCTTCCCTGGAGGAAGACAGTAAAAGCCAGTTCAGAAAGCATGAAGAAATGGTAGGTGGGTAATGTGATTATTTGTCTATATACACTTGATGGACAGTTCTCATTTCTGAGACTGTGTTGATATCTTCCTTGCTAAACATTAGCAGAATAAAGAGTTCAAGTGGAAGAAAATCAGAAAGCTAAGAGAAAAATCTGTGCAATGGAGCCTAAACAAAAGAAAGCGAACATTTCAAAAGAATAACCGAGTGAGTACAGAAGACCAATAAACCAAATAGCATTTTCATAAGAGATTTAAGTAGCATGTCCTTGGAAGTTTTATGTAGAATGCCACCTACAAAAGCATTTCCCACAGCCTGACTGGCCTGTCTCCCTCCTTGGCACCCTTGGCAGGTGCACATAGGATTGGGAGTAGGAGAGCAACATTGATTTGTTTCATTATCATGTTTTTCAGGCAGACGGCTTATCATCTCTGACCTTCACACTGTGACATGAGTGGAGGCCGAGGGAAAATAATCACTCAAAGATCAAAGACTTTTTGAAGGTGCATCATGTGCTGGAATCTTAATGTTTCTGTGACCAAAGCACATGCTTTTATGGAAATCAGTCTAACACAAATCAAATTTAAAATGGATTATTATTGCATCTATAGTTCTGAAAGAGAAAACCTGCATGAAGCAGGGAAATGAGATTTGGAATGCAGACAAATGAATTTTGGGGACTCAAGGGTGCTTCCTTATCAGAGCCACGCTAAAGCTGTGACTAAATTCAGGGCTGGAGTTGTGCAGTAGAAACAAAAGATGGGGGAAAGAACATACATACTTCCACATAGATATTTCTTGATACCTTCTAGGAATCAGCAAAATTTAAGTACAGGAGGGAAAGACTGCTCGTAAGCTAGCAGTACGAGACTATGGAGAAATGTAAGAGGTATGCACAGGGATTGAATGCTCTATCTCAGAAATGTTTTAAAATGTTAAAAGATTTTCCAAAGTTATTATTCTGCTTAAAAGATATTAATATGTCAGTATTTGAATTGAAAACAGAATCTAAATTCCATAGCCTTTTATAATATGGCCCGTTATGCAAGTGTTCTGGTTCATTGTAATTACTGAGAAAAACAAAATGTGTCGAATGTTGCTACATTTGTTACCCTGTAGCTCTCCAGTCTAACACCTACATGTGATAAAAAGCTCTCTGTGTTACAAAGAGGGAAGAAGTCACCGTAAAATTACTGCTTTCGACATTAAGAGCTGCCACAAGCCAGTCTTGACACTCACAGCTAAAACCATCAACAGTGGCAGAAAGGAGAACTCTTTCCAGAACAGAATGTGTGGTGGCTGCAAAACTAATTCAAAGTTGTAGCAGAAAAGGCCCTAATCAACACTGAAAAGCTATCTCTTAGCCGATGCTCTCTGATACCCATGTCTTTACACCAGAAATGATAAGTTACAGTATGAGTGCAAGAACGTCTCTAGAACAATAAATTTCACTCCGTTTGCGACTAATGGCACCTTGATAATAAGAAAAGCGCTTATGACTACACAGTGGGTCAAGAAAAGATTTATATTCCTAGCAAAGATGGGGAGAGTTTAATGAAATGTGGACACGCCTGTTTGTGTAACATGGAGCAGAAACGGCACAGCCCTCTCGGTGTCATTCTCCTTTAAACAACAGCAAAGTAATCATAAACTCAGGAAGAAACTTGGAACGGAGACTATAGCCAAGAGAAACAAAATGTGTCTGCCTGAGGCACACATTCCCAAAGACAGCGGCTGGAGGGAGCAGAATTTCTGAGGATCAGAGGAAGAAAACTTCGGAGCTCTCCCTGGCACCCTTGATGATTTCTCTGAATCAGTCCACCTTTTACCCTTCCTCCTCTGTCTACACATCTGTCTCACCACCCAGGAGCCAAAAATAACCGAGCTTTCATAGTTCGAATCCTTAATGTCTCCACGTGGCCTGCTTCTCCACCTTACACAGCGGTGATGCTTTGAATGAAAAACTTTCTTCATGGCTGCATGTATCTGAACACTGGATCCCCATTTGGTGGCCCTGTTTGGGGAGAAAACAGTGGGAGTTTCGGGGGAAGTGGTAGCCACGCCCCACTTGCGCTTGGCTCTGGGCTTTGTGTTTGCCATCAAAACCAAATAAACCAAAATAAACGCCTTCTTCCTTAAGTTGCCTTATTTATGGTATTTTGTCACAGAATAAAAAAAGTAACTACTACAATGCTTGTATACAAAAGCTACTTTTCCACAGAGCTATCCCCAGGGCACATTCCTTTAGATATCAGGCCTTTGGAATCCCTTGGCTTTCATTATTCTTTTCATAACATTCAGTATTTTCTTTCATGCCCAGATGCTGGACTAGCATTACTTCACACTAAACAATTACAACATCATCCCTACTACTCAATAAAATTGGAAAATGAAGTATACAGCAGTTTGGTCCAAGTTAAATTTTCCACACTCTCAACATAAGATACCGCAAGCATCAAAAATTACAGTTTAGAATGTGTAACTCTTTGAAATGCAACGTTTTCAATAAATGAGAGACTGATGGCGTGGTGCAGCTAGGATTGTTCGGGTGTTTTTAACCATCTCAGAAGTTAACAGCATGATAAACATGCCTCATAGAGTAAGCTATGTGTTTCCCGAGTCTAACATCATTTGTGCATTCATGACTTGTTTCATAAACAGGACAAGAAGCCTGCAAAAGAATAAGATATGAAGAATATGCCTAAGTGGCTTTGTTATTGAGAAAAGCCATGATGAATCTGGCTGCCATGAAACCAAAGCCAAAGTTTCTACCCAATTTTTTTTTTCTCTTCATCTTCGGAAAAAAAGTGTTTTCTCCAAAACATGCAAAAAGGTTGTCTCTCTAATCTCAATGTCCTAGCATAATTTTTTACTGACACATAGATCTAATTACTGAGCTGAAGAAGAATCGTCCAGAGAAAAATAGTAACAAGGATGATACATTATTGGGGGATTGCAAGGTCATCCCCAAAGACCTCACATGGAACTACAAGGAAAGTACACAAGGAAAATGCACAGTGAAGTCCTTGCTTCCTGAGGCTGCTCCCTCTCAGACCTCGGGTAATCACCACTGTGTCAGCCTGGCTTTCGAAGCAAACTTTATCCAGAAAACAAAAACCCAGATTGGGGAGGGTAACCTGAGGATAGTTATCTGGAACAATGGGGATACATGATGAAGACAAAACAAAACAACAAGAAGAACAGAATGAGAAACTGAAGCTCAATTCTCTAAGTGCAGAGGACATCATGGAATGACAAGTTCTGGCTTCACACCTGGTCCACAATCAGGAAAATGTAAGTTCTCAAGAAGCTGGTGAACAAGCAAAGGCTTGCATTTACGAGCACAACAACAACAAAATGAAAATCCTAAAACATACTCATTGTGCTCTACTTCCTGACTGTGGCCAGAACGGGGTCAGCCACTTTCCGCCACCATACTTTCTCCTCCATGATGGGGTATACTTCTCAGAAACTTTATAAATTAAACCAAATAGATTCTAAAACACCTGTACATTTGAAGACAGAAAGCTAAAGAGAACAGGTCTAAGGGAAATGTTCTGACAAGTTGAATCTCAAGCATGGTTGTAGGTAATGGCCGTAGAGTAAGGATCACATGAGTACTAATGTCTGCCTCAAGTGCAAACTGATTAGTTCTTGAACCAAACCTTGCTACCCCTTGGTCCTCAGCCATCTTCCCTTAACCTTAGCACAGCCTAAACATGCTTATACTTTGTCCTTGCACTGTCCTTGACTTTGAGAAAGCTGTCAGTGGGGCAAATAAATGATTGATATACAGGGGTCTTTAGGACCAAGCACACACAGCTCATGTTCAGAGACATTTTCTCAGGAGTATCAGCATAGTCTGAAACTTCAGACAGATCATGAAGAAAATAGTTTCTGAAGACACTTGATCAAAGAAAGTAAAAGACCGTATGGAGAACATTTTCAGCATTTCAAAAGAAAACCTAGGTGTACTTCAAAACCTATTTAGACATTTCTGAAAACACCAGGCTAGTCCAGAAACCATGCACAAAACCAAGTCAAAAGCATAGTCGTAAATAACAGACTGCCATCAGATAGCTTGGCTCACCATAGAGGGAACCAACAGAACTCAGTGATAAGCCACTCAAATTTGCTCTTATCTCAGTTCCTGAGAATTGTTTGGACAAGATAAACTGAAAGTTTTTATTTCTAACCCCAAGAAGTATAGAAAAAGTATGTCAGAAATAAAACTTAAGGATTTTATGAAAGCATTTTCCCATTTTGTTAGCATTTATTAATAGGTTTGATTTTATAAGCATATACTAGTAGGATTCATTATGACATTTCATACATGGACACAATGGACTTTGATTATCTTGGAGACCCCATTATTCTGCTCCTCCCTTCCACCATTTCCCTTATCCCTCCACCTCCAAGCCCTCCTATTGTCACATATTGTCTCTACCGGTTTTCTAAATTATTATTATTGTGGCATGTATATAAATATAAAAGTACAACTTGCTGAGTCTGTTTAGTCATATATATATATATAAGTCATATATGATAATTATATTTATATTAGAGCTTGGTATTGGATAACTAATGAGGGAGGAAGCACATTCTTGGGGAAAACTGATTCCCACCCTCTGAACAGTCATCAGTTGCCTGTAGCTCTTTGTCCAGGGTGGAGCCTTGGGAGATTTCTTCCCCTTCTACGTAGGCAATGATGTTGCCATTATTCAAGTCTTGTTTAGGTTAAAGTAATCAATGCATTTATTAAAAAGAGTCAGAGCACATGTAATAGTTCCACTAGAAACACTGGGGATATTTTAAAAATAAATAATTATAAAAACATATGTAGCAAGGTAGCTCCTTGCAAGTGTATGAAAAAGAATTTTTCAAAGCCATTATAGAACAATTCATAAAAAACAAACAAACAAAAAAACAGAACACCCCGCCAATCTTTTATTTCTATCAAAATTTTGTGTCGATTCTAAATTGCCTGGGAGTATTGTGGAAATTTTTTTTATTAACAAAACTGACATGAAAAGGAAGGTCACACATGGGAAGGTATGTTCCCAAGGTAACTGAATCAATCAACAGCAAAAGTATATCCAAAATGCACATTCTTGACTTTCAAGCCTAATTCTTTGACCAATAGCATTTGGATGAATAGAACCCCACATGGAATTTAAATCCCAATAATAAAATATGTAAAAGCCTAACAGAGAACTGAAAATAGTTTCCAAAGAATGCACTTTATAGGTTTCAATAAGTTTGAAGCTATAATTCAAAGCTGACTACAAAGTCCTGATTATTGAACAGAACGAAGTACTTTAAAAGGGCAGTCCTCCTAGACAATGGGAATCCACACGGCCAAAAAGTGCTGTGCCTCTGAGCTGTAAATGCATACAAGAGTGCGTTCTTTTGCCTTTTAGTAAATTCAAAACTAAGTCATGCTTTGGAAGGATAGACTAGCATTATAAAGGATTTCATAAGCATTGTGTTTCCCTTCTAACATCACCTCCCCGGGCCCCCAAACTTCAGTGTAAGTAATGAGTAGCCCACATTTGTACTCTTATGGCTAGAATTTAAGAACAAGGATCCCTGAATATTCTGATTGTCGGAGGTGTGCCTCAGGAAAGTCATGGGCAGGTTGGCTGAGCTGGAAGGTGTCTCTAGAACAACAAAGGCCACCAATAAGTGTACACACACACACACAAAGAATCACACTTATGGAACTTTGCCAAGTTTGGTAGTCGTCTACGGGACAACCTTTTCCAGCGTATTTATTCCTCCTCCTGTTAGTGTGTTTGTTAGGTTGGTTGGTTTGTTTCCATAACTCTCCTCTGAGTACTGCAAGCCTTGCCTTTCCTTTCTCTCTTCCATCCTCCGTACTGCAGCCATACCATTCCTCCTACAGTCAGCTTCGTTCATGTGGTACCCCTTCTCAGAACAGTCATTGTCTTCGCGCCCCATAACCATTTCACCCAGTAATCAGTCAGCACAAAGAACTTAAAAAAGAAGAAGAAGAAGAAAGAAAGAAAGAAAGAAAGAAAGAAAGAAAGAAAGAAAGAAAGAAAGAAAGAAAAAAGAAATTCATCATTATCACCTGAGCTGCCAATTTGGTTAGTCTCTTCTGTAAGATGACTCCACAGCAATGAGGCACAAGCCTTATTCTCTCCTGACCTCATCTCAGCCCTCTGACTCCCTCTCCCACTTTCTATCTCATACTACACAATGCTATACGTTTTCTCCTTATCATTCCTATTCCATGTCTCCCCCCCCCACAGGCTTGTTAGTTTTCACATTCTGCTTTTTCCAAGTATGGTACCCATTTATCCTTCCTATTCATCCCCCTTGTTGCCACAAGTGATATAGATCCTCCCGTTCCACTCCTTCTTCTTTGATTCTCTCATTAATCCATTGGTCTCCAACTGTTTGTCCTCAGCCATCTACTCCAATTGTTCTTCTCTCTGAAGGTGGCTCATCCTTTAAAGAGTAATTTCTAAAGTAGAGCATAAATACCCAAAGGAGGAAAAAAAGAAAGCAGTACATGCATGGAAAAATATCACAGCTTCTGCTGCTGTGTTTTAGTATAGAAGAATATTAAAGAAAGTAGAATTGATATCTCATACAAACATGGATATCAATAGAAAGTACAGATATAAATACAGGTGTATAGGTACACACACATATACACACAGTGATTGTGAAAGGGTAGCATGCAATCACATGTGTTCATCCTATCACATTAGGATAATCACAGCATTTTTAACTCTCAGCATTTTCAACATTAAGCAACTTTCACAAAAATCATGAGTGCCTTAAAAATATTCCTGATAATAAAACAAAGAATGAAATCAAGCCATGTTGATGAAGCAAGAAATAAAAAACTAACTGCAAAGATATTTCTGCCATTTATTTAGACTTATCTACCACATTATAAAATTAAAATATAACTTTAATAAAATCCAAGTAGGAACCAAATTAAAATATTGTAAAAAAGAACTATTGGAAATAGATTTATTCATCATTATTAATTAAACTTTCAAACACAGATATTTCAATTTTATAAAAAGGAAAAATTCTTTGAAACATCTTTATGAAGACAAATTTCTGACAGCATCATGCTAATTATAAGAAGAAAAATAAAAAGTTAAATGATTGCTTCGAAGGTGACCATCATCCACATTTCTCCGAGATACTTGGGCATCTGTGCTTATTGCTGCGCTTATTCGCAAAAGCTAAGTAATTTTACCAACGTAGGAGTCCAGCAACAGAGGGTAGATACAGAAAATGTGGATGTATGTAAGATGGAATGCTTTCAACTATTGAGAAGAATAAAGTCATGTTTTTCATGGGAAAATAGATGCAACAGAAAGCAATTTTAATAAGCAAATTAAGCCAGTCTCAGAAAGACAAAGGCATGTTTTTCTCATCTGTGATTCGTAGATTGTGTACGACCACATGATTATATAGATATGCGTTGAATGAACATGGAAGTGAAATTGTCTAAGTAAACGAAGGGGACAGTAGCAGAGGAGAGAGAAGGGAAGACAGTGGGAAAATGAGGCAGACCTGAGTACAGGTGAGTGGGGGAGACAGAGCTGGCCAGGATGTGCTCAACATAAAACATAGACTGCAGGAAAATTTAAAGGAAAAAAAATGTGACTTTTAAATAATTAGTAAGAAATTGGGATCTTCCTGAAGAAATGTGTGACGTGATGAGAGCATATGGTAAAGAAATAAATAACTGGCATCTGTTATGTAATAATATGCCAAATAGCTGTATTGTTTCCATACCAAAACATCGTTAAGTACATTCAGCGGTATACGCTTTTACATCTGCACATTGAAAGGGCTCTTTTAATGCATTTAAAACCCTCCAAATCAGGCATTGAGATCATTTGTCTTACATATGGCCACATAACTTGAATGTGTTTGTTTTACCTGTTGAGTGTAAGGATCGTTTGTTAACAAGTGACACTGGGACAAAATTCTGGCTGCCAGAAGCACTAATATCTATGGCTCATCTCTTTATCACGTGCATCCCTGACCAAAACTTTGAAGGGATTGTTTCCTACCACAGCAAATCCAACTCTGCTGCCTGGTTTTCAAGCCCCCAAAGCAGCCCCTCCCTTCCACCCAGGCCGTTTTCCTTGGGACTCATTTCCACCTCGGTGGTTTTTTTCTCCTCTTCACATGCAGTATCTTCTTCCCCCATGAACTTTTTGTCCACTGATTCTCATTACTAAAAGTCAAGTTCATTTCCCGTATGAAGCAACTTGGAGTCACACTTGTTTCCAGTTATCTGTCTCTACTCTGAAATCCCAAAGCACCCATTCAGAGTGTCATCTCAGACTCACCTCTCAGTAACACTGTGATTTGTGTCGTTCTTGACCTTTGTCGCCTTTTTTTGTTGTCAATTCTAAGCTACAGTCTCATACAAGTATTCAAAGTGAGGCGTATGAGTGACACCAGAGCACACGTGTCAGGAGACGCCACAGATCATCAAAATTGAATTTTCTCAGAGTTTTAGTCACTACCTTATCAGTTGGAACCAAGTAAAATCCAAGTAAAATAGGATTTTGAGTCTCTGCATCTGTTTCCATCAGCTGCTGGGTGAAGCCTATCAGAAGACAGTTATGCTCGGCTCCTATCTGCAAGCACAGCAGAGTATCATTAATAGTGTCAGGGGTTGGCTCTCTTCCATGGGGTGAGTCTCAAGTTGGGCCAGCCATTGGTTTGCCATCTCCTCAGTCTCTCTTCCATCTTTATCTGTACATTTCTTGTAGGCAGGACAAATTTGGGGTCGAAGGCTTTGTGGGTGGGTTGGTGTCCTCCTAACTCCACTAGAAGTCCCGAGTGGCTACAGGGGTTGACCACTTCAGGCTCTGTATTCCCCGCTGCTATGAGTCTTAGCTAAAGGCATCGCCATAGACTCTGAGAAGCCTACCTCCTTCCCAGAGATGCCCTCACCTTGATTTCTGTTTTCTCTCCCAGCCCTCTCCCCACCACCCCACCATTGCTCTCCCCACACCTGACCCCAATCCGTATTCCCCTCCCACCCAGCAACCTCCCTCCATCCACTTCTGCTGTCTATTTTATTTCCCCTTCTGAGTGAGATTCAAAGGTCCTCTCTTGGACCCTTCTTGTTACTTGGCTACTTTAGGTATGTGGATTATAGCATGGTTATCTTGTACTTTGTGGCTAATATCTGCTTATAAATGAGTACATACCATGTGTGTCTTTCTGGGTCTGGGTAACCTCACTCAGGATGGTATTTTCTAGTTCCATCCACAACAGGTGGAGCTCAGGGAGTCTTGTGGAAGAGTGAGAGGAAGGATTGAAGGAGATGGAGAGGTCAAGGACATCACAAGAAGACCTACACAGGAAACTAACCTGAGCCCATGGGGGCTCACAGAGACTAAACCATCAACCCAAGAGCATGAATGGGCTGAACCTAGGCCCCCTACACATGTGCAGCGTATGCGAAGCGTGATCTTCATATGGACCTCCTAACAATTGGAGTGGGGGCTGTCTCTGACTCTGTCGCCTGCCTTTGGATTTCTTTCCCATAGCTGGGCCACCTTTTCTGGCCTCAGTGGAAGAGAAAGAACTTAGTCCTGCCGAGACTTGATGTACCGGGGCTGTTTGGTACCCTTCTTTGAAGATAAGGGTAGGAAGAATGGGGGGGGGGGTGAGGGTGAGACTGGGAGGAGAAGTGAGGGCACTGCGATGGGGATGTAAAGTGAATAAATTAATTAATGAAGAAAAATAGGGTTTTGAGAAAATGGAGAAACAGACTTGTCATTGGAAAATGAATGGGATGTCTTGTAATATCATCAGTTCGTGGTTCCATTGGTCTCTGTGTCTTGGCTCATTTCCAGATTACTATTTCCCATATCTGAGGAAAGAGAACCACAGGCATTATGTATCTATCTGCCCTTGAGTCATTATGCAAAACGAAAGATGTTTCCTGCTGATGCTGCCGGTACAATTTTTGTCATGATTGTTTAGAAACCTACTCATAGACCAATAGCCAACTCACTGTGCTAGAGTTTACAGCTGTGCAGTGTGAATAATGGTTTTCTGCAGTATGTACTTAAAGTGCTGAGCTACTGAAAATCAAGGAAAAAACCGTGATTCTTACAAACCAAATTATCTTTTATCCATTGCATCAATGCTTACAAACGGCTCCATGGGCTGGAGAGATGGTTCAGCGGATAAGGGCCCTGTCTGCTCTTCCAGAAGTCCTGAGTTCAATTGCCAGCAACCATGTGATGCCTCATCACCATTTATATAGGGATCTGATGCCTCTTCTGGCATGCAGGTGTACATGGATACAGAGCACTCATCTATGTAACCCAAATAAATAAATAAATCTTTAAAAAAAAAAAAAGAAAGAAAAAGAAAAAGGAAGAAATGGCTACTTCCAACGCATAAAATAACCATACTGAAAGTTTGTACGTAAATTCCTGTGTACTATGTCACTCTGGCGTCTCTTCATCTTGGAAAAATTCTCACGTATCCAAAGACTTAAGAAACAGGACTCAGGCAGCTGCAGGAGCCAGCCAGCTTTTACCACTTTGTTACTTTTTTATCATTAAGTCAATGTTTGAGTCCAGGTGAAAGCATGTCCCTGAAACTTCGGAGCAGCTGTCTCAGCGGTGGTTGCGTGGTGACGCGTGCCTTTCAGGGCGGAAAGAGCTGCCCCGCCCTTTCCGTACATGGGCCTCCTGTGCCCGTTCACTTTGGCTTCGGAAAAGAAATATTTTCCCTTGTTCTGAATATTCCCTAAGCTCACTCATGAAGGCGGAAGGAACATACAACGTGAACTTATTAAATATGACTATTTGGGCATTGAAGTATAAAAAAGAGTCAAAACAACGACCTGAAATTATAGTAAGTACCAAATTCCAACAGTCTAGCTTTTGGCTCATTTTCAAGGACAAGGCATTGATTTCTTTAGGAGAAAGAAATTCATATGACCGTATTAGCCAAATGCTTTAATTTAAACAAAACGAGTATACAGGACTTTAAATACCCTGGAAATTTTTTAGCATAATTAGAATCTTGACCAAATTTTATGATATTTCCTGTCCCTTTCTAGGAGGTTTTACATTTGTCTCAACTTAGTATTCAGTTAGGTGCTTGTTGGACTCTGAGCAAATGAATGTAGAGAAATCAAATAAGTAAAAATGTTTTTCCTGAAAAGTTTACTTCTTATAAAAATCCAGAGAAATTATCCTCAATAAAAACATGAAAAATAGAAGTCATTCTCTCCTGCCAAACTTAAAATTTTAGATTCTAGAGTTCAGTTGATGTTTTTAATAAAGATTGGTGCTTCTTTCACAGGTGATGTTTTCCTGTTTATAGTTTGATCTTTAAGAACATGTCCGTATTGAATGGCCAGGACCTAATTGGACTTCCTGTTAAAATGCTAGCAATAACCTCAGTTCCCTTAAGTCACTTCTCCCTGTGCTTATGACACAGCAACGGGCAGTGACTCTCTAATTTTGTTCATTTAGGTTTAACTTTCCATCACTAGGGTCAGTAGTTCTAAGAGCCACTGGAGTCTGGGGACAATGCCACTGTTTAAAAATCAGCCCCACCGGTGTGACTGAATTTGAGGACGTATTGGTGAGGAAGCACCTATCAGTTCTAGAAGCAAAGATTATGTCAAGACCTTATCAGCTTTATCCTTAGGAGATAAAGCCTTATCAGCCAACAGAAAGGGCTGTTTTATGGCATGTGGTTTCCTCCTTGTGTTTGGGTTAGGTTACAGTCTCAGTCTCAAGATGAGATGTCACTCCTGCATCTTGGGGAGGATGTGATGACTGGTGCGTATAGAAGGAAGAGGCAAAGCTTGCCAAGATGGCATCACCAATAAAAATGAATTACTTAGAAAGTAGTACCATGAGAGACAGATAAGCTGTTTGGCTAATAAAGTTCGGCATGCTAGTCTATTAACAAGTAGCCCACGATGAGTAGAGCTCCTCTGCAGGATTTGAAGAGTTAAAAAGATGGTATTAGTGTAATGCCTCTACCCCCAGCCCCAACACCCCCGCCCCCCCGGCTTCCATTCCAAACAGCAATCCATTATTTTAAAAACTTTAGTTTGGCTTCTGTGTTCTAGTCAGACACACTCACTTGTTCTCATGGCTGGACTCTATCCTCTTCCAAACACATCTACTCAATTAGGAGTTGATTATTAACTGGGTAGGAAGTTTTTCCGAGATAAATGTCTAGGGCTAACAAACGACTAGCCCTGGACAATAGAAACGTGCTCGGCAGACCTGAGCCATCTGGCATGTAGCCTTTCAGCTTCGCTCCCCTCCCCCCTTCCACTGCACAGCCTAGCAGCTCTCAGGCTGACTCCTTCCCAGGATGTTCTCTTGCCGCCACAGCGCTGGGACTCCTCATCTGATTTGTGCTTCTCTGTGGAACGACCGCGCAGGGGCTCTGTCATCAGCCTTGCTCTCCAGGCAAAGCCAACTGCCGTCTGCTAGGCCTTTGCTTAGCACATTATGTACACGTGATAAGCCCGCTGTTCCCTCCACACAGATGCAGAGGCTAAAAAAAAATAGCATCATCATAACATCTTCCAGCTTAGCTATTTTGAGGCCGCTGCACCCCCATATTACAGAGCCTTGCTATTTCTATGGCCATACATATGGAAGACCCCCCCCCCGGGAGATGTCAGTCCAACGAGCTCAGAGACAAAATTATAGGCCCCAGACTTAAACACACACACTCATCCTAGCTGCTTATCTTTGTTGAATGCAAGCCAAGTTTATTAATAATCTCGAAGCCGGAAAGAAGCAAAAGCAAATTTTAATTTGATAAAAGAAAATAAAGCAACACGAGCAAGAAATACAGCCAAACTCAGCCCAAAAGGTGAACCTCCTGAGCCATAGGACATGAGGAAGAGAGCCAAGAGCTGCATGCGCTGGCCCGGGCTGGGCTATAACTTAACGTGTGACAACAGCTGTGTTCCTTTTCTGGGTCTCATTATTCACTGAGACATCGAGTGAACGCGCGTTTTTACTGGCATGAAAACTTCTAAGATGATCTTAACATGGTCTGCAGGAAAGCAACAACAAAAACCCTTTGACTTGACTTTTCAGCTTATACGAAGAATTTCTTCTCCACGTGACTGTGATCTGTTAGGAAGAAGTCTGATTTTAGTAGCTGAGCACGGCAGCCGTATCGTTGCCCTCGCTGCTTGTCTTCCCAGAAGGCTCAAGAACCCAGGCGCACTGTTATCTCAACTGGCAAAGGCAGAGAGGACAGTCTGCGGAAAAGCACTTGGTGCATACCAGTGGTTCTCAGCCTTCCTTTCATGCAGTGCCTCATGTTGGGGCGACCCCCCCCCACCGTAAAATTATTTCACTGCTATTTCATAAGTATAATTTTGCTACAGCTGTGAATTGTGATGTACATATCTGTATTTTCCGATAGTCTTAGGCGAACCCTGTGAAAGGGTTGTTTGACCCCCAAAGAGCCCACTGCCAACACATTAAGGGCTGGTGGTGTGTATTCATTTCACTCAAGTGCTACTTAGGGAGGGACGACTGTGTAAGGTCTTTCTGAGTGTGATAGCTCGAAGGTGGACCTCTGGGAGGAGGGCTATCTAGTTGAAGTTTAAGTCCTGCTTGGTTTCCCCTCTAGGGATGGCCTCCAGAAAGGCAGGACAGGAGGAAGATTCAGCAGTTCCTGGCTCGCCAATCAAGATGCAGAGTTGTAGAGGGAGTCCCAACAGATAACATCAGTGAAATAACTCTTGCACCTAAAGCTCAGGGAACATTGTGGAAGAGGGAGAGAAAACATTAGAGCCAGAGGATCAGGGGGGTTGCTGTGAAATTGCTTCTCCCAGGAATGTCAGAACTGACTCCCATAAAGCCTTACCAGCATGACTGCTTACACATGAGCTGAGCAAGAAACAGACACAGATGGGGAGAAGCCCGGGAGGCTTCAGCCTTACACAAGAGCTATGGGTAACTAAGGAATGCTGAAAGTGGGAAAGATTGTCAAAACCAAGTGGTCTGTCCTGGAAACATAGCTACAAGTAGCATTATACAGATTTTACAGACTGAGTAGGAGGTTTAAGAGTACATATGTGTGTATACATATATATTCTTAAAAATATATAGATATGTGTATATATTTTTAATTATTGAAAAGCCAAGAATCTGAAAGAGAAAAATAAGGGGTATATAGGAAGGCTTGGAGTAGGGAAAGGAGAGGGAAAACTGATGAAACTATATTATAATCTCAAAAACTAAAGAGGAAATAATTGTTTAAACGATTCCCATTCTAGGTTCTATATGTGACTTATACTGTGTTGCAGAAACCTTATAGCTTCACTGTCAAAAGCAAAAGCAACCTCTTCACAAACTAAAGAGGCTAAAATGTATTTCTTATAAATGAAACTACCCACAGGAATCAGGGTTGTCCAAACAGCCTCTAGCCCTCTTCTGACTTCTTGCTACTGCCACAGATGACCTATGGGGACCTGCTCTAGCCCCCATTTTCCACCTCTGAATTTACACTCCCAGATTAGGTGCCATATTAAGGAGAGAGACAGCTGTAGTCACGGCCCACAGACTCCAATGGTCCCTCAGCGTGGGGTATTTGCATGGTCACCAGACTCCAGAAGGAAGGATGCCACTCAGAAGGACAGTAGATCACTTCCTTACTCTTCAGTTAGAACATGTGCTAGAAGAAATTGCAACTGCCATTTCTGCAAAGAAGGTGAGACCCGGTTCTAGCGGGGGCCTGAGGAAGCAGGCCTTGCTGTTGGCCAGCCAGGCCTCATGACGTCATTCCACACCAGAGGCCAACATTTTGCTGTCACTTTTCCCTTTTTAGCTAAGAGTTGCTCAGAATTTCTTTGGAGAGACAGAACCAGAACATTTTCTTTGAACACAAAGACCAATTTATCTGTGTCAAGAACAAGATGAACTATCTGCATGGGTTATCAAAATGGAAAAAAAAAATACAATGAGTGTGTGTTTGTTTGAGCGAGAGGCAATTGTCATTTGCCCTGATAAAGAACTACTTTTCTGAAACTTGAAAACACTGGATTTTTTTTTCATGCCGTAAACTGTATACTTCATCTATAGTGCATATCTTCTCCCAATTCCCCTAACTTCCTGAAGGATGAGGGAGCAAAACAAAATTATTTTTGAAATCAGACGATCTCAAACTTTGTAGCATATTAGAATCACATGGAAGATCTCAACAATCTCCCAGTCAAGCTACATCCCAGACCAATTAAACCAGAAAGCTCTGGTCTAAAGAGTAGGTGACAGAGGCCTCTGGAGCCCTCTGAGCTTTCCGGGGGTCAGGGTTGCAGGAAGGAGCACAGATGGAAGGCTGCTGCCGGGAGCTCATGGCCATCTTCTGTTGCATGACTCATTTGGACCCCAGGAATGGTGACTTGAAAACGAGAGTAAGGGTGCCTTTGACAAGCATTTCTCCACGCCTCGGCTTTTCTACATTCTTCTGGTTACCTCACTCATGATATCGGTGAGAGAACTGACTTAGCTCCTCAATGAGGGCCAGCTATCATGGTCCTTGAAGGCATCATGAAAGCTTCCAAAGGAGAGAAGCCACCATTTTCCTACCCAGCTATGACATCAGTGTACATACAACAACCAGAATGGCATGATCAACCGATGGTGGGATCCACCTACTCTCTAGTTGGATTTAAGACCTGCTCAAAAAAGAAGGAAATCATGCCTAATCCTGGAAATTTAGTCAGCCAGAGAAGTCATGGACCTTGGAGGAGAACCTATAGCTTCCCCTCATTAAATAGCACAATATTTACTGAGCATAATCCCTCCCTCCACTCTAAATATTTGTCCCCATACCCACACATAAGTGCAGTCGTCATCCATCATCAAAGGAACTTCTCTTTACAACAGACGGAGACCGTTACAGATAACCACATCCAATCAAAATGCAGAGTTTGCATCCAAGGTCCAACCTATACATTGACCTAATTCCCACACCTAAAGCTCAGGAAACATTGCAGAAGGGTAGGTGAAGTGATTGTAAGAACCAGAGGAACAGGGAGTGTGCTGTACGATTGTGTCTCTAGGGAAAGTCTGGAGCTACATCTGTAAAGTCTCATCAACTGCATGTCTAAACATGAGCTAAACAAGAACAACATTGGACACGCTAATGTGGACTGGAGGGATACCTAGGAGGCCTCAACCCTACACAAAGAACTAATATAAGCAACTAAGAAATGCTGAGGGCAGGAGGAATAGTCTTTCCCAGGGAAGAGCACATTATTTGGTTACCCAATACCAAATGCTCAACCCTGAAAATTCATGAATACAAGTAACAGTATACAAACTGAGTATGTTGTATTTGTATTCGTGTATTTAGGATATGCATGCATATATAAACACATATTCACTACAGAGGAATAAGAATTAATTTTTAAAGCCCATTAATTTGAAAGAGAGCAAAGAAGGTATATAGGAGGGTTTTGAAGAAGGAAAGGGAAGGGGAAAAGATGTAATTATATTACAATCTCATAAAATAAGGAAAAAAATTGCTCAGCACATTTTATTAAACAAAATTATGCTTTCAAGAGTATATATAGAACTGATTATTACAGCCAAAGATTCCCTGATTTATTTCCATGTAAAAATTGTTTTTACTTGTGTACTATTTTTTTAAATATGGCTTTATTTGTCTTGTACATCTAGTTTATATATAGGAGAAATGTCATTGTTTTTATTTTATCTTTTCACAGTGTTTGTTTCACATTCTTTTTAAATAACATATATATGTATGTATATGTGTGTGTTTGTGTGCATAAATGGGCATGTCTGTGAACTCATGTGTGCATGTCTGTGTATATGCCATAAACATACATGCAGAGGAAAAGAACAAGTTCGTGTAGTCCTTGCTTTCCACCTTTATGTTGGTTGAGGAGATATAACTCAGGTCATGGGGCGTGGCCTTTACCACTGAGTGATCTTGCCACCCACACACCCTTTTTGTTTTACATGACAATCGCCTGAATTAAGAGTATATTAAGTAAGAATATCAATTTTATAGCCAAGAATTTTTTTCTCCATTCAAATTAAAAACACTTTTTTAAAAAAATATTAAAAAAAAACCTGATAGTTTTCAAATTAATGGGTTACTGGGAATTCAAGTGCTTCCAATACTGAAGGCAAGACTGTAAATTTCTGTGACCTCTTTGAAAACATATACTGTTAAAAATGAGTGAGCTTGGGCTGGAGACAACAGCTCAGTGGTTAAGAGAATTTGTTGCTGTTCCACAGGATCTTCGGTCAAGTCCTAGCACCCACAGGGCAGCTCACAACCATCTGTAATTCTGGTTTCAGGAGATCTGATACACACTCCTGGCCATTGAGAGTACCAGGCATGCATGTGGTGTAAAAGCAAACACACAAGCAATACAACCACACACATAAAGATTTATAAAATAAAGAATTTTGTTTTAAAAAGAAAGAAGAAATAAGTGAGCTCTGGTGTTTGCCAAGGGAAGTAAGGCATCAATATCTACAGATAAAGGTAAAAGAACATGGGCCAAAAGGAATTGGATACAGTTATCAAATAGTGCATCAATAAAGAGAATAACCTGAAAACTTCAAACTTAAAAGGGCGATTTATATCTATTGATTGGGACAGATGGAAACATACTGTTCTCTTTTCCAAGGTAGATAGAATAATATGTGTAATAACCCAGTCTGGTGACAAAACGTGGAAGTCATTGCGGAGAATAGGAAGAGCTCCTTTTCTGTATTGTCAAGACTGTGTGCATTGGCATTAGGACAC
The DNA here is from genome assembly GCA_010120015.1 of Rhombomys opimus. Lineage (NCBI taxonomy): Eukaryota > Metazoa > Chordata > Mammalia > Rodentia > Muridae > Rhombomys > Rhombomys opimus. Next base: position 5,818,086 of record REGO01000015.1, on the reverse strand, counting down.
GGGCAGAGTGTACAGAAGGAAAGGAAAGAGATGTCTGGATCTAGTTTACTTTTTATTATTCAATGGTGAGAATAGGTACTCATCTCTCTGTACTTCAGACTTTAAGAGTAAGCAGGACATCTGACCCTAGCCTATCAGGTCTCACCAGGACTGTCTGCACTGTCTTCCTCTGTGCCCTGGTAAAGCTGCTCCCTACCCCCACCCCGCGCCTCAGGGGGAGGTAATCAGAGAGCCAGCCACTGAGTTCATGTCAAAACAGTGGACTGGGGAAAGAGAAGAGGGAGGGAGGGCAGGACTGGGAGGGGACAAGGGAGGGGGCTATAGTGGGACACAAAGTGAATAAATTGTAATAAATCAAAGGAATCGCAGTATGGAATTTTACATTCTAAGTGTCATGAAGAGAGATGAACGATTTGCTGTTTCGGGGTATGAGTAGCACCCACTCTCTGTATGCCCACACAAACCCCGTAGGGTATCAAAAGTGTAGGGATTTTTTTTCTCCCTCTCTCTCTCTCTCAAAGCACACAGTGCTGATAACTACTTGTGTTGTCTGGCTATTCTCAACTGCAGAGAAGGTTTCAAAATACATGCTTGTCAATTCTCTGAAAAATAAGGAAGAGTGGACCGTTTAAGAGAAACAGCGCCAGCCGTAGTCAGAAACAATAGAAATTCATGTTATCTAAAATTACACATCAGGTTAAAAAAAAAATAATGTCCTGGTTCTGTTGAAATCAGCAGTGGAACAAGAAGAATGCGATCAGTGTATTTGAATCCTATCTGAAAGAGTTTCCTTCCTGCCTAGTTCTATGTAATTTTCAGGGTAAATACTAAAGTAGGCCTGCTTCTTCCCCAATGGCACATCCATGATAGGATTCCTTTGAGGCAAAGAATGTGCCTAGGAAATGCATGCTGTCTATTTCTGTAACGAGCAAGTCGAACAAAGCTGACGAGAAAACAGATTGGCATTCACCTGGTGACGTTTCAGCTCAGAGTTACTCCTGTCGCCTGGCCCCTGCTGCGTCACCAGCTGGATTCCAGGCTTGCATTAAGACTACAGTGTTTGGGGTGAGGGTCAGGGGAGCCAAACAAGTCACACAGAGGTCAACAGACCGTGAAAATCATATCTCCCTCCTGGGCCACCTCTTAAATGCAGTAGGAGTACATCGAGAAGGATGAGGGTCCTGCTGACACCTTACAAAAGATGAACATTCTGAGGGAGTCAGAGATGAAGTGTGAGGATGCAGAGCTTATGGACTCCCATGCTAGTCATCAGATTTCTGGACTAGGAAGCCTGGGGGGATTACCAACAACACACCGAGATGGGAAGAAACTCAAGTCTGTACAGTTTCAACTAGGGCCACTGGCCTGGTCTCCAAGGGGACCACTGTTTTCCATTTAATAATTTGGAATTTTCTATCATTCCAGTAAGTCATTGTGTTTTGACTCTGGAGACCTGTGAGGTCACTGCACTCAGACAACACAGAGGGCAGCACAGCGATGCAGGAATGCCGTCGAAGACCGACAGACATTTGTCTGTTTTCTAAGGTGCCCGAGTGTTTGCTGACACTCGTGGTAATGTTGTGTGGCTCAGAACTTTGTCCTCGTTGAATAAAAATCTACAAGTGAATCTCATTCTTCCTGTGTTTGCAGGAAACACTGGAAAACAGTTGGTCACATAGAATAGATGTAATTTATGAACTGAATCACAACCAATTAAAGTGTGAAAAACCAACATATTCTTGTATCAATCCAACAGCCTAATACCAAGCTTTTCTTTATTTTCACATTTGGGATTATGTTTACATTATACCCAATATTGGGTCACTGCAGACAAATAGGTAAACACACAAATTTTTCCTAGCTTGAAATAAACATGCAGAGTTTATTATTGCTGTTGCTCCATTTGCAGACCGAAGATGCACTGTCCTGGATTCCAACTCATTTAACTAAAGTCATCACAATGAAAAGGGTTTTTATATGTGTTTGTTTTTGTTTGCTTCTTTGTTTCTTTGTTTTATGTGTTGAAGATTAAATGCAAGATCTCGTGTGTGCTAAGTACGTGAGACAAGTGGCCACTAGCCCCATTCCTTAGAATTGCTTGTTTGTCTGTCTGTCTGTTCTGTCTGTTTATTGAGACAATATCTCACTCTTGTAGGCCAGGCTAACCCAAAACTCGCTTGGCAACTGAGGGGGGACCTCAAATTCCTGTCAGTTTTTCTACCCCAGACTCCTAGTTCTGGGATTATTGGCCTTGACCATCACACAGGCCCCTTACAAACTTGTACTCATCATTTGTAGGAATACTGTTACTAGAGCAGTATGTCGCTACCTGGGTGGGCTGCTCGGCTCTTCCTCCTTATCCTGTGTCATGGCATTTTGAATGGGCTCTCCCTGAATCTCAAGGGGCGTAACATGCCAAGCTGCATTCTCAAAGGGGAAAGTACACAGTGTTTCTTTCCCAACTGTGAGCTAAATGTATTATGTAACAGAGCGAAAGCATGCACAGAGATTTTACGGGCATTTACTTACTATTAGCCACTGAAGAAGCCCCTTCAGGTCCGTAGTTTTCCTGTGAAGTTGAACATTTAGAATCTTGAGGGCAATGTGTCTTTTTTTTTTTAATTTGAACTAATTGAAAGTATTCTCTCAATGTCTCCAACTCTCTCAAACTTTAGTTAACAGAACAAAAATGCACACATTGTCCTTTCCAAGTTAGAGATTATTTTTTCTTAAAAAAAAAAAAAAAGAATGCCATCACCATGTATGGGTGAACACCCACAGTCACTGATTCTTGGACCACTAGTCACTTCAATAAGAGGCTTCTCTGGCCAAGGTTGAAATTAGCACAAAGCTATCGGTAGAAATATAAATATTAAGAAGGTACTATGACAGCATGGCCATTTAGGGAAACACCAGCAATAGTTTCCTTCCTGGGTCTTGTGAGCTCTTCGGTGACCCACTCCCATTACGGTCAGCACTAATTGGACTCAGGGGCTAGAAATAATAACAATAATTTAAAAGGAGGACATAGAGTCACTGAAGAGAAGAGATGGGTTGGTGGATCCCAAAGGGAGCTGGAGGGAGGCAGTAGATGGTAGATAGTATCAATGCATCGTATTCATTTGGGAAGCTTTCAAAGATAAATCAGCTATTACTACTTAAGGTATGTAATATAACATTAATATTTCTGCCTTTTCTTGCTTATTGCACAATCTTCCCTAAGCCATAGGTCCTCACAGTCTTTCATGTGGGTCTTTATTGGGTGCCTTTTCTCTATTTCCAATGTTTCTTTATTTGTCTAAAGTTTATTAGAGAACACTTGATAAAAAGTTGTGGATTTTATTTTTCTGGTGTTTTGGTTTTT
>REGO01000015.1:5796747-5814427 GCA_010120015.1 Rhombomys opimus | reverse complement strand
TGTGGATCTTATTCAGATATTCATTCAGTGTTTATTTGGTATCTATTATGTGCTCAACATTATCCTATCTTCTTCAAGCAAATTCTTCTTATCTTCTTGATGGTGAAGGTTCATAATTAAAAACTGGTTTTTAATAGCTGGCCAGTTCTCCAAAGTAGCGTCCTCCTTTGAGGCCTGTGGCTACAAAACAATGACTGCCAATCAAAATGATTTCCCAAAAGTCTAGTATTTATTTATCTTTCATGTTATTACTTATACATATTTTAAGATAATCAGGTCCCTCCTCTATGGTCAAGAATAACAATTTCTTCACAAGGGTGCTTTAAATTTTGCTGAGAGAAAGGTGTAGATGAAAGAAAACATCGTGTATCTGATTTAAAAACAGTGTATGTACCTGCCAGTGTCTGAACAGGAAAAAACACACTCAAGGTGAAAATACTCATAACGATGGTATGGATAAAATCCCACAGAATATCATACCTATGATAGTAAGAAAAGTAAGACTAGATTCTGTTGAGATGCGGCAAAAAGTCAAAATCACAAACTGGTCCAAGAAGGACTGCTTCTGTAAAGACTTGAGGAGCCAGTAGTAGCTAGAATAATCTTATGAAGAAGAGCACTTCAAAACAGGAACATTTTAACACAATTAATTAAAACACATAGCAAGTCCAGTGGATTTTCTAACAAATTATTGAACACATTCAGGGAGACCTAAGAATGTTGGCTTTGGAACTATATTAGCTAAACTGAGTACTGTCAGTCTCACCGGTCAGTGAGGCCAATGAGAAAAGAAGACATCACACTGAAAAATGCATACTAAACTTACTGACGTTACTTTGGAGAGTAGCCATTTTGTAGACTGAGGTAAATGTAATGTACTATTTGTGAATATATTTACAGAGAGAGCTGTAGAGAGAACCTATGCTAGGCAAGTACTTTTCTACAAAGCTACATCCCCGTTTCTATGTGCATAATAGGTGTTAATTTGTTAAGCAACCCACTAATTAATGTGGGAAAATTACTTTCCCCATCAATTAGCAGGTACTAAAAAAACAAATTTTGTGTGCAATACATACTTGAGAGAAGTCCAGACTGGACCAAGAAAGTTGAACTATTTCAGGTGGTCGTCATGGTGCGTAGATTTCCGTCTCTTCCCACAGCACTTCAGAGGCCCTATCTGTATCTCACAATCATCCAGGTAAAATAGACCAGGTGTCTATTTTAATTAATATTCATGGCATATTAATTAATAGGCCTGGCTGCTAGGTGCAAATGCTGCTACTCTGTGCCAGAAAGCAACAATTTTGGGGAACTGATGTTTGCTATCCTGGACAATAAACATTTTTATTGAAGAAGAAGGAGAAGGAGGAGAAACCCGCTTGTGGTGATTTGAATGAAAATGATCCCCATAGATACATAGGGATTGGCATTATTGGAGGAGTGGCCTTGTTAGAGGAAGTGTGTCACTGGGGGTGGGCTTTGAGGTGTCAGATGCTCAAGCCAAGCCTAGTGTCTCTCTCCTCCTGCTGCCTGTGGACCGGGATGTAGAACTACCTCTCCAATACCACATCTCTGAACTATAAGACTCTGAACCTCTGAACTGTAAGACAGCTTCACTTGAATGTTTTTCTTATAAGAAATGGCACAGTCATGGTGTCCCTGAACAGCAATAGAAAAGCTAACTAAGGCACGGCCTATTCCTGTTTACTCATCTGTGTGGCAGAGCTAACAGGTTTTGTAACAGGGTTGTACAGAGAATGAAATGAAACAACACATGCGGAAATGCTGGGAGAATTGCTGCAGGGTGCAGGCGCTCAATATTAATCATTACCATCACTAATCTAGTAAAGAAAAAGACTATCTTCCATGCTCAGAGAGCAGCCTCTGACTTTAAATAACAATAGAGTAGAAAGGAAAACACCAAAGAAAAGAGACAAAAATGCAATCACTAGTCAATGAAATACGAAAACTCTCTAAGTCTCCTTTTTAAGTTATGAATCCATTTAGCTCACAGGGATCTCCCCATGGCCTTGCAATCTACACTGAAAGAATTCAGATTGGCTAAGGATTTCTCTGTCTTGTTTTAATATTTTATTGTGTTTCTTTAAACTTGTATGTTCATTTTCTCCTTTTCAGAGGATTAAAAAAATGAAGGTGAATTAAATGATAAAATATACAAAGAATGATTTTTTTATTTAAGTAGAATTAGGTTAGTTAACTATTGCCAGTGACTTTAATGGTTTTGTCATGTGAAGTTTTTAACATTTAAAAATTACATTTTCTTCAGAGTCTTTCTATTATGGCTCCTTTGGGTACAGAAGAGCAATGGTCTGTTTTTTACAAGCTAATTAGTTCTGTTGTGGACAGAGCACAGGGCAATAACAACACAGCAAGGTATACTCTGGTCCTGGTCTTTACAGGCCTTAAATTCTACAGGAAAGGAGAGCATTGAGTTTCAACAAAAGGTACAGGAAAATGAAAGGAGCTTGAGCTAAGTATTACGGGAACAAGAGATAGAACAGGATTAAGATATGCTTGAGGAGTTGAGATGGCTGAGTAGGTCAAAGCACTAACTCTGAAAGCATGAGAACCTGAGTTCAAATCTCTACCACCTAAAAAAATAAAATAAAAAGCCTACATGACAGTACTGTGCTGCCTATCGCAATGGCGGATGGGTGGTGGAGACAGTGGATTCTAAGGGCTTTCTGGCCCTTAGAAAAGAGCCAGTCAAAAAGGCAAGCTTTAGGTCTTACTATCTCCCCCTTCTTTCATAAGATTCCCTGCACTCTGCCCAAAGTTTGGTTATGAATCTCAGATAGAAAGACCTGGAGGGGACAGGAGCTCCACAAGGAGAGCAACGGAACCAAAACCTCTGGGCCCAGGGCTCTTTTCTGAGACTGATACTCCAACCAAGGACCATGCATGGAGATAACCTAGAACCCCTGCACAGATGTAGCCCATGGCAGCTCAGTGTCCAAGAGGGTTCCCTAGTAATGGGAACAGGGGCTGTCTCTGACATGAACTCAGTGGCTGGCTCTTTGATCACCTCCCTTTGAGAGGGGAGCAGCCTTGCCAGTCCACAGAAGAGACCTGATGAGACCTGATTAACTAGGGTCAAATGGAAGGGGTGGAAGATCTCCCCTATTAGTGGACTTGGAGAGGGGCATGGGAGGAGATGAGGGAGAGAAGGTGGGTTTGGGAGGGAATGAGGGAGGGGGCTACAGCTGAGATACAAAGTGAATAAACTGTAATTAGTATAACAAAAATAAAAATTTAATTAAAAAGAAGAAAACCAAAAAAAAGAGGGGGTAGATACAGTGAGAAGGTCTGTCTCGAGGGGAAAGGGAAATAAGATGAGGAACAATACAGGAAGATAACTAATACCCTATATTGGCCTCACATGCTCAAGCATGGGAAGCCACACTCACACAGCACACCCACACACACACAGAGAGAACAAAATAAACAACAAAAGAGATGGCTAAAGTGAGAAAAAAAAAAAAGATCAGAGGTCTATGGGAAGGTTAAGTAGTGAATACAATATGTAGGCAAAGGACAAACAAAAATGAAAAAGAACTATTAGAGAAAAAACTAAATGTGGTAAAGAACCTGACGAGAGAATACCACAGAAGTATTACATGCTGAGATAAGGAATTACAGACCGTTATACACCAAATGATAACCAACCACAAAATGGTTTGAAGTAGTTCATTACTTACATAAATCGTTTCCAAGAACCTACATAAAATAGCTAACAATTAGACCACAGTGTATAACAAAACAGTAGAACGTATGATGACAAATAAATAATGCAGTAATTCAGATTCAAGCTTCTTTCCTTACAGTCCGGATTTGCAACAGTGGTTTGGGGTCTCATGCTCTGTTTACAGGCAAGGAGGTCCAAACAAAATCTATTGTTTCCTTTTTATAAAATTCCAGGGGATTTAAATAAAATTATTTGTTCCTTAAGTAATTTGAGCAACTGATCTCTAAACTCCAGTCGGGGTTTAAAAGCTCTCCCTAAACTCTCTGTCTCCGTTAAGTTGACTAATGCGGTTATTTAGACACTCGTTAGTCTACGAGAGCAACTCAGAATCAGTGACTACAGAGAGCTAATTGGCACTGAAGGTATAATCTACTAAAGAAAATCATCCCTAAGATGGTTTTATGAACACAATACAAAATGCAAAATGTGTGATATAGCTCTTTTGATTTCCCTATCTCCCATTAGTCTTCCATACTGTGTGCATGAGTGGACGCGTGCACACACACACACACACACACACACACACACCTAGAACTTCTTAAATTGGTCTTTGACTTTAGGATGAATGACAAGAAGCCCAGCACTTGAAATTAAATTTATTTCCTATGTCCAATATGTTAAGCTTATTCATAAAACATTCCATATTTAATATTTTGATTCATCAATTTTTTTTACCCACTTGAATGACTAATTTTATATATCAGTTTGGCTGGATTACATTGCCCAGGTATTTTGATCAATAATCTATTCTGCATGTTTCTGTAAAGTTGTTTGGGAAAGGGTTAACCTGGAAAAGTATCTCCCAAAATGTGGATGAACCTTCTGCAATAAAATAAAACCTTGACTAGAGCACAAGTCAGGCCACTCCCACATCCCGAAGCCAGTAGGGATTCCACCGGTATCAGGCCTCTGGACTTGAACTACAATATCAGTTATTCCCTATCCAACACCCTACTCACCAATCTTGAACTTCCTAGACTCCATAATGGTATGAGTCAATTTCCTTAAGTAAATCTCTCTATACACATCTTGGTTCTTTTCTGCAGAAAAAAAAAAAACTGAATAATACTGTTGTCCTACCTATGGGCTTTTGTACTCTTACAGTGGCTAAAGGTTGGGACTTTTAATATGTATTTTGAGGTCTAGCCTTTTGCTGGACCCCAAAACCAGACTTCGAAGGCTGTAATCATGGATAATGTTCAACTGGGTAGTCTCTGTACTGTCATATTAACTTCACTGGATCTTGACTTGTCTGAAACCTAGACCCTCAGGTTGTGCCTCCGGAATCGAATCCTGCCAAGTATCCCTGTCCTCTTGATGGTCTGGGGGTGCCCCCTTTTAGCATCAGTTTCTAGGACTCAGATAATTCTGCAAATGTCTATGTGTGGTGTTTGTGGCTACATGCCCCTGGAGTAGCTTAGCCTAAACTTGGAGTTTTTCCATGCTTGGCCTAGAGGTATTTATGTCCTGATTATCCTTTGTTCTCCTAAATGGATCTTCTAGACATGGAAAATCCTAGCCCAGTTTTCAAAGGTTGACCTAACTTCTGTTTTCTAGAAGCTAGACCTCTTCAAACTGTCAGGGCCCTTTACGTGCTCATCAACTCACATACCCAAAACAAGCTTCTGACTGAGGTAAAAAACCAAACATGCCTAGTTTAAGCTTCTGACTCCAATTTTCTTACTTGCAGCCCAAGCCTCCCATACTACACAAATGCACTCCACATTATAACTAACTCTTATGAACATACTGGGTCCTTCTAGCATTCCAGAGCTGTGATAAGCAAGCTTCAGAATACACTTCTTCCATTGCTTGGAAGCAGTCTACTGAGCATTAAGAGCTACTAAAATGTTACTGTTCCTGTCCTGTCCAGGTCTTAATATCTCTCCCTTCTTTCATAAGATTCCCTGAACTCCGCCCAAAGTTTGTCTATAAGTGTCAGCATCTGTGCTGATATCCTGCAGGATAGAGCCTTTCAGAGGCCCTTGGTGGTAGGTAGGCTCCTGTCCCGTTCCCTGTTTTCTCCGTGTTTTTATGTTCATCCTCTTTGCCTTTCTGAATGGGGATTGAGCATCTTAGCCAGAGTCCTCCTCCTTCCTTAGCTTCCTTAGGTGTACATATTTTAGTATGTTTATCTTATATTATATGTCTAATATCCATTTATGAGTGAGTATATACTCTGATTGTCTTTCTTCTTCGGGGATACCTCACTCAGGATGATCTTTTCCAGTTCCCATTATTTGCCTGCAAATTTCATGATTTCCTTGTTTTTTATTGCTGAGTAATATTCCATTGTGTAGATGTATCACAATTTCTGTATCCATCCCTCAACTGAGGGGCATCTGGGTTGTACAAGGAGAGCAACAGAACCAAAAATTCTGGGCACAGGGGTCTTTTCTGAAACTGATACTCCAACCAAGGACCATTCATGGAGATAACTTAGAACCCCTGCACAGATGTAGCCCATAGAAGTTCAGTTTCCAAGTGGGTTCCATAGTAATGAGAACAGTTCTCTGACATGAACTGATTGACCTTCTCTTTGATCACCTCCCCATGAAGAGGGAGCAGCCTTACCAGGACACAGAGGAAGACAATGCAGCCACTCCTGATGAGACCTGATAGACTAGGATCAGAAGGAAGGGGAGGAGGACCTCTCCCATCAGTGGACTGGGGGAAGGAAATGTGTGGAGAAGAGAGAGAGAAGGTAGGATTGGGAGGGGAGGAGGGAGTGAGGGAGCTACAGGGGTGATACAAAGTGAATAAACTGTAATTAATAAAAATTAAAAAAATAAAATAAAATGCAAAAAAAGTTACTATTCTCTGAGATCATCAATGACTCTCTTGGTTCAATTGGTCTTTCTGTCCTGCAGCATTCTGTTTTCATCTCTATTGCAGAGTCCCTGCATTGACAGAATTATCTATTTGCAATGGTTTTATTCAGACTGATTCTCCAAAGGACAGGAATTCATTCTTGGTTTTTGTGGCTCATGGAACTAGCTCATTCTTTAGAGGAGTTTAATTTATTTTTGGTCCGGCTATTGATTTACATTTCTGGGCACTGCTAGTTTCTCTCACACTCTGAATAGAGAATGATGTTCCATCAACAAACAACCATCAACCTGGAATAAGTGATCATGATGTTAAATTACTTTCCTTCTGCATAAATTACTTTTCTTCCACACATCAATTTATATGTAAGCTTTTCTATACATTGGGTCTCAGCTAGATTATCAATGAAGATGCCAGCGATTGATGCTTAATCTTAAAAGTTATCCTGAGTGCCAGAAATGATAACAATCAGAAAGAAAATACCCAACAAACATATCTCCTGTCTAAAACCTATAGTTCCTTAGTTCAAACAATGAAAAAATATATGAAGTCATAAAGTCTGTGGAAATATTTAGCACTCTGGGCTTTTATTCTCTATTTGTAATGTTATGCTTTCTTCCTAAATGTTAAAATGCCAGTCAGAGTAATTCTTGTGTGTTAGTATTAATTTCAAAATGTTATTGCTGGCCCAGGCCACAGAGGAAGACAATGCAGCCAGTCCTGATGAGACCTGATAGGCTAGGGTCAGATGGAAGGGGAGAAGGACCTGCCCTATCAGTGGACCTGGGGGGAGATAAGAGAGAAGAGAGAGGGAGGATGGGATTGGGAGGATATGAGAGAGGGGGCCACAGCTGGGAAACAATGTGAATAAATTGTAATAAATAATAAATAAACAAAAGAAAAAATTAGAGTCATTTATGTATACTATCATATCGTCTGCAAATAAAGAAACTTTGACTTCTTCCTTTTCAGAAAAAAAAAAAAAGAATGGAAATGATGGCTTGAGTATCATTTCTCCCCCTCAAGCACCTCATTGTGGGGCTAGGTAACACGAATGAATCCCAACTGGTTGACAAACTGACAAAACTCAACGTCTAAATTAAATAGATCAATTGTCTCACTCTTATCTTTACTTTTTAATGATTAAGTGTGTTTTTGTTAGTGTTGAGACAAGTTTCCACAAGTAGGTATGGAGAAAATTTTCCGACTCATCAGAAACTGTCTACTCTCAGAGAGGAGAGACTCAAAGAGAAACTGCTAAGTTAATGACTTTGTGAGAGACATTTAGTCATCCTGATGAAACTAAATACTTTACACTAAATGATCATTTCCAGCCTGCTGAGAATAAGACTTAGGGGCCGTGATTTCTAAAATCTTTACTTGACAGCCTACACCACACTTCACACACTATCTATACAAACCACTCGTACAGACACTTCTCAAAGAACAATGCCTCCCGGATCCGTGCACTGCTCTTGAATACGGCCTGACCTACATCAGGATGGAAGAAGCAATCCGAAGCTTAGAACAAGGAAGGATGGAAGCTTCTGCTAGAGCCCCAAGCCACCACAGGAGTAGCCTCAACACCCTAGGACAATAACCTTAGGAGAGTATAATGGTAAACTCAAATCTAGACACCTAGCCGAGCCCAGTCATCAGTCATCTTAATCCTGGCATCAGGTCTACGAGTCAAATGGCTCCTGCTTTATTTGGCAGCTGAATGTAACCATACCAAGATCGCTAATAATAATGCCGATGGTGATAATAATGGTGGCAAGCAAGGACCAGTCAACTCATGGAAGCCTAGGAAATCATTTAAATTACTGTGTTGAGATACTAAGCATTGTGATAGTTTATTATGCAGATTACTGGAATTATTTGACTAGGGGTATTAGAATGGGACTCCAGATTTTAAAATTTCAGCCATTGGAAACTGGATAAATGATAAGCTGAAAATAGCTCTTCATCCACTAAGAACTGGGTCTTTGGCATACCAAAGAAGAAAACATCTTAAAGATGCATTTCACTTGGACATGATATCAGTTTAATTTTATGCTGTATTCTCTAGGTGTTAAAGAATTCTATCCATTTTATTATTTGGCATAGTAAAGCATTACACCACTGTCCTCTGAGACTGCATAAAAGCAGTTAATGAGAGAAACTCTGTTTTCTTCCAGGGTGTGAGTTAGAGCAATGGGAACTGCTGCCCCATTTCTGACAGCAGACGGGTCTCTCTTGTTTACAATGGTACAGCTGAGGCAGGAGTAAAGATTCTACAAGACGGTGAGTCTGCAAAGTGTCCCTCTTCCTTTTCTCCTCAAAGCTCATGGTCGCCCTTGGATAGGAAGGACAGAGCAAGCCTGCTCTGCACCAAGTGGCTGTGACATTCACTCACTATGTAAAAGTACAGTAACTACTAATTACTGATGTTTACTAATATTCATAACGACACTGAACAGGTACAATTCAGGCTACCCATTGGTAGTGGTCATGCTATAGACCTGGGCTTTCCAGCTGACTGCTGTCCTTTCTTCTGGTTATTCTAGGAGGGTCTTATTTTCTTTTTTTCTGTTGTGGTGATAAAATGTTCTGGCAAAATCAACTTGAGGAGAAAGTTTTTTTATCTTGGCTCAGAGTTCCAGGAGACAGTCCATCATGGCAGGAAAGTCACAGTGGCAAAAGCTTGCAAGAGCTAGTCACATTACATGCACAATCTGAAAGCAGAGAACAACAAATGCATCTACTACTGAGTTCTCTTTCCCTACGGATACACCCCTGGCTCCCAGATGTGGAATGGTGTCACCCATAGTGGATGAATCTCCCTACTTCCTTTAAGGTCATCAAAGTAATCCAAGACAGGTGTGCCTAGAGACCTGCCTCCCACTATCATAAAAGTCTGTCCCTGAGTACCAACACAAGGTCAAGAGAAATGGAATGATTTCTTTTCTGTGAAATTTACACACTCATGATGCTAAATAAGAAGGGAACTGATATGGTAGCCCACCCCATGAAATACTTGCTTTGAAAGCACGAGGACCAGAATTTGATCACCCATAACCCATGTAAAAACAGCTGGACATGGTGATGCATGCTTGTAGTCCCAACCCTAAAGAGGCACAGACATAGTGAACCCTAAAGCTTATTATCCAGCTAGCCTATCTTATTGTTTGAGTTTCAGCTCTGCCACTCCTCAAATTATGGTACCGAAGACCTATACAAACATGTGTAGACACACACACACACACACACACACACACACACACACAAATGCTAAATAGGTATTCTTGTCTTAATGGAATGCCACTAAATAGTTTCTAGTTTTCTCCCCCCTCCCTTTGAAAGTAACTTCTTGTCATTTGTGAGTCCATTTTCATTTTATTTGAAGGCTTGCCACACACAGATATATAATAAATATTCGATACGAATAGGTAGATCCTGGAAGTAACCTTAAAAAACGAATTAAGGTGAGCCTATCAGGAAATGTGCGTTATATATTATACAATATTCAGGTAATATATACAATGTATACATTTTTAATGTCTATACCCTGGTGCTTTCATTTTGAGAATAATGCAAGTACCTTTATAGAATCCAAAAAATATCTTGGTTATTCAATGATTACACCAACCTTGTCCACCTCAATCTAGCCAAATCCTGACCAATGAGACATGAGCCTCATAATCCAGTCCCTTTCTTTGGTGTTAGATATGGTTTTGTCTCTCTCAGCATGATATCTTCTCTACATTTCCCCCAAACACAGAGATTTTTCTCTAAACTAGGGTCTTTCTAATACTTTGGTGATGCAGATATGTTCCCAAATATAATGTCGTTTGGAACCCCACATATAAACATCAAAATAAAGACTATCTTATTAAAACAGAGATGAAATCCACAGTGATTTCTGCTCTGCCTCTCTCAGCCCCCTAAGATTATTCTAAAGAAGTATTAAATATATTTAAATTAGCAGCCTAGTTCACTAAACAAAGAGTACTGTACATACATGAATGGTGTGTGTGTGTGTGTGTGTGTGTGTGTGTGTGTGTATGTGTGTTTACACTTGTGCATGCAAGTACACCCATTGGTGTGTAGATGTGCACATATTTTAAGGTCATAAGTTAACACTGAGTGTTTTTCTCAATCACTCTCCATTTTATGGGTCGTGAGGCACCTGGAACTTTCCATTTGGCTAGTTTGGTTGACCAGCAAGCCCCAGGGATCCCTGTATCATACTTCAAAACCACACCTACATTATTATTTTGGTCCAAAGGATGACAATCCTGATCTCGTGGAACAAGGAGTTCATCTGTTGAGCCATGCTCTAATCTGCAGTCCCCCATTTTACAGACAACTCCAGTTACTGCCATTGAGATTCACACTCAAGTTCTAACCCAGGCCATTTGCTTGGAGCCATAGCCACCAACCTACATCTTGGCAGACCTCCTCCAGAGTATACATGTTCTTGTTTAATTATCACAGAGGCTTCATCCCGCAGCTGATGGGAACAAATGCAGAGACTCACAGCCAAAAATAAAGCAGAGCTCAGGAAATCCTGCAGAAGATGGGAAAGAAGGATTGTAGGAACCAGAGGGGTCAAGAATACCACAAGAAAAAATTCACAATCAATGAACCTGGGCCCACAGTAGCTCACAGAGACTAAACAGACAACTAGGAAGCCTTGATGGGACTGACTGAGACCCTCTTCTTGTATGTCGTAGCTTGGTCTTCTTATGGGACTAACAGTGGGAGTTGGGGCTGTCTCTGACTCTTTTGCCAGCTTTTAGGACCCTTTTCCTCATATTGGGTTGCCTGGTCCAGCTTTAATATGAGGAGAGGTGGCTTGTCTTACTGAAACTTGACATGCCATGTTTGGTTGATATCCCTCAAAGTTCTGCCCTTATGTAAATAGAACAGAGAAGGAGTTGATTGGTGGGGATTCAGGGAAGTGACTGAAGAGGAGAGGAGGGAGAAAAAAACTGTGGTTTGGATGTAATAATCATCATCAGGATGATAATATTAATAAAGTTGTCTCTGAGAGAAATGATAGAAAAGACTTATTTGGAGAGACTTAGAATTCCTTGCTGAGGCAAAGAGAATGTGTATTCCAATTCTGAACAAGGTCTATAAATAGTTTCAAATCTCACCTTGGAAATGAAAATGATGACAATACTGCCTGTTTTAAGGATCCTGGAGAGTATGGAGCATTAAAAGATTCTGGGAGCCCTTGAAACGCTCAGGTTTCCATGCATATAAGCAACTCAGAGCGTTCACGCCCATGTTTCACAGGACTATTTTGGTTGCTATTTACATAAGCATCTTTTGTAATACATAATACATCATACATAATACATAATACATCAATATTCATTGACTTCTCACTTGCTTTTCCTGTTTAGGTTTTCTGCTCAAATACTTGGTACAGAGATTGTGATATAAGTGTTTAACCAGTTACCAAAGTAACCAGTTACTGAAATCTTGCTTTTTTTTTCAGTCATACTGCCACTGATGTGGAGCGAAAGGGAGAGAAGTGGGGGACTAAGAGCTACAAGTCACATTTCACGTCCTCCCAAAGTAAAAACATGAGGTGAGGTGTGAACGGGAAGAAAGAAATTCCTTCAAGAAATAAGGCAGAGGTATGAGCAGGAGGCTCTTTTTACTATTTTTCAAAGACTTCAGACTTCACCTATGGCTTCTTTATGAGCTTCAATCAATAAATAAAATAAATTTCGAAGTAGGTACTTTGTCCACTCTTGGTTTACACTCAGTTTTGATCCACATATCCCAAAATATTTTCTCTACCTCTAATATCACAATCCAAAAACTTGGAAGGGCCACAAGAAAGAAAATTCTCAAAGATGTTTTCTCCACCAGCATCCTTATAATTATTTTCTGTGGGTTCATAATAAACTACTCTTTTTTTTAAGACTTAATGCAACTAGCTCATCCAGTCTAAAAAAGCAGAGATATGAGAGCTCAGGAGAATCTAGATTTCCTACCACATACACCAGGCACACATACAGAAAAAAATACCCAATAAAACAAAGATGTATCTCTTTAAAACTAAATCTCTAAATTTTATATTTAATTACGTATATCATGTATGTCTCTCTGTGGGTGTGTGCACATGTGCATAGGTGTCCATAGATGGATTTCTTGCAGAGAAAGCTACCAGCAGTTGTGAGCTGTCTGACATAATCACTGGGAACTGAACTAGGGTCCTCTGCAAGACTAGTGTATGCAGTAATCCATGGTGCCCCATAAACACTGAATCTTAGAGAACGTGAAACATAATAGCTCATTTCTCACCAAGACTCACACTAAAAAATCTCTGCTGTATGTAGTTTTTTTTTTAGTTGTGCAATTTTATGAATGCCACTTTGGCTTAAAAATGAGTATCGTTGGCTTGCCACCGTCTATGATTTACCTTTGATAGTTGTGAAACAGCACGCTCAGTTAACAAGCCAGGAGCATTTCATCTCTCCTTTTAGCCACTGTTTTCTCAGTGTAGGTAATTCTACTTGAGACTTGTAGAAAAAAAACTTGTAGTAAAAAAGATCAATAAACAGTTGGGATCTATTATTACTGATGATAAAGAAGCCACAGGTGAAATATATCTGCTGAGATGTTCTAGGTGCGATGCATTTTTATATGGGTTAGTTTGTTTTCATAGAGTCATCTACAAAAATAATTAAGAGAAGAGGCCTTGTCAGGCAGCCTAATAGCCTTGGTTGTTTGTATATGATGGAAAACTCATTTTTCGGCTGTATCATCTTTACAAAAAAGGACCCACAGAAGGCAAGATCTACTGAAATTCAGGGTCTTCCAAACAAGCAGGCTTCCCAAGCTGTAAGCAGACTATTGACCTTGTACTAATAAACGGGTTTTAGTGGATTTCAGGGTGGTCATTACGAAGCATGAGCTCTAGGCGGCCATTAGTCCTTCTGAGGCAGTTGAAAAAGAAATACACTCTTCTTCTTCACTAGAAGCCAAAAGAAAATTACAAGATTGACCACTCATGTTCCTATGTTGCTTTCCACAGCAGGAGAATAATTTGATGCTTTCACCTCCTTCTATTTCATTTCTATAGCACATCTTTTAATTTTCCCATCCCTCCCAACTCCCAGTTTATTTGTCTTACTTTGCACACTTCAATAGGGTCAGTTGAAAGTACTTGGACCATTCAACTTGTTGATCAGTGCATAATAATAAACACACACTTAGTCTACTTTTAGACATAATACAAAACCAGTTCAAAGGACTACAAAACTGAAATGTCAGCTTCTCCAAATTCTGGTTCTACTGCAAATAGCGAAACAGCATTAACAGGCTTTCTCTTTGTCTGTATTTGTCTCCGCAAACACATCACTTTAACACTTTAAAACTATTGTAAGTGTCCATATGTTTTGTCTTCTAGCTCCTGTCAACCCCAAGGTAGAGGATCAAAATTATGTGTTTGTAGAAGTTGTGTTTAGCACATAAATACACTTCAAAAATCAATGCAGAAGTAGAAATCGGGGAAGAACATACTTTTTAAGTTTCCCTGCATCAGCTTGGGCTTCACTCAAGTCTGAGAGGTCGCTAAACATAATACTTACCTGGTTTTTAGCTCAGAGAAGCGACCTATTTTGAATAGGGGAAAATAGGGAGGCGTTAAGTGTCAGAGTTCCAGCATCAGGTTTTGAAATTGCTAGAAATTGGGGGGGGGGGGTGGCGGGGTCTGGTGCATGCACTCTAAATGCAGCCTGAAAGACTAAAAAATACGTCTGTGGTCAGCCACAAGCCACGTACTTTTCTGTAACTAAAGCCTTTGAAGCCTACTACCAAGTAGATACAGTTTCCCTCCAACACAGCCAGCAATTTACCGACCTCCTCAAACCAGCCCCTTATCATGTGGAAACCTCAAAGCCCCAAGAAACAGAAAGTTGGTGGTTTGAATTTTCAACCTTTGAGTCATCCGAACAGATACGCAACAGCACAGGAGAACTCGGCATGCGGTAAGCCGCCAGTCTGCCAACAACTGCCGACAAAACCCACAGGTTTACAGTCTATTACTGCCATTTTACAGGATAATTTTATGTCCATTTATTTTAATCATAAACACATTTTGTGTCTTTTCTAGCATTTATTTTTTATATTGAATAATTCTACGTAATTATTTGCCTATGACATACTAGAAAATTCTTTACCAGTTTTAATTTGCAAAATATGCTTAAAAGATGCAGTGTCTCTCTTAGCCCTGAGAAATTTCCTTTTTTATTCCTTTTTTTTTCATTTTCTCTTTTTGACTGTTTTTATCATTAGTAATTTATTCATCTTACATCCCCATCATATCCCCCTCCCTCGTCTCTTCCTGGTCCCATCCTCCTTCCCGCTTCTCTCCTATTCCTGTCCCCTAGTCCTCACAAAGTGGGAGCTCTCCTCCCTTACCAAATGACCCCAGACTATCAAGTCTCTTTAGGACTGCCTGCATGCTCTTCCCCTGTGGTCTGGCAAGGCCACCTCACCCAGGGGATGAGACCATATAGCAGGCAACAGAGTTCATGTCAGAGACAGCCTCTGGTCCCCTTACTAGGTGAACCACATGGATACTGAGCTGTCCACCTCAGTTATGTTTGAGCAGGGAGCCTATGTCCTCACCATGCATGATCCTTAGTTGGTACATCAGTCCCCACAGGCCCCAGTGGGCCCAGATTGTTTTGGGATCTGTTGGTCTCCTTATGGAACTCCTGTCCTCTCCAGTCCTTTTAACCCCCAACTCTTTCGTGAGACTCCCTGCACTCTGCCCATATTTTGGCTGTGAGTCTCAGTCTCTGCTTCGATGCTCGGCTGGATGGAGCTGAGGCACTACTTTTGATAAAGACAAATTCAGTAGGTTTTGTCCTTTCCCTGGATAATTCTGTAAATGTCTATGTGTGGTGTTTGTGGCTAGCTTGTGTCTTTGTTTCTTGAATTTGTCCTGGTCCTCTTGGAAGCAGAAAACAAGACAGGATGAAGAATATAAGAGATTTATTGGGGCAATACCTGAAAGGGTATGGTGGTGAGAAACCACCAAACAGCTCCGTTGAGCCCTGGGCAGGAAGAGTCAGGTGAGCAGGAGGAAGAGAGGAGCAAGAGTAGAGAGGAGCAAAGTAGGCAGCAGGAGGGTCAAAGGCTCTGAGAACACACAGCATTTCTAGCCATCCCTGATGCTCAAGATGTGGAATCTCAGCACTTAGAGGCAGGGAGGTCAGGGGTTCAAAGTCATTCTCGGTTACACTGTGAGGCCTGGCTAATGAAACCTTGTCTACAAACAAAACCAAATATATCAAAGCAAAAGAATGCAGACCCTGTCTAAGCAAATTCAAAGAGTGTGGCATAAAATCTGCCCTTAGCCACCCGGGAGTCCTCTCCCTCCCCAAAATGGAACTTTGAATTTTTGTGACATATAAGCTTGGAATGTTTAGAAGATGAGATTTGGACAAAAATGCAGTGATGGATTTTAAAACAGTGGTGCCATTGTTTAATTATACTTTCTGCAGTCAGAGGTCCAAGAGCTTCATTCTCATGACCACTATACTCCTACTGATTTGCTAAAGTGAAATGGCCTCTTGTTCACCTGTGTGAAATGGGTTAAATCATTTCAATCCCTGTTTCTCTTTCTAGTTACCTCTTTGAGCTCACTGAACTGGAAGACCAAGAAAAGTCTGACCTGGTGCAAGTTAACCGGCTGACAAGGCTATAACACAGCAAAGGGAAACAGATGTTTCTACTGCAAACAATTTGAAACAAGCTTTTGTCGTTTGTTCAGTTACTAGGTTGTTGGTTCTAAAAACTCAAACCTTAGAACAAAAACCTTATTCTACAATTCATCTATACCAGGAAACCTCTCACTTAGAGGATTTGGGGGATATCACTTAATCCACAAACACATCTAACATCTAACACTCTATTTTTAATACTTGGGTATATACCTGTTTGTATTTCTCAACTGAAACTAGAAGCTGTGGATGAGAGTAGCTTTAACCAAAGTACCTACATTATTCAAAACTCGGGACACATTTCCTAACATGTTGTCATGTGTCCCTCGGCACTTAATGTCTCTAACAGTTGCTAAACAAACGTGAGTGGGAACAGCTCCTGACCTTAGGGTAGAAGGATAGTCAGCACGCCACAGAGAACCATGCATAAAGACAAATGTATACCCAAAGATCTCGAGGAAATGACAAAAAGTGACAGAAGCACCCAACTTTGGCTTCAGAAGAAAGCAATACCAATGTTCCATTAAGATGGTATTTGTGGGGTTTCCTTGATATACACAGGTCTTTAAGGACCAATCAACCTGAAGACAAGGCCAAAGCTCCGTTGGTAAGAATAGCAAGAACAACTTCATTAGGAAGTTATAAAGAGAATTAAAGACACAGAAAGCTCCTGGGCCCTCGTCATTCTGCCCTTGGTTTCCATCACTGGCTGGTAACCTGGAAAATTCTTATTTCATTATGTTCTAGCCCAGAGGAAAAGATGGCAAGCAGAGAAACATAAGTGAGATTTCAAGAGTTAACTCACCATGAAAAAATTCAACGTGATCTGGTTTTTTTAAACCATTTTGTCTTTAGGCTGTCTTCTGGTGGTTATTAAATGGCAGGAAAAAAATCTCTTTGTACCATTTAAAGTATAAAAAAATGTATTGGATCTCAAGAACATAGATGCCTGGAACATATTCTGTGAGGGTAGCAGCGCTGTGGACAGAGGCTGGACGTGTCATCTCCAGTCTAAACAACATTCCCACACATTAAAGACACTTCCCAGGAGCACTCCCAAAAGGACTTTCAATGTCATCTGAAATCAGCCCTTTTCTGAAGAAAAGCATCCTGAAAAATGAAGTGTAGCCAAGGCAATTGTTTTTTTTTCTTTTCTGTTTCAGAATTCTCCAGTGTTTTTACGAGGACAAATAGAATGTTACTCAAATCAATGAAGTGTATGTCATTGAAAAGTCTATATCATTGTGTGGTATCAGACCTAGCTGCAATAAAAGCAAAAATATGAAGTCTTTTTTAAAATCAGATCTCTTAAAAACAAAGTGTTCCCATGAATTTTAAATGAGAAAAAAAA
>REGO01000015.1:5748029-5788375 GCA_010120015.1 Rhombomys opimus | reverse complement strand
AGCAATAAGACAACTAAAGGAGATCAGGGGTATACATATTGGGAAAGAAGAAGTCAAAGTATCACAATTTGCAGATGATAAAACAGTGTATGTAAGCAATTGCAAAAATTCCACCAAAGAACTCCAACAGCTGATAAACAGCATCAGCAAAGTGGCTGAATACACTATTAATTTAAAAAAAATCAATAGCCCTCCTATTCACAAACAACAAACAAGCTTAAATAGAAATTAGGGAACCTACACCCTTCACAACAGCTACAAATAATATAAACTATCTTGGTATAACATTAACCAAACAAGTGAAAGACCTATATCACAAGAGCTTCATATATCTGAAGGAAGAAACTAAAGAAGATACCAGAAGATGGAAAGATGTCCCATGTTCATGGATCAGTAAGATTAACATAGTAAAAATGGCCATCTTACCAAAGGCAATCTGCAGATTCAATGCAATTCTCATCAAAATACCAACACAGTTCTCTAAAGATCTTGAAAGAACAATTCTAAATTTCATGTGGAAAAACAAAAACCAAGAATAACAAAGACAATCCTATAAAATAAAAGAACTTCTGGAGGTATCTCCATCACTGACTTCAAGCTGTACTACAGAGCAATAGTAATAAAAGCTGCATGGTACTAGCATATAAATAGTCTGGTTGATCAATGGAATTGAATCAAAGACCCAGAAATAAACAAGGATCCAAAGCCATTTAATGGAAAAAGGACAGCATCTTCAATAATGGTGCTGGTCTAACTGAATGTCTATATCTAGAAAAATGCAAATAGAAAAAGTTAAAAAAGAGAAAAATGCAAATAGATCCACATTTATCTTGCTGCACAAAACTCAAATCTAAGTGGATCAAAGACCTCAATATAACACCAGATGCACTAAATCTATTAGAAGAGAGAGTGGGGGAAAGCCTCGAACTCATTAGCACAAGAGACAACTTCCTGAACAGAACAGCAACATCTCAGGCTCTAAGATCAACAATTAATAAATGGAACTTCATGAAACTGAAAAGCTTCTATAAGGCAAAGGACAGTGTCAATAGAATGAAAAGACAGTCTACAGATTGGGAAAAGAGCTTCATCAATTCTACACCTGACAAAGGGCTACTATCCAGAATATATGATTAACTCAAAAATTAAACACCAATAAACAAAATAACACAATTTAAAAATGGGGTACAGAACTAAACAGAGAATTCTCAACAGAGAAATCTCAAAAAGCTGAGAGGCACTTAAAGAAATGCTCAATGTCTGTAGTCATCAGGGAAATGCAAATCAAAACTACTCTTGAGATTCCATCTTACAACATTCAGAATGGCTAAAATCAAAATCTCAAGAGACAGTACATGCTGGCCAGGGTGTGAAGAAAGGAGAACACTCCTCCATTGCTGGTGAGAGTGTAAACTTGTACAACCACTTTGTGAAGCATTCATTCTGGCGCTTCCTCAGAAAATTGGGAATAACTTTACCTCAAGACCCAGCTGTACCACTCTTGGGTATATACCCAAAACACACTCTATAATACAACAAGCACACCTGCTCAACTATGTTCATAGCAGCTTTACTCGTAATAGCCAGAATCTAGAAACAACCTAGATGCCCCTCAACCAAAGAATGGATAAAGAAACTGTGGCACATTTACACAAAGGAATACTATTAAAAACAAGGAAATCATGAAATTTGAAGGCAAATGGGTGGAACTAGTAAAGATCATCCAGACCCAGAAAGACACACTTGGTATGTACTCACTTATAAGTGGATTTTAGCCACATAATACAGGATAAGCATCCTACAAAGCACAGATCCAAAGATAAGTAATAAGGAGGACCCAAGAAAGGAGGCATAAATATCACTCAGAAGGGGAGATAGAATCGACAGAGGTAAGGGCTGAAGAGAGGGAACAAGGTAAGAGAGGGGCCACAGAGAGTCAAGAGGGAGGAGATCAAACCTGAAGAGAGCCAGGGCTGGAGGACAGAAGGCCTGTAGAGAAAAAAGAAACTGAGGGTGGGGACATCTCTGTGACAAGTTAGAGACCTAAATCAGGGTAGGCTCCTGGGAGGATATGAGGAAAATTCAAGCAGAGACTCCAAGTGGCAGAGACCATAGAGTCTGAAGAGGACATCCTCTAACTAGAGTAGTCTCCTAATAAAAGGCAGGGAACACCAGCCCATATACAAAAACTTTGACCCAAAATTTATTCTGCCTGGTGGATGTGCAGGGATAAAGATAGAGTAGCTACAGCAGGGATTGAGGGAATGCCCAATTGATGCCTGGCCCAACCAAAGACACACCCTATCCGAGAGTGACAACCCCTGACACTATGAAAGATACTCTGCTAAGCCTGCAGACAGAATCCTGTCAGAGTTGTCCTTTGAGAGGCTCTACCCAGCAGTACCTCAAAACAGATGCTGAGACTCACAGCCAAACATTGGGTGATGTTTAGGGAGTCCTGCAATAGCAGGAGGAAGGAGGAAAGGATCCAGAAGTAGCAGGAGTGCTACAAGAAAAACAACAGAGCCAACTAATCAGGACCCAGATGGGTTTGCTGAGATTGAAGCATCAACCAAGGACGATGCATGAACTGGACCTAGGCCCCCTGTAGCACATGGGCAGCTTAAGCTTCAAGTGGGACCTCTAGTGATGCAAGTGGGACTGATTGAAAATGGACTCACTTAGTAGCTTTTTAATCAGTTTTCCCTGGCAGGACTTCCTTGACAGGCCACAGGTGAAAAGGACCTGTTCAGTCTTGATGCAACTTGATGAGCTGAGGTGGATGGGAAAGGGAGTTTCCCTTTTCTGGGGAAAAGGGAAGAGGTGTGGGAGAGGGGATAGGACTGGGAGGGGAAGAGGGAAGGGGCTACAAGGCTGTAAAGTGAATAAAATAAATGTGAAAAAAAAACTTATACATATGGTATGAAAAAAGATCAAAATTGTACAAAATTCTCCAAAAAATTAATAAAAATGGTTAAAAACTGCAGGTATACTAGGAATAGAGAGAAATATTCTCCATTATAAAAAAAATAAAACAGTAAACCCTCAAACCGTTTGTTTGATGAAGTCAGCTATAAAATGTGGTTCAGGAACAGAAAGATACCAGTTATGAATTGTTTAAATTACTGAGTTTACCTTGAGAGAACTTTGCAAGGTGTTTTAGTTATTAAACTGTGAAAAAGAAATTGCACCGAATACTGAAACACAGCATGCCATGATTTAAGGAAGTCAACAGTTCTCAGAGTTACAATAACTATCATGTGGACGTCATTACATAAAATCTATAGCTTTCATCAGAAGATAGCCGCCCGTTTATGAATGCTTATAAATCTATTCTGCAGCCCATCAGTCATAGAGGGATTGCTCCTGCACTCAGTCTGGTATTTGAGAAAGACAGAAGAACTCAGGATTCAATGCTGCTGTTCCCTGGAACCTAAGACTGGTGCCTTCTGGGGGTTTTGTTAAAACACCTTGTGTTTTTACAGAAGAAGAAACTTTATCACTGAGAGATTTTAACCCCAGTCTTCACAAATGGTTCTATGTAAATGCAAGAGGTGAGCCTTCTCTGTGCCTGGCTAATTTTTTTGGCTGAGAGATGCAGTTGGCTTACTGGTTATCAGCAATAACCAGAGTTAAATGTTAAAGCTATGTCTCTGGCCCATGCTTCCATAACTTGAAGCTGGTCCTCTGATAATTTCCATTTCTTCAGCTATGTGTGTATGTTGGTGGGGGGAGGAGGAGTGTTGAAGGGAGCTATCAAAGAGGACCTTTAGTGCAAGTACAGACACAGGCCTTAACATCTTCTGGCTTTCCTCCCCTGTGTTCTATAGGAGGCATCTCACATGGACACCGTGGATGTCCCAAAATACACACCTGGATTTCAAAATAGCCATCCTCCAGACACCACTTAACCTAAGGCTTAAAGCTTATAGCTTTCTGGGGTTTTAAGAACCAAACATACAGACTCTAGAGGAGGGCCTTGCTGTGGCTTCTTAGAACCTCTGCCTCTTGAAGGGTGATGAGACCACAGGAAGGAGGGAACAACCCAGAACGCAAGTCCACAGATCCAGATGCCCAGGTCTCAGATTCCATGAGGACTTACATGCTGCCTACAATAGCCCTATGCAAAAGAAAGTTGCCTCAAACAAGTCGTATTTCCTCCTGGGTACAGCCTGCAGCAATGGCTGATTGACATTGCATGAGCTCCTGGAGACCTCCCGTTAACTCGGAGGAAACTGTAACATACAATGCTGATTTCAAAGATCCTCAGCAGCTGAGGTCTTTGCTCAGACTCCTATCATTGCCTTCTTCTCTGATTCGCTCTGCTTCCAACCCTTTTTCACACATCCAGTATACCTCCCACTACACAGTTCCTGTTAGACTCCTATCTGAGTCTAACCTTGTCAGCCTGACCTTCCTTATAACAAAATACACCAAGGAGAAGTTACATTTAATGTATTTTTAATGCATACATGCGCACACACATATATGCGATGTAACTATAAATACATATACATATATATGTATGTATATGCTTATATATGTATATATACTAGATGTATGTATAGAGTATATATGTGTATATATATACATTATATACATATATAAACATATATGTATATAATATATAGATATATATAGATATAGTATATATAGTATATGTATATATGTATGTATATGTTTATATATGCATATAATGTATACATACATAGACATATATCTATATGTATATATAATGTATATAAACATAGATATACATATGTATATGCATATATATGTACAGCCACTCAGGATACATACAAATATATACATATGTATAGATATATATAACTATATGTGTGCGTGCGCACCCGTGTGCATGTGTGTGTGTGTTTGTGTGTGTGTGTGTGTGACATAACATTATTGCCAGAATGCCAACTGCACCTCTCAGCGAAAAACATTTAGCCAGGCACAGAGAATAGTGTTCACCTCTTGTGTGTATACAAAACCATTTTTGAAGATTAGGGTAAAACCATTTTTTGGACCAAAAATATAAGAAAATGATCTCAGAGCTGCAGATTCATACACGTATTTGCTAATATGAAGTAGAAATCTAACTGCACAGCTCTCACCATTACTGGGTTACTTTTCCCTTCCATAAGGATTGCTTCATACTGTTTCCAGACAGGAGTTCGAGATCCCAGCACAGACAAAAACCTTCTCGCTGTAGCCACCATCTTTTGGGAAGCAGGAAATCACTGCCTCTATGACAAGGAAGAAATGTTTCTCCCAACTCCCAAGACGAGGCACAAGCAATACGGTCCCATCAACCTTGCAAGGGACGTTGCCCTTGGTTTGCTTGGCACGTGTCCCGGTGTGCAGTGGAGGTGCGGACTGCAGTTCTTGCTGACACTCCATCCAGATTACTCCTAAAATGTCTCCCTCAGCTGCACGGGCTTCAGAAAGCTTCAAACAAGTGAAAACCTGATGTACTTCTGGTTCTGAAAACTCATAACGTTTTTAAAACCTCTAGGAGAGAAAAGCAATTTCTAAGGAAGGAATGAGATGTACAGGAAATAACGAAATTTGTTCTAGAGGGATGAAATCAGCCAGTTTAATTTGTTAAGGTACAGGCGGAGGGAAGATCTCCTCGTGAGAGAATTAGAGCCGAGCTTCAGCAGTAATAGGAAGAAAGTACAGCTGCCCAAGGCCTGAAAGTGGCATTTCAATAACAGGAGACAATGTGGGGGTATGAGAATCTTCTTCAGTACAAAGTACAAGAAGAGTTAGTTAGGCATCAAGGGCCCTCAGGCATGGAACAAGGAGGGATTTGGGCAGAACTGAAAGAAGCTACGGGGGCCCCTGAGGTCAAGTATAAAGAGGACATTTGAGTCAGAGAAGACCGTATTGTGGGTGTGGGAGAAAGTATTTTTCGTAAGAGTCCTAAGGAATAGTGCTGAGCTACTCAAACAGAAGCTCTTCCTGCACGAGAGATTTTAAGCTGTGGTTTGTCCTTTCCTATTGTTTAGAGTTTGGAGACTTATTGAAGGTAGAGAAGCTTTAATAAAGTCTTTTATTAAAAGAAAAATTAATTTCTCTCCTGTGCTAATCAACCACTTCACTGCATCACAGTGTCACAGGGCATAGAAAGAACATGAGACAAAGAGCAAAGAAAGAGGGCATGGCGGCTGTGCCAGCACTCTGTTTGTGACCTTGGCTGCCACCGTCCGTCAGAACCGACTCCCCTCCATCACCAGAGAGCAGCATCCCTTCTTCCTATGCCCCACCCCGGCACATCTCTGAACTTTCACCCTCGTTGATACCTCTGCATCTTCGCATAGTCCAAGAAAACATGGATTTAGTTGTGCTGTTAGCAGAGGCCGTGAGAAAAGCCACCGTTAATCAGTTCTTAGAGAATAAACATATCCCACTTGAAAGACTATTTTCATTTTTTTAAAGGCAGCATTTTATCAGAAGTATCACCTTCTTATGTTAAAAAAAAAAAAAAAGAAAGAAAGGAAAGAAGATTCTGCTGCATGCTGGCAAGGCTTCCTAGCGCACCCAGGGCAGAACAGCCAACATTTATGGAACGCTTGTGGTGTGCCAGACTCTGTGCTAAATGTCTTCGCTGCAACACCTGCGCTGTGGCACAGTTCTCTCTCTCTCAGACCAAGATGAAGAAAAAAAATATGACCTAACACTCCATGGAAGAGCCCTGGTTGGTGAGAATGAAGAAGCTCTGCTTCTTGGAAGGCAGGCACAGAGGCCACAGTTTGCTAGAATTTTGAGACTCAGAGGTCATCAGCCTCCACAAAGCACCACCAGGAACTGGTCCCAATCTCTGTAGAGGTCTTGGTCTTAGTACCTTTGCTGTCCAAAAAGAAACCAATTTACTTTTTAGGAGGCCGATGATTTAAAGCAACTCTATTTCTGGTTCTTGGGGTCCGCAGAATGAAATAAGCTATTTCTCCATTCCCTTTGGTGAAGGAAGTACCTAAACCCAGCCTAAGCACATTCCTCCTCAATTTATACAGTCAAACGGAGTGTATGTACCCATAAGCAAGTCTCTCCCACCTCTGAGACTCAGCAGAATGATGGAAAAGGCAGAGAACCCAAGCTCTCAAACTTCCATGTTCTTGAACATGGTATTCATCCTGGCCATCTCCACTACAGTCTTCTCGTTTATCCTCCGTGTTTTTCAACCCTGCGTTCTGCCACAGGAGACTCATACTTAAATCATACTTCAGTACACCCTTTCCATTGGTGCTAGTCAGATTTGTTCACTAGAAGTAGTATCAGGAGACTAAAGCAAGAAGACAGGACAGGTGGTCAGTTATCACCTGCTCCAAGAAGTGTGGTTGACCACGCCTCTGTTGATAGCCATGGCATCTGCCTGGCAGGCATCTCTACCTAGCTCAGCTTCTAGCACCTCCTTCATCTGTCCCTTCAAGACTGACACTGATAATAGGAACTCCTATCAACTGCCCCCCCTTCTCCCTCATGTGCGATCTTTTCATCTCAGTCTTTCCAAATTTCCCAGTCATGAGGCACCATCTGTTTCCTGTCAAAATCTTGACTGATATAATACTGAAAATGTTGGCAAAAGGCAGCAAGCCTCACCAAAACATTAGTATACCATAAAACAAGCTTAAGATACAATTTTGAAAATTACAAGAGATAAACCTTTCATAATGCCCAAGCTTTTTTGGTCAAAAATATTTTTTCTAATTTAAATTTTTTGAATGTATTTATATGTTTTTAAAAAGACCAAGTTCTAAGTTAATCGGTGAATTACTCACTGACTCGAATTTAGATGAAAAAAGGTATGTATTTCTGTCTAAATTTAAAGATACTATTATTGGTATGTCATACAATGGGCTGGCTTGTTTTTCTATGATTATTAAGGTTTGTGTGTCCTGACCGCTGTTCTTTTGAGGCCACCTACCAGCACCCTGGCTCTGATTTCTGTTTTTTTCCCTACTTTCTGACTTAGAAGCCTTTCTTGCTCAGAAATCTGGTGTCTAGACTTTGCTTTGTCACCTAACAACACCTAACCATACCTTACTTATAGTGCATAGTTTCCCTTAGTCTTGGCTGCCATTTTGGATTGAATATTTTTACCACCCACCCATAACTATTCATAAATTGAGCCTTGAGCCAGACTACCAAAGGGTCTGGAGATGGAGTCCTTTGGAGGCACTTAAGAGTTGTAATTATGGGTCCTTATGGTAGGAACTAGGACCTTATAAAAAGAGAGACCAAAAGGCTTGGTCTTTTTCTTCTGTGTGAGTTCCTAATAATAAGGCTATTATCTTCAAAGCCTGTTCTAAAAGTTTATGCTGCCAACCACAGTTGCTGGTTGCACCGCCTTGGTCATTCTGGTTGACTGAGCCTTGGTTTCATTATTAAATAACAAAGTAGTAATAATGCAAACTTCTGGAAGAACTAAATGAAGTAACAAAAATAAAGTTCTTAGCACACTGTCTTGTACTTAGAAGAGCTCAGTGTTAAACATCATTGCCAGTGTCACAGACATACAAACATGTGTCTCTCTGACAAAGATAGAGAAGGCTTCTTGGTAAAAGCAAGGAAGAGAGGAGGCAGGACTGTATTCCATATTAGCCTTTATTTACAACACCTGAATATCTAACCCAGTGCTAATTATATGAGTATTTTTTTATGTTCAGCTCTTTGATTCTGCATTTATATTTGAATTCACAACTCAATTTCAATGTATGAGTAACACTCTAAAAGCTGTATCATAAGAAGTTTTAGAGTAAGTACATAAAGTGACCTGTCCAGTAAGGAGGGAACTGACAAGGTATTTTTTTTTTCAGTTCACCAGTTGCATCTGTAGACAAAGATTAAAAAGTAGAAATGGTATGGGAGACCCGCCTGAGAAGAATGCTCCCCACCTGGCATGTCAGGATGGACGGGCTTGCTGAATTTTGTGCATAAGAATTACATGAAATGGCCTGTCTCACTAGGCTGTACACGGCTTAGATAAAGCTCATACGTCATTTCACATATGGCCTTCACTGTCAGCAGCATCTTAGAGCACCGAGCACAAAAAAGACTTTGGTGCGTGATTACTCCATACACAGAGGCTGAGTAGACAGCCTTGCACTCTGTCCGTCCACTGCAGCAGACTTCCTAAAAAAATCAAGACTCTGAGAAGCCATTTGAATAGGAAAAGCTCAAGACAGGAAGTTCAGACAATGAGGATTGTATCCAGTGGGAGAAATAACTTAAAGAGAACGGAACCTAGGAGCAACTTCTTACAAATTATAGAACTCTTCTTTGATGTGCTTCTTAGGCAGAGAAATTTGTTAGGGAGAAAGAGGAGAAGAATAAGGGAAGAAGGGAGGAGGAGGAGGAGGAAGGAGAAATGGAGGAGTAGCTTACACACTGTGGGGGAGGGTCGAGCAGTTGCTCCGGAAGGCACAGGTTCTGCACTGTCAGCCTGGGAGACACCGAGACATGTAAGACAACCCAAGCCTGCTTCGTGTGAGCAGACGAGACTAAGAAATGCTTGGTGATTTCCTCCCACTGCTGTTTTCTCCATTTGACAAGTTCACTTGCTCATTATCCCTAGCCTCAGGAGATCTTTCACCCTAAGCGATCTCAAGTGCTGCAGAGTAACGGGAGACAAGAAGGAGGTGGAATAGAGGTCTAGTACCTATGGGTTTCGCTGTTAAGGATATAAAATACACAAAAGGGACTGGATTAAAAACAAATTAGATTAACTCAAACATACCTCAATCTAGAGCACCGTTAATTAATTGTAAGGCTGGTTAGGAGGAAAGTGAATCATTAATTATAGGATGTGAAACTGAGCAATACCCTCAAATAACCTGCTGTCTCATGGAATAGGTCAGATCATTTAGGGTTCTAGAATAACCCAATGGGCACATTAATGTAACTAGGTAAATTATATTCATACTTACAAATTGCAGTGGGAAAATCAACAATAGCACACCTGGCATATTTGGTGCTTATGTTTATTTTTCTTATACATAAGAAACGTAAAGAAAGTTGATCTGTGTCTGTTGTGCTCCTCCTCTATGAAAGCTCTTTCTAGTTTTCTATTCTTTGGGGGGGTATAACCCTCACATAATTATGTTTTCAAGATAAGTGCTGACACTCCAGACACTCTGTCCATGTCTCCAACAAAATAAAGAAGGCAATATTAGCAACCTTCCTTTGAACCTCCATGGCTAAGATGCTATCACATGACTATACACTCCTACCTGAAGAGGAAACTCTAGGAAAAAAAAATCTAGCTGAGTGTGGTGGAAGGCTAAGAGTTCAGTAAGAAATAAAGAAAAAGTTCCTCCTCAGAGATGAACGTTTCTCAGAAGAGCCTAACCATGTAGTTTGTGGCTTGTAGTCAAATCCTTTGAAGAAGTTGAAGCCAAAGTGAAAATGGTTGCTCTTGCCTGATAAGCTGGTTTCTAAAGAGCTCTTGAAAAGCCTCATGCAGGGGAGTTAAGGGCAGAACGTGTTTCACTGTTAAACCGTGTGCCATGTCAGCCACTGTGCAAACGTGGTCAGGAGCAACCAGCAACACATTCGCAGCACATGGCTCACACTAGGTGTGGTTGCTTTCCACGCCTAACCCATCACTCCCTCTCTCCCTCGCCTTCTCCTCCCCTTCTCTTGCCCTAACTTACCAAGCTAACCGGGGTTTTTGTTTTGTTCCCCGGGGGGTTGGGTTTCCGGCCCCCCTTGGCCGTTTTCTTTTGGGAGGCTTCAACTCTCTTGTGTTGACATTTCGCTCATTTTCAAACTTGCACTGTATGATATTCAGACTGAGAGTCTGGGGGCAGATGAGCAGCTCCAACAACAGGCTCCCCACGTAGCCCAGACCAATGAGGTCACCATGTACACTGTGGTCTATGTAAATTACACCCCTATAGCACACCATAGACTACCCATGCAGTTACCATGGCAACAGATACAGATGGACAGGGATGCCTTTCTGAAAGCACCGCCGGGCAACTACTGAAAGCAATTTAACATTTTAGTCTCATAAACGTTTTCCAATTTAAAAAAATTTCACATACAGCAGAGTCATCTCACTTCTTAACAGCAGAGGAGATAAAAAGCTTCAGAGAAGTCTAGTGATCTTTCTAAATGGGACGTTTGTATCACCCCCTCCTCAAGACCCGTGAAGCATCGTGAAACAAGGGGTGAAAAGTATGCAAGAAACAAGATCATGGAAAGGTGCAACAAAATGTTGTCTTATGGACATGGCATAGCTGTTGCACTCATGAACTCACTGCATCTATGGTTATCTGCACAAGACCAGAACAAGATTGGGGCCCTCAACAGTTCCTCACGGATTGGCATGGGGGCTGCAAGGCTCCTCCCCCTCCTCTACCCCCATGAAGGAACTGTAGGCAATTAAAGAGCGTTAGTGGAGGAGATGTCATTTTCTCCAGTGGTGTAGACATGGACAGGCTGACCTTTCTAACCTCATAACCTCCCACCAACTCTTGTGAAAGAAACTCTTCCTGAACTCAGCAGGCCACAGAGAAGGTCAAGAAAATAGGAGGGAATTTGTTGAGGAGAACGTTTCCAGTAGGAGATGGAGGAGGATGTGGAAAGGAGGGTGAGATCACTAAAGTTCAATATAGACATGTGTGAAACTGTCAAACAAAAAATTTTGGTCTTAGCCTTAGTGATTTATGTAGGGTTACACACTTCCTTAGTGGCAGGAGCATTGAGTGGCTCAACATGTGTTATCTCAGTACGCGAACAGACAGGCCCCAGTCTACCTTGAAGACATAGTCATTTTATTCCAAATTTATTTTTATGTATGTTAATTCTTACTTCTTGTTGTTGTTATTCACATAGCACAGAAGCCTCGGGGAATTATTGGTTTGCTTAATTATATGGTTAAAAGTAAAAAGTACGTTCAGCTCCCCTCATATGCAAAGCTTACCTAAACCCTTTATGTATATATAACATAATTCTTATGAGAGTTAAATTTATATTAAAAGCTTGGGAATCCAGAGATGTGTTTTTAATTCTAATTCTAATTAAAACTGTGTTTTAATTCCATGGTCTCCTATTAAAATGACTTGGATGCCTTTTTCTTTAGGATTCAATACTGGCCTGAACAAAACCCCACTTATACATTCCGAAAGCAATCATTTGTTCCAATCCTTATGGCACAGTAAAGGACAAGGCCAGACAATGTGGCTGGCCCACATGACAAGCTGCCCCTAAAATAGGAATCCCAGAATATCTGCTCATGGGACTGGCAGCTGGAAGCTTCTCAGTCGCCTGGGACTGCTATAAATTCAGAAAAGACTTCATTGCTTCACTCCTCTCTCTCCTTTTAAAACATCAACAGCTACTCTGAGACATAATACAAACTAATCAATGTTTCATGCAGCTTCGTGCACTGACAAGCTCATCGAACTGTCCTTACTACCATTATATGCTCAGGGTGTAATTTTTGGAAGAAAGTTTAGGGGTTTGTGCTGGTATCTCTCTCTCCTAGGCAATGCCCGTCGACAGCCCAGTCACTGAAACATAGGCTTCTATTAGCATGTGGAAAACAGTGACTCAGAAAATCACATCTACTGAGCAACAAAAGAGATTACCATTTGCCACTTTTGGGTTCCTCCAAATGAGGCATAGCAACTGACATGGGCCACCTGAAATGATGTATCCGGCCATCTCTCTTGAACCCAGATTAGCCTTGGTCATTTCCACAGATTATCCAAAAGAACTTCCAGCTCCCAAGTTGAAGAAGCTGAAAGGGAGTTAGTACAACCTGAACAGCCAAGGTAAATGATGAAGGGTCTGGGCTTCCTGTTCGTGCAGTTCGTTATGTCCTCTGTCTCTACTCCTGCCCATGTTTATCTTCTTGAAAGTTGCTGATGGGATTTTCTAAACCTATTACTTGGTGAGTCTGTCAGCATCCAGCTCAAATGGAAACAATGAGACACAGTCACAGAATGTCCCACGTCCAGTCATTTCTCCTCGACCAAGGCCCCCTATCATGCCTGGAAACAAACAACTCTCTTCCAGTGATGATGCCGTCCTGCTCTCAAGTTCTAGAGTCTGTGCCACACTTCTGCTGGACCCTGCCGTAAGCCCCATGTACCTATTTCATCACGGACATCTCTAACACGGGGTCTCCTGGGCATATTGTGAAAGAGGCAAGGCTGTTGCTGCCACCTGCATTTACAGGACCCTTGCCTTCTGAAATCTGCTCAAACCTGGAAGCCTCCACATCCAATCAGGTCCATCCAACCCTCCACGTTCAGTGCTGTCTCCCAAAGTCAAAGAAGGCAAGCGGATGCTTGGGATGCACAAGGTGATAATCTGTGCCTCTTTAGCAGTGGCACACATGGTTATCTGTCCTTGGTTTTGAACGGTGTGTTTTATCAGATAACATGTATGGCAAACTACGGAACCAAAAGGAATAAAGGTAATACACACTAGCCAGAAAAACCTAGGAAGACATGCTTACAAGGAATCACTTACAGGACAACTCAGCCCTTGAAGATCTTTAATTGTAATTGTTATTTCCAGCATCTAACAATACATGCTGAGACCCTTCTGAAGCCCATGGAAGGAAAGTAGCATGCTGGCCCTCTTCCATCCCATTCCCTCTCTACAGTTTCTCTGGATGTTCACAAAGGCTGAGCAGGAACAAGAGGTGGTTTGCTGTGGGAGCAGCCCACCACCCTATAGCACCAGGTGCTCAAGGTACCAAATCTAAGTCTTCACACATAAAATACATCTGCCCCCTGCACCACCCTTACCATAAAGCCAGAGGCAGAAGCCTGAGAAGGAAATAAGGCATAGAAAAGAGCTTGATATTTTAATGACTCATGACAGAGTTTCAGAGAAAAAGAAGAAGAGGAAGAGAAGGAAGAGGAGGAGGAGGTAAAAGAGAAATCTTAAGCAACTGGGAATCTAGGAGCTTCCTGAAAATTTGACATTTGGTTTGTACACTGTATTTTGAGCACTATTTTAAACAGTGGAGTGATTTTATCCAGGTAGGATTTCATAGGATCCCAAGAGGCCCCCAGTTGTCAGTGATTAAAGGAGGAGGGATCAGGCCCAAGTCTCCTGTACCTTCTCTGTTTGCGTGCTTATATAAGAATGCATGCCCCGGTCTCACAGCTGAAGCCAGAAATAGCCTCTGCGTTACCACCTCTCCGTGGTTGCCAGGCTGCAGGGCAGTAGACTCGCTGGTGCGTCAGGCACACCGTGGCTCCTCAGGCATCACTAAGCAAGTTAGCGTCAGCGTTTCACTGTTATCCTGTGCTGCTAATGAGCAGATGTGTAACGGGGAAAGGTGGAAGCGAGCAGTCTCCCCCGCAGCACCCATCTCCCATTCTTGCCTTGCCAGGTCTCCAGCCTGCTCAACCCTTTCCTCCTACGTTCTGCCTAACTTCCTCATCTCAAGTGCGATGAAAGGAGGGCAGGACCCTACCTCTGTCTCTAACGCCCAGAATAGAGTGGAATTTGAAAGTAGAGGGAAAAGAAGCAAAAATACCCCGTCTCTCTGCCTCAGCCTGGCTCCTCACCCACCTCACGCTCATTTTCTGGACAATCTTAACCACACTTCCTACCCGGGAGTTCCTCTAGTTTACTCTAAGCTCTGAAGCCCCTACACCCACCCATTGTCGTTCACAACCAAAGCCTTCCAGAAGCACGTTTCAAAAAAATAGTAAGAACTGTACCCTTCCCAGTACCAAAAAGCTAGGGAAGTTCCATCTTGTCCTAACTGAAAGTTGGGAATCAAAGCGTGTAAGGCAAGCCCTACAGCAAATACAGCAAAAGCACTGTGCGAAGATGGTGTGCCCTGGAGAGGTGAAAACAATGTAGCGGTATTTCATTGCTGATATCATCTTGGGGCATAGGAATTACCCATGCATCTATGACATTATCATGTCTAATGTTCTGCCATGGTAACACCTACTCAAAACCCCAAACTACCATGTGCACCAAGTATAAAATGCACTGGAGGACTGTACCATCTTGCTTATGAAACAATGGGCTTCTGATGACGAGGAGCTCACTCCGTGGGTAAGGGAATTTGTTATGCAAACATAAAGATCTGAGTTTGAATTCCCAGCAGCCAAGGCAGCCAAGTAAAAAGGCAGGAACACTACCCATAATCCCCTCCCTATCCCCTCTCCTACCCAGATCCCTCCCAATGCCTATTTAATTTCCCCTTCTGAGTAAATTCAAGTATCCTCCCTTGGATCTTCCTTGTTACTTATCTTCTTTGGGTCTGTGGATTGTAGGATGGCCAACCTACAGTAGGATACTAGCCATAAAGGCTAATAATTATAATAATCCAATTATAAGTGAATATATACCATGCTTGTCTTCTTGGGGCTGGGTTACCTCACTCAGGATGTTTTTTTTTTTTCTAGTTCCATCCATTTGCCTGCAAATTTCACGATGTTTTTGTTTTTAATGGCCAAGTAGGATTTCATTGTGTAAATGTGCCACATTTTCTTTAACCATTCTTGGTTGAGGAACATCTATTTTATTTCCAGTTTCTGGCTGTTACGAATAGAGTTGCTATGGGAGTGGAAATTGGAGGTGGGGAACATCTCTAGTCTATGGAGGCCACCCTAGTTGAGACTCCTAGCAGCAGGAGATATGGAGCCTGAAGTGGCCACCTCCTATGGCCAGGCAGGACTTCCAGTAGAGGTATAAGGACAACAACCCACCCACAAAACCTTTGACCCAAAATTTGTCCTGCCTACAAGATGTACAGGGACAAAGATGGAGCAAAGATTGAGGGAACGGCCAAACAAAGACTGGTCCCTACTTGAGACCCATCCCATGGGAGAGAACCAATCCCTGACACCATTAATGTTACTCTGTTATGATTGCAGACAGGAGCCTAGCATGACTCCTCTGAGAGGCTTCACCCAGCAGCTGATGGAAGCAGGTACAGACACCCACAGCCAAACATTAGACAGAGCTCAGGCAGTCCTAGGAATGAGTTGATGGAAAGATTAAGGAAGCCGGGAGGGGGCAATCAGGAACTCTACAAGGAGAGCTACAGAGTCAACCAACTTGGTCCCATGGGGGCTCACAGAGATTGGACCAGCAATCAAAGAGCAAGCATGGACTGGTCCTAGGACCCCTGCACAGATGTAACAGATGTGGTGCTCAGTCTTCATGTGGATTCCACAACAATTGGAGCGGGGGCCTTCTCTGACTCTGAGGCCTGCCATTGGATCCCATTCCCCTAACTGGGCTGCCTTGTCTGGTCTCAGTGGGGGAGGGTGTGCCTAGTCCTGCAGTGATTTAATGTGCCAATGTGGGTTTGTACCGGTGGGGGACCTCACTTTTCTCTGAAAAAAATAAGAGGAGAGAATGAGGGAGGGGTGTGTGAATGGGGCCTAGGAAGAGAAGGGGGCTTCAATCAGGATGTAAAGTGAATGAATGAATGAATGAATGAATAGATGGATGGATAATTAATTAATTAATTAATTAATTAAGAAAAAAATAAAGCAAAGCCAACAGAACAGGAAAAAAAAAGCAGGATCATGTGCCTGTAACACCAGCATTTGATGGTAGAGACAAGTGTGGTGGTTTGAATGAAAATGGCTCATAGACTTGAATGTTTGGTTACCAGGGAGTGGCACTATTAGGATATATGACTTTCTTATAGTGGTTTATTTACTTGACAACCCTAGGGTGCCTCCTCTAGGTCCCACCCCAATTCCCCTCCCTCCCCCTTCCCCTCTTCCTTGCCCCCCAGAAAAGAGGAGACCCCTCTTCCCATATTAACCTTCTGCAGCACATCAAGTCACATCAAGACAGAGCGTATCCTCACCCCCTGAGGCCAGGCAAGATATTGCTGTCAGGGTTGAAGTGATCCAAAAGCAAGCAACACAGTAGGGAAACTGTGGGAAAAGGAGGGGGCATCTCTTTGTCAAGCTGGAGGCCTGTGACAGGGTAGGCTCCTGGGAGGATATGGGTGTGAATCTAGCTGAGACTCATAACGCGGGGGGGGGGGGGGGGGGGGGGGGAGGAAGGGGGACATGACATGGAGACTGAAGTGACCACCAGGTAGTCAGGTAGGACCAGTGGAAGGAGGGGAACAACAACCACTGACAAAAAGGTATGACTTTGTTGGAGTTGGTGTGGCCTTGTTGGAGGAAGCGAGACACTGGGGTTGGGCTTCGACATTTCAAATGCTCAAGCCAGGCCCAGCGTCTGTCTCTCTCTCAATTCTTACTGCCCTAAAGATCCAGATGTCAAATTCTCGGCTCCTTCTCAAGCACCATGTCTGCCTGTGTGCTACCATGCTTCCTGCCATGATGATAATGGACCAAACCTCTGAGCTGTAAGCCAGCCCATTTAAATTCTTTCTTTTAGAAGGGCTATAGTGGTCTTAGTGTCTCTACACAGCACTGTCACTAAGACAACAAGCATGTTCTTAGAACTCTCTGGTCAGCTAGCCTAGCTGAAATGCAAATGCTGAGCTCCATGAGAGGCCCTGCCCCAAGGGAATGAAACATAGAGTGATAGATGAACAGATGCTGGATATCCTGTGGTCTCCATACGTGCATGTGCACAACTGTGGAAGCCCACAGAGGCACAAAGACACACACACACACACACACACACACACACACACACACACACAGACTTCTTTCCTCGTCTACTTTGATTTTGTTTTTATATGTCTCTCTCCTATTCAGCAGACCAATCTTTCAAGTGTAACTTTTCTCTTTTTTCAATCTATAAAAAAAAGACTTTCTATTTCAAAATTTCTGAAATTTTATGATTATATACTTGAACTTCTGCTCCTTCTGAATGCTGGGCTTATGTTTTGATATATATATGGGCTTATATGTGTGTGTGCCATTGTCTGTCTTGTTTTGTTTGCTTTGAACCTTGACATTTATTTTTTGAACCTTGACATTTTTAAGTGCAGGTTTTCCTTTATTATCTGCCATTTTACTGTCCATATTTTAGCTCTGGTTAATCAAGAGCCAGGTACTGATTCCTTACAGAGCTTCCTTATGATGTCTTTCATTGGCTTTGTTCTTGGAGATTGGCAGCTTCAGAGTGAGCTGACCTTGCCTGATGTCATACGCTTCCCTGGCCTCTTTCTTTCCCTTGGCTTGTTCCCCAGCTGCAGTGTGCATCTGCAATAAGACGATTTCTTTATAAAGTACCTATATCAATGCTATTACCTCGGGCTCCTTTTCTGGAAGAACTGATCCTGCAAAACAAGCAAACCTTTTAACACCAGTACAAGAGGGTCCCTCGTACTTTGAAATAAACCCATCCTGATTTTTATTCACAGAGTCACTATAATTTCTACTTAGGCAAATAATGGACATTTTATAATACATGTTAAGAAACAAAAAGACCATTTCAACAAAGGAGATAGGGAAATAATTTTCTCTTTTCTGTGAATATTTGATATCGATGCATAAAACAGGACAATGATTTGCTCAAGAGTTTTAAAAATTATGTGCTTCCAAAGAGAAGATGTCATATAAATTTGTCAAAATCTAATTTATTAATGCATGAAAATCAGAGTACTGTATTAAGTTAAAAAACTGACAGGCAGAAATACTTCCTAAAGTATTTGAATAACATATTAGAAAACTAAAATCCCTCCATTTCTAATAAATGTCAAAACATTGAACATTGTCAAATATCTAATTTCCTAAATTTGAAATTCCTAGGAATTTTTGTGAAATATACCCCCTTAAATACTGTGATTATTATACCCCATCACACACACACACACAGACTATCACCATTAGGAACATACACATTCTCATCACTGTAGAAAAATATATAATAAGGAGGAAAGTGCCTGAGAATTACAGTCTTGATTTACAGCTGACTTAAAAAGATTGTCAATAATTATTCAGAACTTATGTGGTACATAAGTTGAAAAAAGAATGTCTCATCACCTTGACGCCTGGCATGAAGGAAAGCAATTAGAACACAAGATCAAATGAGCCACAAATGTGTCCAACTGGGAAAAAAACAGGGAAACGAGTTTTGCTTGTATTTCAAAGTTACAGAATAGACCCTAATGAACGGTATCTACACAGCTAGCCTGGAAAGAGAGTACCTGCTCTCCCTAAAGAATCCCCAGTCTCTGAAGTAAAAGTCACAGCTCCTGATGTTTCTGATGGGCATGAGAGCGTGATAGGCCTTGGCAGTGACCACCAGTTCCTGCAGATCCCTTAGTCCTCAACTTGAGTAGGGCAATTGTTCTAACCAGAAACAAAGTATGTCCCTTTTGTTCTCAAGGGAAGCCTTCTTGTGCTATGATGGATCACAAGACCAAACCTAGAAGTCCTAGTTCCAACCCTACCTCAGCCTCATCAGGGCTAAACCCTGAGCCCAGACTTATTTCAGGTCCTCCGTACCCATCTAATGCCCTTGGCTGCTGCCTCAGACACTGCCCAACACCCACAGCCTGATTCCTTCTCATCCGCCTCCTCCCATCTGCTGCCAATCTAGCTCTGACGGTTGTCATGAACTCCTTCTCTACACCCTGCTATCGGCTTCCTGATTTGTCTCACATTGCTGGTGAAATGTTAAGGAGCACCGTGAATTTTAGTAGAGGACATCTCAAATCTTCAACAAGAAAACAGCTGTTCCCAGAAACAGCCACCAGTGGAATCGGCTTCAGGAATTTGCCCGCACTACACGAAGTTTTTAATGGTACCCAATGCTCAAGAACTCGAACCTCAACAGGCAGCAAAACGTGTTGTGCTGTTCAGGAACGTGAGCCCGAGTGCTTTCTTTCTTTGATTCTCCCGATAGCCAACTTTTCTGGCTTTAGTAAACCTGAACAGGCTCAGACCTGTTTCTACATGGATTTTCGATCCCACCAACTAAATAAAGGCTGTGGTCTAACAGTAAACTTGATAGGCTCAGTCCCTTAAAATTGACCATTGACAACAACAACAAAAAAAAAAAAAAAAAAAAATCAAGTAGTATCTCTGGAAGATTCTTTTTTAAATTTTTACTTTTTATATTAATTACAGTTTATTTACTTTGTATCCCAGCTGTAGCCTCCTCCCTCATCCCTCCCAATCCCGCCTTCCCTTCCTCATCTCATCCCATGCCCCTCTCCAAGGCCACTGATAAGGGAGGTCCCCCTCCCCTTCCATCTGACCCTAGCCTATCAGGTCTCATCAGGACTGGCTGCATTGTCTTCCTCTGTGGCCTGGTAAGACTGCTTCCCCCTCAGGGGGAGGTGATCAAAGAGCCAGCCACTGAGTTCATGTCAGAGATGGTCCCTGTTCCCCTTACTAGGTCACCCACTAGGAGACTGAGCTGCCATGGGCTACATCTGTGCAGTCCTAGGTTGTCTCCATGCATGGTCCTTGGTTGGAATATCAGTCTCAGAAAAGACCCATGGGCTCAGATTTCTTGGTTCTGTTGCTCTCCTTGTGGAGCTTCTGTCCCCTCCAGGTCTTTCTATCTCCCCCTTCTTTCATAAATTCCCTGCATTCTGCCCAAAGTTTGGCTATATCTGCTTTGATACCCTGCTAGATAGAGTCTTTCAGTGGCTCTCTGTGATAGGCTCCTGTCCTGTTCCCTGTTTTCTTCTTTTTCCAATGTCTGTCCCACTTGACTTTCTAAGTGAAGATTGATTATTTTACCCAAGGTCCTCCATCTTACTTAGCTTCTTTAGGTGTACAGATTTTAGTATGTTTATCCTATATTATAGGTCTAGTATCTACTTATAAGTGAGTATATACTGTGTGTGTCTTTCTGCTTCTGGGATACCTCACTCAGGATGATCTTTTCTAGATCCCACCATTTGCCTGAAAATTTCATGATCTCCTTGTTTTTAATCGCTGAGTAGTATTCCATTGTGTAAATGTACCACAATTTCTGTATCCATTCCCCAGAACACACAGATGCTATAGAGGGCTGTCAAGGTGACAAGAGTCTTTTTTCTGACTATGGAGTCTTGCAACCCTCACAAACCTCAGAAACAGTTGTGGGTCTTAGTAAGACTAAATGGATCATCTGGGGTAAAACTCCCACTTGGTCACTCCATGACTCAGAATGTAGGGCTGGGTGTCACTCTGAGAAAGACTTATTGTTTCCAACAGCTGAGGGACATCTGGGTTTTTTCCCCGGTTCTGGCTATTACGAATAGAGTGCTACAAACTGGTTGAGCAAATGTCCTTGTTGTACACTTGAGCATCTTTTGGATATATGCCTAGGAGTGGTATAGCTGGGTCTTGAGGAAGTGTGATTCCTAACTGTCTGAGAAAGTGCCAGATTGATTTCCAAAGTGGTTGTACAAGTTTACATTCTCACCAGCAGTGGAGGAGGGTTCCCCTTTCTCCACAACCTCTCCAGCATGTGTTGTCACTTGTGTTTTTTATCTTAGCCATTCTGATGGGTGTAAGGTGAAATCTCAGGGTTGTTGTGATTTGCATTTCCCTGATGACTAATGATGTTGAGCATTTCTTTAAGTGTTTCTCTGATGGAAGATTCTTTAGCACTATGAGAGAGAGATCCCCTCTGGTGTGGCAAAGAATGATTTCTACTGTACTCTCTCACAGGACTCCTGGAAGATGAGTCATTAGAAAACTGTTTTTCATGGTGCTAAAATTATATATATATTCTAAATTATGTTTTATTGGCATCATACTTATTGAAAATCTTCTGAACCTATATTTCAAGATTCCCTGCCTTCCTAATCAGTATGCTGTGGGCATCTTAGATTTTCTTGTATGACTCAGCCATCATTATTGTCACCATGTACTGTGCATTTTGCAGTGCAGAGAGCCTCAGATCCTTTGGAGCCTCATTGAGCTATTTTCAACCACATAAAATGCCATAAATTGTTATGTTTGAGGTCATTTGTCTATTATCATCAGCTTCCTGTTGCTTTTGGTGTGCCTACCTGAAAGCCCTTTGTCTCATGTTTAATTTATGACTGGTGTGCACCCTGTGGCTTTTCAAATGAAATCACACAGGCCATTAGTTACAATCCATTAGTTTGCCAGAACAGTCATGCACTCAGCATCCTCAGTTAATGGAGGCAAACATAAAAATACACCAAATAGTAAGTTGCCTCATTATTCATAAAGCTTTCCTTGTAGTGAAATAGAGCACTGTTCAAGGTGCACTTCCTAAATCTTCTGACCCAGGTAGCCTGACCCCTCTGGGGAGGCAGGATGGGAGACTGCAGAGGGGATGCAATGAAAGTAAAACTCTTCCCACCATTACCACTATGCGAAAGACTCTGGGAAATGGCCAAGTATAACCTACCATAACTGAATAATACATTCTATTGGATTTAATATACACATACATTAGTTGGGTTGCTTATAATATGAATTTTGATTCAATAGAGGTAGACGGGACTGAGTATCTGTTTGGTCAATAGTCTCCAGGCGGTGCCTGAAACAGATCATCCTGGTAACGAGGATGAGTGGCTTTGGTTGTAGCTGTTAATCCCTCAGCTCTTTGTAAGAATATCCAACCGAGATTCACAGGGTAAGGGGATCTATGAACACACAGATGCTCTAGAGGGCTGTCAAGATGACAGGAGTTGTTTTTCTGACTAGGGAGTCTTCCAACCCTCACAAGCCTCAGAAACAGTTGTGGGTCTTAGTAAGACCAAATGGGTCATCGGAGGGTAGGAATCCCACTTGGCCACTCCATGACTCAGAATGTAGGGCTGGGTGTCACTGTGAGAAAGTCCTCTTGTTTCCAACTGAGCTAAGCTAAGGTTCTGAGGCTGGGTAACAGTCAAAAACAGGGAGACATCATTAGGGCAAGAGACAGCCCTGAGGCGAACATGGAGAGAATGGGAGAAGCAACACTGAGGCTTCCCTCTCTCTTCACTCTTCTCTGTGTTTTTCTCCTAAACAATAGAAAGGACCACGATTTGTAGTTTTTTTTATCCTTTAGCTGGAGACATGATTATTTTCAGAACACATCCCTAAAACTCCAGCCCTTCAATCTTTAAGCACCTCTTTCATGTTTGTTGAGCATATAAGACAAAACACTCTATGTTTTTTTTTATCCAAAGTTTGTGTATCTTTAGTTAATAAAAATTTGACTTAAGCAATTGACAAACTACCTTAAAATTACGGATGAAATTCCACTGTTAAATGTTACAATGCAAAAGCAAATATATGACTAAATAATTTTTAAATTGATGTATTATGAATACAGAAAAGAATGTTATAAAAGGGTCATGGATCAAAGTGTGCTAAAGTTGAAATGGTCAATATTAGGCCCAGTAATTTCTAATTTGGGAACTGTGGAAAAAGCAACATGAATCATGGGCTATTTTCAA
The DNA here is from genome assembly GCA_010120015.1 of Rhombomys opimus. Lineage (NCBI taxonomy): Eukaryota > Metazoa > Chordata > Mammalia > Rodentia > Muridae > Rhombomys > Rhombomys opimus. The sequence continues at coordinate 5,765,085 of REGO01000015.1, read as the reverse complement.
TATTTTCACTGGCAGAACCATTGTTTTGTATGGAATTTTATCAAACGTGTATAAGACTGTGTTGGGTACTGGTCCACTGCTGGTCCTCTGTTCATCATTAGAAGTTGTGAACTGTTTATGCCAAGATAACCCATTCACATGAATAAGTCAAGAGTTCTCAGACTGAGAGATCTAAACTGAGACCTAAACTGAGCAACTCTGGATTTAAAAATAAGCTGAGATTTAATATGTTTATCAAAATATAACTTTTCTAAAGAGTTTGAATAAATGAAACTTCAAGTAACAAGTATGGGATCCTTCCTCGTGGGTTGTTGATCAAGGAAGCAGAAGCTTATAGAATGATACAGGCTATTGTCATTCCCTTAGTTGCCCATCAGAACTTGATGGCAAGACTCTACTATTAAAGATGCCACATATTTTGCCCATAAAGCATGGAGAAATAAATCTTGAGCTGATCTGGAAGTGTCCTCCTAGCTACTTTTATAGTGACAAAAGTTGGCATGCAAGGGGTTGGAGAGATGACTCAGAGGTTAAGGGAACTTGTTCCTCTTGCAGAGAACTGGGGTTCAATTCCCATCACCTACACGGCAGCTTAGCTCTCTGTGGCTCCAGTTCCAGAGGATCGGGCACTCTCAAACAGACATACATGCAGGCAAAGCACCAATACACATAAAAATAAAAAATAAAAAATCTTGTTTTTAAAAAATCCTATGCAGACTGCAGAGAGAGAGAGAGAGAGAGAGAGAGAGAGAGAGAGAGAGAGCTTAGCAGTCTTAGTAGGCTGTGAAACCTGCAAGCTACAATGATGATATCATCCTAGCAAGATGAGTGTCTTGGTGCATTAGTGGCATGGATATTGGGGAAATCTACCACTTTGTGATTGGATTCAAGGCTGATTTCACAGGAAGGAATCCATGCCTGGTACTGTAAACTGGTTCAAAACTGGTAACCAAAGAGGTCATAAGCTCTAACGGGAGACACACATCTGTTGTTCTATTAAATGGACAGGTGGTCAAATTGTTTTCTAGATACTTGTGTTTATACCCATAGACTATTAAATTAGTGCTGTTCTCAACCTCCATCACAGAAGTGTCTTAATGTAATGATTAATGAAACATAATGGTTAATGTCAAGACTCATAACTGGTCAAAAGATTAAGAACTGACGGAGTGGTCAGTCTTAAATGGGTCACCTATGCCACCATCTCCAGTTCTCAAAGAACAGCAAGGAAAAAGAGGCAGAAAGAACGGAAAAGCCAGAAGATGGAGAGGTGTATTATAAAAAGACATTTTCTGAATATGGTGTGCCAAGGGACTCATGAGCTCACTGTGGTTACCTGCAGACGACTTGCACAGGATTTAGCCCACCGGCATTTTGTCATGAAGGCTAGTGAGGGACTATTGACAGGTGGCTAGGGGAGGGGCTCCATATTCATCAGGGGTGCAACTCCTGATAAATTGTCTATGCTTCAGAGCCTCACACCCATGTCCTTGCAAGCAACACTAATTAGGCTTAGCAGACACACGCACACACACACACACAAGATACAAAGGGTCAAGGACTCATTGGGAAGAAGAAAGGTTTTGGTGACAACTAAGAGCACTGATCATCTACGTTTAGTTTCTAGAATCCTGTAATGGCATAGTCTATAACTCATTCATCATACCTTTATAATCTGGGGCCAACATTACAACGTGAAAGCATTGATGACATAGATACAATCAGTATATAACTCTCTAAAGAACACAGTGGGTTAGAGTTACTTAAAACTGTCGGGTTCACAAGAGAAAGAATTTGTTTGGAAAGTGATCAGAAGCCTCACCCAATTTAATGGCTTTCTTTAACATATAGGAAAGTAGGTTCCAGAGAGACGTGAAACATCCCAACTAGAGCCCTAGAAACCACCTCTTCCCTCAAGGCAATTGCTTCGTACACGTTGTATCTTCTTTCACAATGTGGAACATGGACTGTGGAGACATTCTCTACTCTTACTTTCCTTCTCATGTTTTCATCTTCCCATTTCATTTGAACTTCATACAGATTCACTGAAACTGAGTTCTTAGCTCCTAAATCCAGTCATTGCCTGTTTTCCTTACCTCATTATCATTGCCAGACTCAGTGCAGAAATGTGAGTGGACAACTTGATAACTTCATTCATTTCTTTCCTCAAATCTTACATTCAGTCACTGACAGACACTGACATTTCTGCCCCCAAAACATATTTTCTACCTCACTGCTCTCTCTCCAACTTTCACTCCTCCCACAATAACTCAGGTACCAATACATACTGTGTAGGATCCCGCAGGAGCCTTCTCTCTGATTTCTACTCTTCTTCATTTTGGGACCTCTGAAACACACACTAGGAGACAGAACTTGCCCATTTTAGAAAGCTTTCATCAGCATCTCTTCACACAGGTTTTCTTAGCACTCTGACTGCTGATGTTTGAGGCCAGAGATTCCTTTGTTGCCTGTGCCGTCTTGTGCATTGTCGAAAGCTGAGAAGCAGCCCTGGTGTCTACGACCAGATACCATTCACACCTCCGTCTTCATGGTGGGAAATAAAAAGTATCTGACTTCACTCCTGGTGGAGAACGACAGCCTTATTTGCATGATTAACCTAGGCTTTCACAGGAAAGATGTGAGTAAGACGACTTTCAGATCTCCAAGCTCATTCCGCACTTCAGTCTTTTTCTCAAAGTTTCTCAGAAGCCCTTCTCACGCGGCAGCTGCCCTACGTCGCCTACTGCAATGGGGAAATGTCTTTTCATATTTTAGATCTGGCTTCAGGTCCACGTTTCCTGAAATCCCACGGAGACTCCAACCTGAAATAATATTTAGGACAGACATGTTTTCAAACCTCAGTGAGAAAGTAAGAAACTTGAAAGGGTGCTGTGCAGGATCATTTCGGTAACCGTGCAAGAAAATCAGCATTATAAGCCCAGGAACACTAAAAGGGATCTGTGACCTGACTTCCTGAGGGCACGCATTTAGTGTGGGGGTGGTTGGCCTCATAATAAAGGCCAGAGACACAATGGACCAGAACCATGCTGTGAAATATTAAACTCTGCCTGGGGAATAAAGTTTTCTATTCCACTTTGTTAAAGAAAATACAAAATCAGGAAACGGGCTCAAAAAAAAATTGCACACAAAAACAAATGTTACATTTTAATACATTTGATATCAAAACATGCTATCCTATTCCCAGGAATAGCTTCAGGATGTCAACACTTTGAATGCTGTGGTGCCAAGTCTGCTACAGGTCAGACCACCCATCTTGATTTTCAGAAAGGGTAGCTTTAGGCCCCTGCTCTGGAAACATGTGTCCCTTGCCAAGTGGATCTTATGTTCCCATTCTAGTATCTTTTGGCCTTAGTACCCTGGCTTTAGAAGATGTAATGAGCAGAGTGTCCCAGCACGATTGACACAACATGATGCAGATAAGGAAGCTCCACCAGGCAATGACCATCACAGATGGTGTTGACACAGTTTTCTTAAAAATTAGCCTAAGCAATAACACACATCATTCCCAGAAGAAATGGCTACAGGGTGTGCACTGGCCTCTGCAGTACATCCAAGATAGCGTGTTTTACTTCATCCCCAGCGGAACTGTGGCAAGCAAGACTCAAAGACATTTCCTAGTAAGCAAAGTTGCACTGTGTATAAGAGCTTCTCAGCAGAACTCTAATGGATCGCTCACCTATAGTCTTTAAGAAGTTCAACGTTCCCATAAACCTCATACCAGCATTGCTCGGCCGGTGTTAAACACTTAAGGTGCCTTTGGGTGAGCTACGCATCGTTTACGCTTTCTATACAATTGTTTAAAACGCTGCTTCATGTTTTGTAGAGGAAACTGGCTTCCACGGAATTAAATTACTGCCCCGCTCAGTTAAAGTGAGAACTAGCATTAATCTAACTGTCTATCGGCGTCTGGCTAACTCCTCGGTGTAACTTATAGGTGGACTATCTAGGTAGATACCGTCTGAACTAGAATTTGAAAACGGCGCTTAGAATTCCCCAAGCTGGAACGGTTTCCATTTGAGAAAAGAATGGAAAAATCCATGTTGGTATACCAGATAGACAAGGAAAAGAGAGGAAACAAATTATAAGGTTGGAAGTCAATTTATAATCCCAAGTAAACAGCCTATAACAAGTTGCAAATGAGGTTCTACAAAATTATTTCAGAAAAAAAATGAGTTGAAGTGAAGCAGAACAGAATTTGAGGGCAGGAAAATGTTTCTATTAGGTTTGTATTTATTTGGGTCATTTGATCACCATTTATCTGGAGCCTACAAGCACAGGATTACATGCAGAGAATATTGAAATGATTAAAACCATTTCATATCAAGATAATCACCACCCACTGAGAAAACAAATGAACAATAAATTCTTGGCCCTTAATACAACTATGTTTGAAGTATCATGGAAGAACAAGAGATAAAATGCTTCCCTCTGCCCAGGGTAAAGTTCCAATTAGGGCAGATTTTGACAGTGAAACTCAGCCACAATTTCTAATGCATCCTGTAGTGGTAGTTTGGCAAATACCTTGTCAAGTGTTTTATAGCAGGATGTCAGGTAGATTAGAGGGCTAAAACCAGCACTGTCTTCTTTTCTTTTCCTTTGTTCAAACTGTTCACTCTTCCTCCTTACAGAAGTGGATTTTTTATTTAATTTATTATTATTATTATTATTATTATTTTACAATTTATCCACTTTGTATCCTGGTTGTAGCCCCCTCCTTCATCTTCTCCCAGACGCACCCTCCCTCCCTCTTCCCAGAAGTGATGATGCCTTGGAAATACAGCCTTGGCTGTCACTAATGCTAGAGCTGTCAAGATGGAAAATGAGACTGATCATTTTCATATATGATCCCCAAAGAGTGAGTTTTCAAGGCAAGAAAAAGCTCTACATTCTTCCTAACCAACACAAAAAATACTGCCTACCATAAAGTTGTTGCAAGGAAATAAAAAGCTATATTCCTGGTGTTTCATTTCATTTCTGCTTAGTCCGCTGAATTTTATGAGCAGCATCTGGCTATGACACTTTCCCCTTCTACTTATACTAAATGTGGTGTTATTATTTCTTCTCATCCTGCACCCAGAATATAGCAACTAGGAGATCACATTAATAATCCATAGCATGATATAAGGAGTATACAAATCCCTCTCTTGATTTCATCTGTGCCTTTCTCTAAATGTTTGCTCTCTTTAGTGTGTCAGCTATCTTCATACAACCCTGGGAGACATGTGACTATTACAGATTATTTTACAGATATAAATCATGGTCTGGTTTGGGATTAGACATCAAATTAGTGCTTAAAGCAGACCTAAGACTCAGAAAATTTTTAAATACTAGTTTATATTTTTTTTCTTTCATGTCTGTAGTTAAGAAACGCTAAGTAACAAATACAACCTTTGCGTTCTGGGTTGTCCCAGTCTAAAATTTCAAGACTTGCCAAATTAAAAAAAATGAAAGTTATGGTCTCATTCTAACTGCAAATAAATATTGAATGATTTTTAGTATAAAATTCCTTATGTATATTGTTTATCTGTCATTCAGATAGTGGGTTTCCTATATCTTATCTGCAACTCATTTGCCAGAGCCACTCTATTCTGACATTGTATACAAAAAAAAAAGCCACAGACAACAATTAGTCAAATGTCACTGCATTCCAATAAAATTTTATTTATAAAGTCATAGGCAAATATGTCTTTTGAGGGTCATGAGTGGCCAACATCTACTGTATATCACTGGCTTAGTCTTAACTCAGAAGCAGCATGGAAGGAAAAACCAAGCTCATGCTATCTTTATATTTGATTGCTAGACCATTTAATAAAATAAACTTTAATGTCATAGCTTTCATTAACCATGCAAATCATTCAATTAATGAAATTATAATAGCAAAGTTTCTCCAGTTTTAATTTACAGATTCAGAAGGCTATAATGACTGACTCAAGGTTCATAACAGCCAGGGGGAAGGAAGTCTACTGTTTGAAGATAGACAAACAGTTAAATGACACTGGAAAGTTATTTTGATTGGTTTGTTGAAATGCTGAAATCTAAATGCTACTTTTTTCAACATTTTATTAATTCTTTGTTTCACATCATACACCCCAGTCTCACTCATCATCCTGTCCCTTCCTATCTGCCCTCTGCACTTGCAAGCCCCCAGAAGAAAGTTAAAAACAACCAAAAACTAAACAAAATAAAACAAAGAGAGCCTCTTGTCACGGAAGCTGTAGTGTGTCACCGTGTGTCCCCTCTGTCCACACATCTTCGCTTGTAAATGCTCATTGCGAGGAGACCTTGGCCTGGTTTGAGGTCTCTAGCTTCTGCCACATCATCAATACTGTTGTTCTAAAATAAAAACCATCATTTCCTGATGATCCTGTGGACATGAAATTCAACACAGCAGAGCCATCATGGCTGGTCTCTTCTCTACAATTGCTCATCTCTGGAACATCAAGTGGAAGACTGCCCAGCTGACTTATGAATCAACTGACCCTAAGTGTGCTAACCTTGCTTTTTTTGGCTTCTGTACTTCTGCTTTTTGCTAACTGAAGTGTGACAACCAGGATATGTTTTTTTCATTCATAAAAAAAAAGGTTGTAAGGCTTGAGGCTGCATGACTTGGGCAAGTTCCCTGTGCAGTCACTGGCCAGCAATAAAGAATTTCATTTTAGCTTTAAGTGGTCTCTGATGCGCTTACCTTACAATAGACTGAGTGTCCTCAATTCTATATATCCACTCATCCCCTACCTTTTCACCTTATATTTTTCAATGATGTATACCTATACAATAATATTTAATTGCCATGGGAACAAGAAATCTGTTGTCTAAAAATGCCCATGCTGCTCTCACTATGCTTCACATCTGATGTCTCTTTGCCCTAGCGTGCCCCAGAGCCTGGGTACTTTGTTGTTGTTTTCTGGACACTGAAGCTTTTCATTATTCAATTAAACTTAATAGAGACAAAACGTTGCATCGTTCCTATTCTATGGTCTGTGCTTATTTGAATTCTGATCCAGGTTGTCACTAGGTGGCCACAGAAGATGTTATTTACTTATTCACCTTACATCCCAATCTTAGCCCCATCCCTCCTCTCCCCCTGGTCCCGCCTTCCCTCCTTCTTTCCCCTAAACCCTCTTCCTTACCCCTCAGAAAAGGGGAGCCCCCCAACACAGCCCAGCACAAGTCACATCAGCACCCTTTTCCTTGGTGGCCTGGCAAGGCAGCCCCAACAGGGGGAAGTGATCAAATAGCATGCAACAGAATCCATGTCAGAGGCAGCCCCTGCTCTTCTTACTAGGTGACCCCCATGAAGACCAAGCTGCCCACTTGGTACATATGTGTATGGGGCCTAGCTCCAATACATGCATGGTTCTTGGTTGATGCTTCAGTCTCCACAAGCCACCCCTGGGCCCAGGTTAGTTGGCTCTGTTGGTCTTCTTGTGGAGCTCCTGGTCACCTCCAGGTCCTTCTTTCCTTACACCTACTCTTCCACAAGGCTCCCTGCACTCCACCCAATGTTTGGCTGTGAGTCTCTGCATCTGTTTCCATCAGCTACTGGGTGGAGTCTCTCAGAGGACAGCTATGCTAGACTCCTGTCTGCAAGCACAGCAGAGGGTCATTAGTAGAGTCAGGAATTGGCTCTCTTCCTTAGTGTGGGTCTCAGGTTGGGCCAGACATTGGTTGATATTCCCCGTGATCTCTGCTCTATGCTTATCCCCGCACATCTTATGAGCAGGAGAAATTTTGGGTTGAAGTTTTTGTGGGTGGGTTCTCCTCCTTCCACTAGGAGTCCTGTCTGGTTAGAGGGTGGCCTCTTCGATCTCCATGACCCCACTGCTAGGGATCTCAGCTATGTCCATATGTTTTCAATGATGACAAACTTATACAAATAATCTGGATTGATCCTAAGGTTCTGTAATAATCCAAGTAATAATCTGGAAAGAAATTAGATGTTTTCTAATGAGCACCCAACTAAAATATTAATACATTTTTATATTCCTTTATATAATCATACAAGTTTAAAATGTCTTTAGAAGTAATTTGTTTAGAAGTAATTTGTAGATGATTGGATCAGTGATGGCTTTCAACATATGGGTTTCTTTGTTTGGTTGGTTATTTTTTTTTTTTTTTTTTTGCTTTTTAGTTTTTGAAATTGTTTGACTGCAGATTTGTATGTCAGCCTGCACCATCTTCTAGAGAATTCAAATTTAAAAAACCAAACTTCTAGAGCTTAAAGAAACAAATGACTTGAAACAAGGTCGAAATCTTTAAGGTAGCTAAGAATCCGTCAGGATAAAATTCTTTCGTCTTTCTTCCACTTCGTTATTACATTAAAACTACACTGCCTTTCTAATAACATGTTGAATCACACCTTTTCAAAACGAAGAACACTCTGTGGTGTTCAGTTGACGCCCAGGTTTATTAGTAATGAGCAACCGAATCTGAAAGCCAACGAGCCAGATCAGTCTTCTTCAAGGACAGGGAAGGAAAACTGTCAGGAAACACCTCAAATTCATTAGAGCCAGAGAAATGGTGACCCAGAAATTAAATAGCATTGAAATGCTTTGAATAAAACATCAAAAAAATGTGCTAGAAAACTAATTGCAGTCAAGAGCTATGATACCTACTGGTCTTAGGAATCTAGATACTGGTATTTATTTTTTATGTTATTTTTTTCAATTTTTTATTAATTACACTTTATTCACTTTGTATCCCCCCATAAGCCCCTCCCTCCTCTCCTCCCGGTCTCACCCTCCCACCCCCTTCTTCACGAATAACCCCTCCCCAAGTCCACTGATGGGGGAGGTCTTCCTCTCTTTCTTTCTGATCCTAGTCTATCAGATCTCATCAGGAGTGGCTGCATTGTCATCTTCTGTGGCCTGGTAAGACTGCTCCCCCCTCAGGGGGAGGTGATCAAAGAGCAGGCCAATCAGATTATGTCAGAGGCAGTCCCTCTTCCCATTACTATGTAACCCACTTGGACACTGAACTGCCATGGGCTATATCTGTGCAGGGGTTCTAGGTTATCTCCATGCATGGTACTTGGTTGGAGTATGAGTCTCTGGTAAGACCCCTGTGTTCAAATTTTCTGGTTCTGTTGCTCTCCTTGTGGAGTTCCTGTCCTCTCCAGATCTTACTATTTCCCACTTCTTACATAAGATTCCATGCACTCTGCCCAACAGTTGGCCAAAAATCTCAGCATCTGCTTTGATAGTCTGCATGACAGAGCCTTTCAGAGGCCCTCCGTGGTGGGTTTCTAGCTTATTTCCTGTTTTCTTCTTCTTTCCTTCCTCCCTTGCTCACTCCCTCTACAGCCCTTTTCCACTCTTTTGTTCTAACCTCCCTCCATTCTTTCTCCATTTTCTTCTACCTTCCTTCTTCCCTCCCCCTTTTTCTTTAATCCCATCGGACTACAGCAGTAACTACAGTTTATAATGGCAGATGAGCCATTTTACAACTCTTGCAATCACAGCCAGTATAGTTAACACCATGACTGACCCCAGAACTGGCATTGTCAGGTTCACAGTGGGAAATGGAATCGAAAGACTAAAAGTATAGAGGACATTTTCTTATAAGAATGTATTAGATTAACTAATGCTCCTCCTCATCTCCTTTTTCGTCTCTCTTCTTTTTGTTTCACCTTCTAGCTCAGACCTATAAGAAAAATATCATCTAACCATTGTGGATTAAACACCTCTTAATCACATTAATCAACTGATGTATTTATGAAGACTTTGTAACTGTAGTTTTTTTTAATGTACACCTGGAAGACCTTTTTAAGACAAAATTTATGGCCAACAAAGGAGATATTTAACTAGCCATGAAAAGTACTGTAGAAGCATAGTAAAAATGGATTTGTATGACAGATTCTGTGAGACATTCTTAAAGACAAAGGAAGACTTCCAAGCTTAATGAAATTAAGTCTCTGTCAGTAGCATATATTTATCACACAGGTTAGGAGGACGTTATTTTAAGTTAAGTGGTGAGAAGAAGTCTTCTTACCCCTCAGATATTCTGTCTTAACTTTTAGCCACAATTCCCATCCAGAAGACAATCCTGATTCATGCCCAGACAAGAAATCAAGGATCAGAAACAAAAATGTTAGCCTCAGAGAGACAGGTTAAAATTATCTACTCCCATTAGTTATTATATAAAGACGTCTGGCGGGTTACTTGACATTTTGGTCCTCCAGTTCCTAATTCATAAAATAAGAAAGGACCAGCTTAACTGGTTTTTGTGGGGTAGCCAATATTTGGAACAAAGCACATGATAAATTATAATGGTAATCAATAGACCACAACAATTACCAATATTAGTTGGTATGATGAAATGATAAGATTCCTTATTTTTCATTAACTCAGGCATAATTCAAGTATAGCAATAAAGAAATGAAACAGTTTTCTCATATATGACAGTAGGAATATGTATTATTTCAGTCTTGGGAATCAAAACAAGGCATGGCAGGTAATTGGTCTACCACTCACCTTAATCCCTAGCTCTTGAGTTTTTGAGACAACATCTTGCTCTATAACTCAGGTAGTCTCAAACTCCCGATTCATACTTTTTATAGCCGTACATGATGTACTAATTAAAGACACCTTTATAACTATAACTGTATCCATATGGTAGTGAGGCTTAAAGGAAGGCCCAAGCCGCAGCTCAATAACTCAGCCTCTGTCATTGTGAGCCTATATCTCTGGATAGCACACATGCTTCTTGGTCTCTCTAATGCAGAGGATAGGACAGTGACAACCAGCTGGAGTCGACTATTTTTCTTCCTCCCTGGTCAGTTCTGTCTACCTAAAACTCCATCAGATCAAGTTTTCCAAATACACCCTCCTTGAGAAGCAAACAACAGTCCTACCCAGCTCTGACATCTATGGACCACCATGGCACAACTTTAAGGATGCAGGAAAAAAAAAAAAAGAAAGAAAACCTCTCAACTAGAAACCTAGCCAACTATCAAGGCCTAATGATGTCAATGATGTCACGCATCTTGGAGGAGAACCTACAAACATCACTTACCTAAACCAGCATAATCCCTAACTACATTCTAAATATCTGTCCTTATACCCACAGATAAGTATAGTAGTATACCTCCCTCATCCAAGAACTTTCTTTTTGCAACAGAGAAAGACCGGTACAGAAAACTGCAACCAATTATGATTCGGAATTAGGGAGCCCAGTCCCAAAGAATAAATACATCTGTAAAACAATTCCACAACAAAGGCTCTGGGAACACTGTAGAAGAGGGGAAGAAAAATACTATAAGAGGATCAGTGTGTTTGATGTGAGACTATATCTCCTAGTAACATGAAAAGCTACCCCCACAAAGTCTCACCAACATGCCTGTGCAAACATGAACTGAGCCAGGGCAATGACAGTAGACATATTGTTAAAACAGACTAGAGAAAGCTCAAAAAGCCAAAAAGCTAAGAAGTATGGAAGAGCATTTGTCATCCCTGAAAACACACCTACAAGTAACAATTTAAAGTTTGAACAAGGCGTATTTACATATTTAGAAATATATTTATGTGTATATATATATATATTTATGTTATGTAACAATAATTAATGAAAAAAAGGCCATGACTTTGAAACAGAGAAAGTGGGGATATATCGGATGGTTTGAAGAGAAAAAAAAAGGGGGGGGGGAAATAATTATAATCTGAAAAAAATATAGGAAGTGATTTAAAATATCCTTCTTAGACAAGCTTGTTAAAAAAAAAAAAAAGCTGAGCGTTCTAATATATTTCAAATGTTCTTGCTCGCTCCCTACCCACAACTGTGAGGCTAGAAGCAAGAGGGTGTGTCTTCCTCTGATCTTCTATGATTGCCTGCCGCATTACAGATTTTAATTCTTGGTTTCCACACCAGGCTGAGCTTCTAGCAATGAACTGTTTAGCCTCCCTTTTCCTGCACCAGCTTAGCCCTTAAACAATTTCCCCCTGTAAGTCTCTGCTTAGGCAAACTGTGACACGGTAGACTGTGTCTCTCCAGACCTGAAGGCTGTAACTTTCACCATATCCTGATTCCTCGCGCTGACTACAAATGCAAGAAGAGTCGATTTTTGATATGTCTTTATAATTGGCTGTTGAGACAAAGAGGCAAGATCCATGCTCCACAGAGATAGAATCAAAAACCAAAGTCCAACCCCGAGATTTTTTAATTTTATTTTATTATCTTTCCAGAATATATTGAGTATAGATAAAATCTGATTTATTGATCTAGATGAATACATTAAAAGCAGCCTTGACAATGAAGATGTAGAGACAGAAGGTAAGGATTTATTAAGCCCAATACATTTCATAAATACAATCTGCCACCCCTACAAATAAACACTGGTTGCTCAAAAAGTGTGATTCAGCTCAAAGATGGACAGCATTAGTACTATTTGTATTTTAGAAATACAGGAAACTCAATTATACTAGGTAGTTTAAGTAATTAACCGTGAAAAGATCGACGTCTTCATAGCAATCAATTAAATCAACAACTAACTAAACCTAATGAACATGTAACTACATTGAAATATTTCATGATGGCTTAAAATGAGAAGACACGGGAGAAACAAACCACAAATACTCATAAGACAGATGTAAAGATTTTAAAAAAAAATCTAATGTTGTTGAGACACCTAGAGTACAAATGAGATTATCTTTGTTTGTGCTGCTATAACAAAATTCCACAGACCTGGTCATTTACCAAGAACATTGGAGACTGGAACTGTGGCTCAGAAAATAGAGTGTTTGCTAGTGTACACAAAGCACTAGGTTCAGTCTCCAGGACTGTATGGACTAGCTATGGTGTTGCATGCTTATAATCCCGACACTCAGAAGGAGCAAGAGGGTAAGAAGTTAAAGGCTGAACTCAGCAAGTTCAAGGCCAGGCTACGGGGGATACCTGTATCCTTTCTGAAAGAAGAACAGGGATTTGTGTCTCACATAGCCTTGGTTGTCTATGGAGAGCTGCCCTCTGCTTCCAAGACAGCACCATGTAGCTACATAATCCAGAGAAATGGAGTACTTTGCCCTTACTTGGAGGAGGACAGAAAGGCAAGGAAGCGTGCCGCTACCTGCATCATCTTTGTTAAGGGCCTTCGTCGCATTCACATGGGAGGAATCTTCAAAGTCTGCTCACCTCTTAAAGACCCCATAGGATGCCTCTTAAGACTGTCATATTGTTCATTAAGGTTCAGCACATGAGTGGTAGAGGGGATACCGTCAGACCACGGCAGGCCCTTCTCTGAGCCGCTGCTGCAGCCTGCTCGTGGGTGTGCAGAAAACCAGTGGGCAGGCTAAGGCTAACCATTCAGACAGCCACAGAAGCAGGCATGACCACCAGTAAGAAGCAGAACAAAACTACTGGTTGTGACTGGACCACGCAAAAGATGAAAGCCACGTACTGTTCAGTGCCAGACATGAAATGCCCAACAATAGAAACATGTCCTGACAAGAATATCTCAGAAATACCTAAATGGACACATTTTTCAAACTTATAGGGGAAATTTTATCTCCTGAACTCTGTTTCTATGCCACAGGAAAGGCTGCATCATGCTTCCTCTGTCTGAAAATAGTTGGCAACAAGGAGAAGACGTATTTCAGAAACTTTTAGTGTGTTAATGTCAAATCAAATTAATCTCATATTTCCCCCCTGGTTGAACTATGATTCAATGAGAGTTTTATATTATGTAAATTCCCTGGAAATCCCCAAGCTCCATAGCTCTGCCAAATATTCTGCATAGAACAATGACAATCACATTGTTGCAGTAAGAAAATGCTCTGTCTTGAAGACAGGACGCAGAACTGATGTAAAATTCTGATACCTTCATCTTGCCTGACACAGTGGTATCTTCAGAGAACACACAAGTAAATAAAGCTCACAAGCGCTGCTGTTTTGTGCCAAGTTCACCAAACTGAACTTAGCAAGAAAGCTTTTGTCTCCCTAATACTTCTCTAGTTCTATAGGCCGCTGAGCTTATTTTCATTGCCTTTAAACAAAGGGTGTATTTTATGTTTGATCCTTTCTTTCACACAAATATTGCCATATGCATAATCTTTCAAGATTAACTACCAGTTTCAGGGTGAGTAATGTGATGTGCGCCCCACATTTATCAGACATTCTTGATTAATGGAATAAGATGAGACACTAAAGATTGCTTGTTTACCACAAATGACTTCAGGGATTAATGCTTAAGCATACTTAGACAATCAATAAATGAGCTGAGCAATTTTCCAAAGGCAAAGAGACACTCTGAAAAACTTCAAACCTCAAACTACCCATGAAATACACTCATTAACTTCCTAAAGTTGCAGAAGAGCTCGCTAATACTCTTTAAGCATGGCGTTTATTCTAATCTCCACTTTGGGTGAGTGCTGTTGGATAATACCTAAATGACATGACAGCTCGGAGTCTCTGTGTCCAGCGAGCATTAGAGTCCCTTTGAGTTACATAACTTCAAACTCAAAATAGTTTCCTGTTCGACTACTATCTACTTAAAAGGACTTAAACCCAGTTCAGCCAATGTAATTCTTCCTCCTGAGAAATAAGGGAAATCAAGCTGGATCTCCACTGCTGGTCTCTTGAGACCATCCTGATATAAATGAAATGATAATTCAGGATGCTATGAGGACCATATCCCAAACTATTTTTGAAACACAACGGAGAACCTCTCCCTGTTTGTCAGAGCATCTTTGAATGATGGAGATTCAGGTGTCATGTACTCTCACCATATCCCCAACTGCATGATGGCTCCTTCTTCAAAAACCCCAATAAAGTAACACCCAACTACACCGGAGAGTTCCTGTGGTGACACACAGACCTAGCTACCGAACTTCTGAGCTCCTAGGGGTCTTCGCATTCACCAATGATTTCTTTTTTAACTTTGCATACATTACTAAAGAAACACCAAAATCTACTGCCAGTCTGTAATAACCTGCGTTTTCCTACTTCTGTGCAGGAAATAACCTGTTGGGTTATGGGGTTCATGATCTTGCCTCCTTCCATTCTTTGGAACGCAAACTCAGCATTGTAGCTTCTGGTTTGAGCCTCAGGCCCAGCTTGCTTTAATGACCATTTAGGTACGTTCTCCCAGCCACTCCCATGCAAAATGGCAAAGTCACGACTTTATTTATTCCCCAACCCCACACAGGCATGGAACTACATGCAAGGGCTCCACCTACCTTCTGCCAAATTCACTGTCCTTCGACTCTGAACAAACCTCCCTCTGAGAGACCTACATCAGAACAGGGAGAGCTGATACTGAATCTTTCCTCAAACTTCTACTCATGCCCCTATTCTGTAAAAAAAAAAAAAAAAAAAAAAAAAAAAAAAAAAAAAAAAAAAACAAGATGTGCTTAGAAAAGATGAAATCTGAGTTTCACAAAAAAATAAGGTTGGGAGCTTCTGTGGACAAGTAAAATTATTCTAAGCCTGTTCATTATGTGACAACCAGAGGTCCAAGGAAGAGAGAGGGAGGCTGGCAGCCCGAGGCAGTCTTGTTGAAGGCAAAACTCCATCTTGGTCCTGGGTCCTTCACCCATACTACTCCGGAATCATTTCCTCAGTAATGCCATTGTCACAACTCTTTGATCCTTATGGTCGACCCTTTAGACTCAGATGCACCAATTTTCCCTTCTAAGTGTGTTTTTCATTCTTCCTTCAAGATCGGCTAGCACTGTTTTGGTTTAGCTCTCCGCATCATTTCACACGTGACTGCCTGGAGTTTTCTACAATGCAAAGCTGGCCATTCTTTTTCTACTACCCCTTACCTGCAGCTTTCCACAGTCATCTGCATGCAGTCTATGCTCTTCTACGGAACAGAACAGAAGTCCCCGACTGGCCTCAAGGATCTCATCCACCTTGCCTCTCATCATTCCCTTTCATTCTCATTTCCTGCAACCCTCAGGCTTTGCATCTGTGCCTTTCACATCACCGTCCCATTCCCCCTTCCTACAATGTCTTGTGCTCACTCCCCACTCCTAACTTGAACATTTCATAATTTATTTTCCAAACCACCTGGAGATGATCTACCATAAGAAATTTATCCTAAATCCCCAAATGCTAAGAAAAGCCAAGGGCTCTTCTCCTTAGCCAGTGACTCTGACATCACATTAAGCATGAATGACTGTTTGCTTCTATCTGTAAGCCCCTTGGATGGAAGGCATGACTTACCCCTCTCTAAACTTTTGGCACCTGCTACAGACACTGGCACACAACCGCAACAGTAAAAAATGTGTGTAGGTGCCTACATGAATTTAAAAGAAGAGAGGACATAGCAAGCAAATATGAGTACAATGGTTTCATAGCCAGGGGCAAGGCAGAACAATTTTAGGTAAGCATTAAAAGGATTGAACTGATGGTACAGAACCAGTCTGAAATCCTTACAGGAATGATTTAGCAAAGCCTGAACTCAAGAGTTTAAAGTAAGTTTAAACTATTGTGTGTGTGTATTTTTTTGTACTCATTTTTATAAAAAAATTACTAGTTATATTTCCATTGTTCTTTTTTCTTCTCTAAGAAAAAAAAAATAAGATTAAGATACAAATAAGGAGTAAAATGAGGTTCATAAGAGTCTTGCCCAGGCCTGCCTTCAGGATCTTGCCCATTTCTCTGGCACATGCACTCAAATACACATCTCAGCTCCTTTCATTTCAATAGTCTGAACTTAAATATCTATAATTATGTCTCCAAGTCAGAACTCCTAATATAAAAGCCTCAATAACTAGCTTCAAAAGATCAATATGGATAATTACTTACATTTATGTTCTCTGGTGGATTCAAAGGTTCTCCTCTCCCTTCCCTGACCCCAAAAGGAAGCAACAAGATGTAGGTTTAACCTTATTTGGAAAAGGGGTCCTTTATACATGACATCCTTAAGTCTCTTAAGATGAAAACCTCTAGGTTTTCTTTTTTTTTTTTAAGTAAAATATTTATTTATTTTTTCTATTTTTTTAAATTTTTTCTTTATCAGTTACATTTTATTAACTCTGTATCCCAACCGTGTCCCAATCCCTCATTCCCTCCCAGTCCCTCCCTCCCTCCCTCATCT
>REGO01000015.1:5692061-5743803 GCA_010120015.1 Rhombomys opimus | reverse complement strand
TCCTGTGCCAATGGGTTCTAGGCTCTTCCCCACTTTTTCTTCTAACAGATTTAATGTGTCTGGTTTTATGTTGAGGTCTTTGATCCACTTGGACTTTAGTTTTGAGCAGGGTGATAAATATGGATCTATTTTTATTTTTCTGCATGTAGACATCCAGTTGGACCAGCACCATTTGTTGAAGATGCTGTCTTTTTTCCATTGTATGGTTTTGGCTTCTTTGTCAAAAATCAAGTATCTGTAGTTATATGGGTTTATTTCTGCATCTTCTATTTGATTCCACTGATCCATCTTCTGTTTCTATGCCAGTACCATACCGTTTTTATTACTATTGCTCTGTAGTACAGCTTGAGATCAGGGATGGAGATACCTTCAGAAGATCTGTTGTGGTATGGGACTGTTTTAGCAATTTTGGGGTTTTTTTTGTTTTTCCATATGAAATTGAGAATTATTCTTTCAAGGTCTGTAAAGAATTGTGTTGGTCTTTTAATGGGAACTGCATTGAATCTGTAGATTGCTTTTGGCAGGATAGCCATTTTCACTATGTTAATCCTACCAATCCATGAGCATGGGAGATCTTTCCGTCTTGTGATATCTTCTTCAATTTCTTTCTTCACAGACTTGAAGGTTTTTACAAATAGGTCTTTCACTTGCTTGGTTAGAGTCACAACAAGGTACTTTTTATTATTAGTGGCTATTGTGAAGGGTGTAGTTTCCCTAATTTCTCTCTCAGCCCTTCTGTCTTTCATATACAGGAAGGGTACTGATTTTTTTTAATTAATTTTGTATCTAGCCACTTTGCTGAAGCTGTTTATCAGCTGAAGGAGTTCTCTGGTTGAATTTTGGGGTCACTTACATATACTATCATATAATCTGCAAATAGTGATACTCTGACTTCTTCCTTTCTGATTTGTATCCCCTTGATCTCCTTTAGTTGTCTTAGTGCTCTACCTAGGACTTCAAGTACTATGTTGAAGAGATATGGAGAGAGTGGGCAGCCTTGCCTTGTCCCTGATTTCAGTGGGATTGATTTAAATTTCTCTCCTTTTAGTTTGATATTGGCTATAGTCTTGCTGTAGATTGTCTTTACTATGTTTAGGTATCTGCCTTGTATCACTGATCTCTCCAAGACTTTAAACATGACCACAGAGGCCCATATAGCCCTCCCACTTCAGCAGCAGACCTGGGAGGCTGCCTCTGTCCTCTCAGTCACAGAGCATGGAGACTCGTGTTTGGGGCAATAGCTACTGCTGCCTCTGCCAAGGAGGGAGGGCTGTGCTTGGGGTAAGGGGAAGTACAGGGGAGTTGAATACTCTCAGTCCCCGGAGATGTTCACAAGTGACCTGGATCCAAACTGTCCCAGGTCAAGGGTTGTCCCCTCTTGCCCTGGAAGCCTCTATGTCGATGTTTCATCTGCTCCTCCACTCACCAATTTTGGAGTTTCAGATCCTGTGTCCCTCAGATACACGCTGGCTGCCACCATCTTAGACTCCAATCAATGGGGTTCTTTTTTAATTACTCCTCAAGATCTTAGAAGTGTTGTTTTTTTTTTTTTATTTTTTTTTCTTTGTCTGAGAGTGAGTTCCTTTGTCACTTGCCTATTTCCCATTATCAAATTTCAGATAGGAATGATGCCTTCCCCTGTCCTGACACCTCTGTTCTAGGGATCAAGAACTCAGTATGGCATCAAAAAAGAAGTTATAGCACAGAAAGTATTTTACAACAGCTATTGAATATGGCCGCTGTCTGAATACATACGCTCTACACTATATAACTGCAAAAGGGAATGTTGCCTTTGTTTCTACATGAAAGAAAACTTCTTAGAGTGTACGGTCCTATATAAGCCCTTGCTATGGACTCCTCTGATGAACCATCATTCTTTCAAAGCTGCTGATATCAAGGCACCACAAAAAGAACATTTTGCCAACTCCAGACACTGGGAGCTTCTCCCTGGCTGTCTTACATCTGAGATCTCAAGCTTCCATTTGAGAATTCATATATGAAATGTCATCATGGTAAGTCCCAGTTGCACTTTGCCTAAACTAACCTGTTTTCTTTGCAAACTTGTCTCTATAGGCTGTGCTAGGCATCTGTCCTGTTCTCTCTCTTCAGCCACTTCTGCTGTCTATTCTATTTCCCCTTCTAAGTGAGATTTAAGCATCCTCCCTTGGGTCCTCCTTGTTACTTATCTTATTTGAGTCTGTGAATTGTAGTATGTCTGTACTGTACTATAGGGCTAAAATCCACTTATAACTGAGTATATACCACGTGAGTCTTTCTGAGTCTCAGTTACCTCACTCAGGATGCTCTTTTTCTAGTTCTATCCATTTGCCTGCATAGTTCATGATTTCCTTGTTTTTAATAGCTGAGCAGTATACCATTATATAAATGTGCCACAGTTTCTTTATCCATTCTTCAGTTGAGGGACATCTAGATTTGTTTCCAGATTCTGGCTATGACAAATAAAGCTGCTATGAACATAGTTGAACAAGTCTCCTTATTGTATGGCAGAGCATCTTTTAGGTATATGCCTAGGAGTGTTATATTTTAGTCTTGAGGTAGAGCTATTCCCAATTTTCTGAAAAAGTGCTATATTGACTTCCAAAGTGGTTATACAAGTTTTCACTACCACCAGAAATAGAGGTGTGTTTCCCTTTCTCCAAATTCTCACTATCATGTGTTGTCACTTGAGTTTTTTATATTAGCCATTCCGTAAGATGGAAAATCAGAGTCATTCTGATTTGCATTTCCTTGATGACTAAGGACTTTGAGCATTTCCTTAAGTGCTTCTCAGCCATTCAAGATTCCTTTGTTGAGAACTCTCTGTTTAGCTTTGTACCCCATTTTTTATTGTATTATTTGGTTTTGTTTTTATTTAATATTTTGGATATTAGCTCTTTGTCAGATGTAGGACTGGTGATCTTTTCCAAATCAGTAGACAGCCATTTCATTCTATTAGCGTTCTTTGACTTACAGAGGCGTTTCAGTTTCAAGAGGTCCCATTTATTAATTGTATATCTTGGAGCCTGAGCTCTTGGTGTTCTGTTCAGTAAGTTGTCTTCTGTGCCAATGAGTTCAAAGCTCTTCCCAACTTCTCTTCTAGTAGGTTTAGTGTATCTGATGTTATATTGAGTTCTTTGATCCACATGGACTTGAGTTTTGCAGGGTGATAAGAGGGATCTTTTTTTTTTTTTTTGCATTCTTCTGCATGCAGACATCCAGATAGACCAGCACCATTTTTGTTGAAGATGTTTGATTTTTTTTCCCATTGTATGGTTTTATGTGGGTTTATTTCTGGTCTTCAATTTGATTCCATTGATCAACCTTTCTATTTCTATGCCAGTACCATGCAGTTTTTAGTTTTATAGCTCTGTACTATAGCTTGAAGTCAGAGATAAAGATACTTCCAAAGTTATTTTATTATATAGGATTTTTTAGCTATTCTGGCTTTTTGTTCTTCCACATGAAGTTTAGAATTGCTCTTTCAAGGTCTGTAATGAATTGTGTTGGGTTTTGGTGGGGATTACATTGAATCTGTACATTGCTTTTGGCAAGATGATCATTTTTACTATGTTAATCCTACCAATCAATGAGCATGGGACATCTTCCTATCTTCTGATATCTTCTTCAACTTCTTTCTACAGAGACTTGAAGTTCTTGTCATGCAGGTCTTTCGCTTGCTGGTTAGAGTCACACCAAGATACTTTATATTATTTTTGGTATTGTGAAGGTTAAGGTTCCTTAATGTCGTTCTCAGCCCATTTGCCCTTTGTATACAGGAGAGCTACTGATTTTTTTGAATTAATTTTGTATCTAGTCACTTTGCTAAAGGTGTTTATCTACCGTAGTGATCATGTGCCCTTCTGTTATGTATCTGTCATAACTCAGCTCTTGTCTCCTCAGTCAAAATGCCTGCTAGAAAACGCACTCTATCACATATTTTTGGAATGTTGGACTGTTCTTAGCAATGTACCCACATAGCACCTAAATGCAACAAATATCTTAAGGGAGGAATTGGCAGAATGCTTAGTCTCACTCTCCACCTTCTCCTTTTCAAAAGCATCCTGACCCCGCAACAATCTGTGGCTTGCTTTTCTAGTCATACTAGACCGTTGGTTTCTTTCCTGCCACTTAAGAACTCTGCAAAGCTACTTTCCCAGATTTTCAACCTTCTGCCCCATTCCTAGAATTTCTAAGTGCCCAGGGATTAAAATAATAAAAGTTAAAAACTAAAAATAAAAAAAAATCTCTTGAAGAATGATAACAAAACTTCTTTTTTCTCAGATCTTGTACCTCAAATACTGAGTGCTCAGAATTTCCCCAAGACCTTTAGAAGTATTTCTTACTCTTTCTTTTCTAAACCCCTTGACCTTTGAGTCTTAACATCAATCTTCCATAAGCATTCAACCACATGTGGAAGCAGACACTCATGGTATATGAACAACTGACACAACAGGAAATCTACTGGCTGAAAAGGGAAAAGAACAGACACATTATCTCACGATAAAACAGGGCATCAAGTTAGAAAAATACTTAATGGCTAGCAACATGGAAATTGTGTCAATTCACTAACTTTCCGGCCTTGTAGGAAGGAGTGAAAAACTCCACAGTCATATTGAAAGCAACTAGCACAGTCATAGCATGATGATGGGTTCCCTATATGAATGGACTTAGACCCATTGCAACTTCCTGTACAGTTGTATTTACCATGGAGTTGTTTGTAAAAAGCAATTGAAGGTCACTTAATCCAGATAATAAATATATGTGGTATATGTTCACTACAGTGTGCTATGAGATTTGTAGAAACAATGAACCAATTGCTAATATAAGCAATTGTGTGCATTATAAAGTGCATACAATTGGGTGAAAAAGAAACACAGCAAGATAGATACACTAACCTCAGGTAAAACACATATAAATATTACATATTTTAAAATATACTAAGAGCACAAGTACATTAGAAACAGTTACCTATGGAGATAGATGTTAAAAACAGCAGGAGATAAAAGAATGAGAAAGCTACTTCAGAATCCTTGCTAGCCACCCAACACTGGTCTAAGCACTTTACACTGGCTGATTAAATTCTCTCGAGAGTGCTAGAAGGCAAGAACTGTAGCCATTTCTTTTTTACAACAGGGGAACTGGAGCACGGAGTGGTTACATAATTTGTTCAAGGTTACACACAAAGTGATGGAGCCAGAACTGAGGCCTAGGAAAACTGGCATGAGAGTCCGTGCCCAGAAAAGTTATACAATCCTCTGTCTCTGTGTTCTCAAAAGGAATCTTTGTGTCATCTGAGCATTATCAGGGGCAGATCTCTGGGTAAGCCTGGCTACATATAAGATCTCAGCTTCTTCCCACCAGGTCATCTTTGATGAAAAATGTCTTCAGTTCCACACACCGCAGACCTCTTTAGTTGCATAAAGAATGTTTGAACATTGGTGACAGTCTCGGTCTTATGTTTTGTGTTCCCCTTATTTGAGAACCAAGCACACCATCTTTGACTGTGTGCTGCCTTATATATGAGACTACAATGGCCTTTAGACATTGGGTCTCATAAAAGCAAATTTAAAAACACCTTGTAATGTCCTGTTCTTAGGATATGGGGGAGGGGGGAGAGAACAGTGAAATTATCCTTAAGTCTCCAGCCTCGGAGGCACTGCAGTCAACTGATGCAATGGTAGACAGCATGAGCAAGAAGGGGCAAGACAGTCACCAGGAGCTGCTGCTCATAAGAACACATGCGGTGATTGATAAACACTGTTTGGAGAAAAAGAATGAGGGAATTGGAGGAGGAAGGAGAGATGGATAAGGAAAAGTGGGAACAAAGAGGAAAGAAGGCCACAGGAGAGTGAGCATTGGGGACAGAGGAAGGAGAGAAGGAGGGAAGGAGAAAGGAGAATCATTCCTTTTGCTGCAAGGAAAAATGTGTGCCTTTCAAGATGGTTGAAAACTCTCTGTATCTATCTGTCTGTCTGTCTGTCTGTCTGTCTCTATCTATCTATCTATCTATCCATATCTCCTTCTTTCTCTCTTTTATCTACATTATTTAGATAAGTAGTGCTTGTCAGTTGAGTTAAAGGTTTACCACATACCCGCCTCTGTTATGCCTATGTACTCTGGTCATTCATTGTGAGGTACCCGGGCCACTCACTTGATTGTATCTATATCTGCTATGTATCTACTGCCTGCTGTTTCCTGCCACAGGTAACATTTCACAGGGGGGCTGCTGATCACAGCCTTATATATTTTCCTGACAACCTTCTGGTTAGGATTATGTAGGAGGAGCTGCTGGGGGAACAATGAAGAAGAGGGGAAAGCCACAGTTTCCTCACTCTCTCACCAGAGGTGGCATCCTCAGCACTGGCTCTGCCTCCTCCATCATCTCAGCTCCTGACAGATGTTTCCCACCTGGTGTCCCAGCTCCTGAGCTCTGGAAAAACCACCTTCTCGCTCAGCACTCTCTAAGTCATTTGCCTTTCCTCGTTTGCAGTGCAAGTGTGTCTTCTAATGTAGATAGATCGCCATAGCCAGTTCCTTCTACTGAACTTCAGGTACCATGCAGATTTCTACCTGGGCCCCATCGAGGGCATCTCTCCTGTTACAACTTCTGTTCTGAGTAAAAATAATGTCTATCCCATAACCAAGATTCTACTTCCTAATCCCAGGGATCTATGCAAATGTCTGTCTTATGTGGGAAAATGAACTTTACAGACATGGGTAAGTTAAACATCCCTAGATGAGGAGATTGTCATAGCGTATTCACACAGGCCAGTGTAATCATAAGGCTCCTCATAAGTGACTGAGGAAGACGGGAAATATGGGTCCAGAGACAGAGTTCTAATGGTGGAGCCAGGGTCAAAGTGATATGGTTTCTGGGAGACCAGCCAATATAAGTAGCTCTATCAACCAGTGAAAGCCAGGGGAAATATTCTTCAGTGTGGCTTCCAAAGGCCTCTCAGAATAGTGCTTGTTGTTCAAGAAACGCTTATGAGAATTCGGACCTCCAGAATTACAAGCTAACAGGTCTGAATTGTCTTGTGCCTCCATGTTTGATTGTAGCATCCTGAAAGGGTCATCTAGGAAGAGCACAGAGACTAGGGAGTAGGGAACAGTGAACAAATCAAATCGTACAGACCTCCGGAAATGTAAGACTCTTGCTGCCTTGGGGGGAGCAAAAGGGGTGTAAAGGATAACTCGTTCACCAAAAGCCAGTCTCTAAACAGAGTCTCAATAGGCACAGGTCGGAGACAAGTCATGGTAAAAAGAACAGGATAAAAACTCAAGCAGAAAGCACGTGGTAGTTAGAAGACCCCGGGTAATGAGAAGCAGCACTGTCTTTTAGCATATCTCAGTGTCTTCTGTCTAAGGACACAATGAAAATTCTCCTTTAGTTCAAATCACAAAAAAACAAACAAACAAACAAACAAACAACAACAACAACAAAACCAACCTGTGTTTTCCCCATTGGACTGGCTTGGCTTTGTCTAAAAAGTCTTGAAACTCCTGTGAAGGTCACACTTCCCCTTACCAGTTGGTTGTTAAGACATTTAAGGCCCAAATTAGAGTCTACCTCTGACAAGAGCATAGACCAGAGGTTCTCAACGTGTGGCTCGACCCTTTGGGGGCTGAACGACCCTTTCACCTAAGATCATCAGAAAACACAGATATTTACATGACAATTCATAAGAGTAGCAAGATTACAGTTATGAAGTAGCAATGAGAATAACTTTATGGTTAGGGCCACCACAACATGAGGAACTGTATTAAAGGTTTGAAACCTTAAGAAGGGTGAAAACAGTTGGTCTATGACCATGCTACGTCCTCTGGAATATAAACCCACTTCACTACATCAGACCTCCTTTTCCCTTTACTTGAATTTCTTACTTCAAATTTACCTTTTTACTTAATCACACACACTTGTAAAGCGTTAAGATCTTTTTTCAAACAAGACAGAATGTGAATAAGGGAATGAGTAAGTCATCAATAATAGATGCTAGAAGCAAGGAAAAAAAAAAAAAAAACAGAAGAAAACGTCATGAATGACAGACATCCAAAGACCTAATGTGATCGGAAGTGAATTCTGGACTTTATCTATTTCCAGCTAGGTCAGGTTGTACTTTTGTAGTGCAAAAGTCAGAGAGGAAAGCTGCATTGTGTCCTAGGATAGAGATCTGCAGTCTCTGGAAATAGATGAAGATATCCGTCTATCTCCAGGTAATACTACGGAAGGACACTAGACAAGAATGACTGGAAGACATTACTGAAAGTCACAGGCAATTTAAAATCCTGGGTTGAGGATAAAGGTAATAATAAAATATACACAGATGTGGTACCTGGCATTGACTGTGTGTTTATAACCTGAATTGTTTCTTTTTTTTTTTTTTTTGGAAAATTAAAAGAAAACACTCATATTCAATGTTGTACACGAAATGGACCTACGAATGTTGTTCAAACTTGTGTGTGCCACTCCCTCACTTAAAACTGAGGCCTACAGGCTGGTTTTGGGGTGTAGGCAGAAATAGCCAAGACTCAAGTGGCTGCTCTTCTCAAATGATTAGTTGAAGATTTATAACGCACAGGATACAATCACTACCTAAATTAATGCCGTAGACTAAAGGCATCAGGTAACTGATCTACAGACCAAAAATATCCTGACAGCAGGGAACATAATTGCTTATTTATACAAATGGTCTGTGCACTCAGGCATTCTGTGTAAATAGATAGTTACAGCCATTTCCAAGACATTATAATCCATTAGGTAAATTAGACATGCTTTACAATCCTAATGACACAATCCCAGGACCAAATATCTCCAGAAACATTTATCCAATTCCACTCTCAGACAAGGCTCTTCGTGAGGGCATTCAGCTGAGAGAGCTATGAAGTGCTTCTATTTTGAGAAGAAACGAGTGCAGATTCTCAAGGTTCAGAGTTGATACCTCATTTTAGTAGCAGAACAATAAGCTGCTCTACAATAAGAAGCAAACCTGCATTTCAACTCAAACTTGGTAAGATTTCTATTCATTAATTAATTTAGTTAGTTTGTATTCACATTACAGCCCGATTGCAGCCCCCTCCCTCCTCTCTTTCCTGTCCCACCCTCCCTCGTACTCCTTCCTCCATTCCCCTATCCCCTTATCCTCAAAGAAGCTGAGCCCCCCTCCCATCCATCCTGGGACATCAAGTCACATCAGGACTAGGCGCATATCCTCTCCCACTGAGGCCAATAAAAGGGAGCCCAGCTAGGAAAAAGGAAATCAAGGGCAGACGACAGAGTTGGAGACAGCCCCCTCCTCTAATTGTTAGGGGCCCCACATGATGACCAATCTGCACATCTGCTACATATATGTAGGGGTCTTAGGTCCAGCTCTTTGCTTGGTGGTTCGGTCTCTGTGAGCCCCCGTGGACCCAGGTTAGTTGACCCAGCTCTTCTTGTGATGCCCTTGATCCCTCCAGCTCCCTCAGTCCTTCCTCCAGCTCTCCCACCATCACACTTACTCAGCATCTATCATTATCATGTTCTTCTGAATGCCCAGGGTAGGTCTCCTTTCTCCTTCCCTCTATTAGAGCTACTGGTTGCCTAAGGCCGACCATTCCCACGCTTTCTCCCAAGTGTGGCTGACTGTCACTGGATCGTTCTCATCGGCTCATCGGTTTCAGGCTCTTTTCCTTCCTTCCTTCAATAATTGGCAGAGGGAGCTACTTCTCTTCAGGAACACAAGGAAATTTGCTCTCTTTCAAAGACTACAGTTGTTAATACGTATTTTTTCACTTACTTATTGGAGAAGTCTGAAAGAAATAAATCAGGCCCCTGATCCAAACCATTCCATGAAATGCCTTTACTCATAACCAAGGTGACCTTGAATTTTTGTTGTTGTTCCATTTTGCATGCATTGTTCTAGTTCAGTTCTTAAAAGCCCTCTTTTTCACCCTCAAAAGTGTCCCAGGTTTGGACAATAGTTGTATTGTTTAAATATAAGGTAAAGCCAGATACTGCTGGCTTAAAGTTCTTTCCCATGGTGCAATCAAATGCAAATCCAGAGCTCTGAAAAATCTGAAGGAGCGACTAACTATCCTGCCCCACTTTACCTATGAAGCCTTTACAAGGCTGGAACACCACCCTTTAGACTCACAGCGCCAGTAAGCCAGAAGAGCCCACTCTGCCCCACCATCCACCCTCACACCCTCCCTCACCCGCCTCCTCCACCATGTTAAGTATCACCACAGTTTTGCAGGTAGGGAAACTGGGGCTTGGCTTGCCTTACCACTGAGTCAGCCACAGCCTTTCCTGTGTCCTAACTACTGACCCAAGGAATTTTTCAGTTGCGAGAGCCACACAGTCAAGAGGCTGTGGGTGTGGAAGATTCTTTTTTGTTATAATATTAAAGAATAGTTTTTGCATTGAGCTCTGCGTTCCGCCATACCCAACAGCTGCAGACTGCACGGGGTTAGGGGTACAATCTGTTCTTGGGGAGCGCCGAAGCTAAATGACTCAGAGAGAAATAACACTCACAGCCTCGACTTCATTAGCACCACCTGTGCACTTAAGAAAGGAAACGCAAGCTCGTTTTAAATAAAGCACTCCAACCAGGGCCTCACACCCAGCTGTTCGAGCAAGATTATAAAGGGATCTCTAGTTTCTATCATGCTCTGCTTCCTTCTGCAGTCTATAGGTTCTGAGTAGGACTTGGCTCTTCATCCTTCATTTAATTCTCCATCCACCTTTCCTCCCTTGAATTTTCCCACTGGAAACTGGGAAGACAGGTGGCAAGGCCGAGTTTCCCCATCCTTCTTGGGTCATCTCAATTGGAAGGGTGATAAATAAAGAGGTCACTGTAAACAGGTGTTCTCAGTGGATTTCAGCTGTGAATGGTTGCTGCTCGACAGCACTGTAAGAAGTAAATGGAATGCCAGTTTCATGCATCAGCCTGGCTGGGCCCTTGACCCCCAACTGTCCAACCTGACACTAAATCTAGCTGTTGCTCTGAAGGTATTTGGCAACTCTGATGATGAAAATCTACAATATCTGCCTTTCGGTATAGGAGATCATCTGAGCATCCTCATGAAAACTGTCCAACAGCCCTAAGTACAGCACATAGGCTTCCCTGAAGGAGTTCTGCCTAAAGCACACAGCTTCAAATCATGTCCCAGTCTAACTTTGGATTTTTCAACTTGGCCTCCTCATGCTCACGCACACATAAGCCAATTCTTTGCAATAAAACTCTCACTATATGACTCCCACTGTTTTGTTGTTGCTGCTGTTGTTAAACCCTAATATAATAGATACTGGGGACCCTTGGTATTTGCCCCTGCTTGTAGAATTATGCAGCAGAAAATAATGAGAAAGAGGTTTCTCTTTAACATGTATTTCTGGCCTAGCCAGGTCCAGGCCTCCCAGAATGCAGTTCCTAGTGCTAAGACTGAGCCTCAGACCACATCATATAAATTAGAAATCTGGAGATGTGGCCTGGGAATAGCTCTTCATAAGCTTTCAGAAGGCTCCAATATGAGTCAAAGTTGAAGGACATTGAATTGGACCAACCGAAATTACCCTTCCCTGGATAGTCCGGATATGGTTGTCTGGCAACCCAGTTACCATTTGTGAATGCTGTCAGCAAGACTCTTACAAAATTTTAAGAGCAATTGTGGTCTTGTAGTAAGATTTCCAGATTTAGCAAAGAAACACATGGGACATCTAATTAACTTTGAAAAAAATAGTTATGCAGAGGAAATTTGAAATTTATGAAGAAATGGTGCATATAGAACATTCAGGACATTCCGACAGAATCAACACATGCTTTCAAGATAAAATTTTGAAATACAAAGGCATGCTCTGTGTGCATGGGGTGCCTGTTAACCCTCTGGTCTATGGGAGTCCTTGATACAAGACGATTCGCTGAGTTGCTTTGACTTTTAATCCCACGTGTTCTATCAGAGTCCTATCAATGTGAATAAATACATCTCTCCTGTCCTAGATCGACAAAACAGTAGATTTTTATGGGGGTAGCTGAATTTTGGGGAGTCTGAGGAAGAAAAAAATTGTGGTTCTAAAGGACAAAGAAACGTTTTGGCAATACCAGCTAAAGATTCAGCATGAAGCGCAGTGTTGAACATTGCCACAGGTCTTTATCTTCACGTTCACTCCCTAAATTCAGTCTCCCATTCATCCCCATGTTTCTTTTTTCCTTTTTTTGAGGGAGTGGATGTGGGGAGAGGGAGTCGAGACAGGGTCTCTCCGTGTAGCCCTGGCTGTCCTGGAACTCTCTCTGTAGACCAGGCTGGCCTCAAACTCACAGAGATCCTGCCTGTCTCTTCCTCCCAAGTGTTCAGGGATTAAAGACATGATCTGCCACACCTGATTATTCCCATTCGTTCCTAATGCAGACCATATAGTTGAGTAAATGCTCCAGTTCTGCTGCTCAGTTCCTGCCTCAGATGCCTCAGTCAGGAAGTGCCCTAACCAACAACAAAACAAAATAAGCAAACAAAAAACCCAGGCCCTCTCCGTAAGGGTTGGGGTTCTCCAGCCCCTGGAAAGAAAATACACATGCAGTCCAGTGGTTATGCTAGGCATGTCTATGTTAACTAACTTTGGGGTCCTCTGAGTTGGGCCACTCCTGTTTCTGTCCTTCCAGTTTTTCCTATAAGATAGCGGCTGTTGTTTTACTGGCCTTGAGTGAGCCAATTTGAACTAGAAAAACTCATTTCCTGCACAGTCCATTAGCTTGAGATGGTAGCTAGAATGCACCATACTAGTAACTCAGCCTCTGAGTTTATGGAGCTTTTTACATTAGGTTGATCATTGTAATTACCTAAGCCTGTTCAAAGTACAATATCATATCCTCACCTCACACCTAGAAAATCAAGTCTGTGAAAGAGTTTATTTCGACAATTAACCAAGTTTAGAAAACAGTGCGCTATACTCTTGCTGGCCCTGTTAAAACGCAAACGGGGCACTTTCAACACTGCAAGGTAAAAAAAGAACTGCTTCCACTGAGGAGATGACATAGAGATTTACTGTGTAATCCACCTGAAATCTCCGTGTGCGTGTGAGTCCCACCTTTAAGATGGGTGCCACGCAGAAAGGCAAACGGAATGGACATCAGAAGATGGAGAAATCAGGACAGAAGCCTACCACAGAGGGCCTCTGAAAGACTCTACCCAGTAGGGTATTAAAGCAGATGCTGAGACTCATAGCCAAACTTTGGGCAGAGTACAGGGAATCTTATGAAAGGAAGAAATAGAAAGACCTAGAGGGTTCAGGAGCTCCACAAGGAGAGCAAGAGAACCAAGAAATCTGGGCCTAGAGGTCTTTTTTTTTTTTTTTTTTTTTGAGAATGATACGCCAAACAAGGACCATGCATGGAGATAACCTAGAACCCCTGCTCAGATGTAGCCCATGGCAGTTCAGTGTCCAAATGGGTACCTTAGTAATGGGAACAGGGACTGTCTCTGACATGAACTCAGTGGCTGGCTCTTTGATCACCTGCTTCTGATGGGGAAGCAGTCTTACCAGGCCACAGAGGAAGACAATGAAGCCAGTCCTGATGACACCTGATAAACTAGGGTCAGATGGAATGGGAGGAGGACCTCCCCTATCAGTGGACTTGGGGAGGGGCATGGAAGGAGAAGAGGGAGGGTGGGATTATGAGGGGATGAAGGAGGGAGCTACAGCTGGGATACAAAGGGAATAAACTGTAATTAATAAATAAATAATTTAAAAAATATTAAGCTGAAACTGACCTGAAAAAAAAAAAAAAGATGGGTGTGCTAGAATGACCTCTGGCCATTCTTCCATCTCCAGGACTCCATGATGCTTTACAACACTGACTCATCAGAATCTTGGGAATCTTAAGAGGCCAGTGAGTGAGAAGCAAATAAAGTCTTGTTAGAAAGGACACCTTATATTGGGGGAACCTTGTTTTTGTGGAAACCACAGGCATCAGAGATAGGAATTGATGAGTAAAGATTGATGAGGATATTCTTCAACTTTTGATGATTATTATACTTAGTAAGAAATGGCTAGATTTAGGAATGGTGATACTCACCTATAATCTCAATCTGGGGAAAACCAAGGCAGAACAATGTCCAGTTTGAGAGCAGCTGGACTATTTTAAATACCTCTCAGAGAAAATTTAGAAGGTTTGTGAATAAATAAGTAAAGTAAGACCTACCAGTATCAGTTTAAATTATATTTTTTTCCACATTGGTCAAAATAAGTTTTTAACTGTGATTTGTGATGACAGATTTTTGGTTATGTTCAACAAGGAAAGAGATGCTTTGAGTCTTTCCTAAGACCTTACACTAAATACTGTAATAAAGGGGGGGGGGGCCCAGGGCACAACGGAGCACACAAGAGAAACACTAAAACGTGTTTGGGTCAGAACGAGCATTATAGAGCAGTCTAAGCTAAGACACAAAATGTGGATTTCAGCAGCGTCAACAAAGACCAGCTGGGACAGTGCTATCTTACAAAGATGTCCATGAATTCCCATCTTTCAGATTTTCGTGTATTTAATTATACATGTCCCCTAATACATGGTGACGTATCAAACTCTGGTACCTCAGAATGTAATGTTATTTGGAAACGGGGCCTTCCTGGATATCACTTAAGGGCTAGGTTTGTGTTGGCACACACCATCAGCTTCCTGGGAGCTAAGAAAAAAGAATGATCTCTCCCTGACACCTTCAGAGAGAGAGAGAGAGAGAGAGAGAGAGAGAGAGAGAGAGAGAGAGAGAGAGCACAGCTCGCTGACAGCTGATCTAAAAATTGGAGCAATGCCTTCCTGCTATTTAAGACACTCAGTTTTGTGGCACTGTTTCAGTAGCCCTGATAAGCTGATATTCTGACTTTTCCATGTGTGCCAACCAAATGAGAATTACAGGCACTCAATGCAGAAGGAGACAGGAGACTCCAGTGTCTCACTTGATGTTGGCCAAAAACCTAATAAGCAGTTGGTCTAGTATCTTCTAGTCAGCTAAATATTAAAAATATTTGGAAAATTTTAAAGTAATGCCCCTCTTCATTAACTCATTTCATCATACAAATATAGTCATTTTCATACAGTGTGTTGTCGTTATTTTTTTATTTAATAACTTTACAGCCTGATCCCAGCCTCCTCACTCTTAGCAAAACCAAACAATTCTGTTAGGAAGAAAGATGTCAGGGAATTCTGCTGGGTAGGCAACTCACAGTAAGAACAACACTGTTTAAATCCAGACAAGGAGTCAAAGGGGGGAAAACTTAAAAACGCAAATTGGAGAATCGTATTTCCAACCAAATTTTCATTCCTGAGCCAGAGTCCCTCAACCTCCCCTCAACTCCAGATTCCCTGGTTTGGGCTCAGGGAAAACCATCTAATTTTAAGTGACCAAAGTAATAGGTCACTATGAATGCAAAAGCACTATAAAAACAGATTTTTATTTCAAAGCTTAATGCCAGTGACCAAAAAAGAGGGATCTTCTATTTTCCGTTATCTGACCTCCACTGCCTCTACTTATCTGCCCAAACTGCAAAGGACCCAGCCGTGCTTATTCAGCTCCCCACTCCTCTAGGAGACACACTTAGTCTGTCTTTCAGGGACATCTCTGCCTTATCCTCCCCCATTTTTCAAGCCACAGCAGTGAGAGTGTATTCTTGCATAACTATACTTCAGGCTTTATACACAGATGAGCCATGATTTAAGAGGAAAGAGTGAGTTTCAAGTCCCAGTGTTTGGTTTTTGACTGGACAGGAGACAAAAATGTCCTTCAATTACTGTTTGTTTGTCACAAAAAGAGCCTGGGTTTGGAAACCCTTAGCAGGCACGACATATTCTAATTCCTCCACATGACTCTTTCTGTGGCAACCCAAAGGTCAAGGAACACAGAAAGAGCTGGAACTCCACAAAATTGTCTCTTCACTGAGCACAATGAAACACAATGAAAGCACAGAGGCAGAGCGAGTAATTAAATGAAACAAATCATGCTGACAGCAAGGCAATCGACCCGTGGGATTCTCTACTTAAAGGAGAACTTCAAGACAATCTGGCCTTCTGTAGTAGGAAAATAATGGCCCATACCAAAGGTCCTTACATCTTAATCTTCAGAACCTATGAGGCGGGCAGGAGGGCCTTCACACATACCAGCAGAGTAAGGAAACTGAGCTGAGAGGTCATCCTGGGATGCTCTGAGGCGGCTCTCCACCCGGAAGGCCACCCACAGCTCCCTGCTCAGGGGTACAGCCATTCTGGAGCCCAAAGTCCAAAGCTGTATTCCTGCATTTACATGCTGCATCCTCTTTAGAGAGAGTTCTTGCCACTGATTTATCCTTATGTATTGAGGCCCTGTACTGTTTGTGAATGAAGGTCGATTGGAGGATGCAGTCCTTGGTTTCCTAGAATTTGGAATTCAGATGGAGGATTTTTCTTTTTAGATTGGCTCCTGATAGTATATATATGATATAAGTATAATACGATGCATTTATTATTATTGGTCATTATTGTGTGATAATATGTAAGTTTATGCCATTCTTTCCAGCTATCAGATACTTAATAAATGATTACATGTATCAGTAATCTATGAGCAGTGTTACTGAAGATGAGGAAAGGAAAAGACTGCTTAAACTCTTGAAATTATTAGCATCTAGTTAGAAAAACGGTTCACAAACACTGTCCTGACAGTAAGAGAGAAGGGAAGGTGATTGGAGAGGAGGGGAGACTCTGGAAAATGTGGGGAGAAGGGAAACCATTATCAGAATATAGTATATGAATCTTATAGTTAAAAAAAGAATAAAAAACCAGACTTGGTCAAGAACACAATACATGTCCTGACACTTTGATGGTAAAATACTGTGAAAAAGAAGACACAGACATCTCAGTGTGTAGCAGGTCCTGGGGAGGGGAGTCATTATAAATTGAGGTGACCCAGTATATTACCATACTATAGCTGATAGATTACCAAAAAGTCAAAACAATGTATTTCCTTACTATTCTGGAGGTCAAAACTCTCAAATCAAGAAGTTAACAGAGAATGTACTTTTTTTTTTAAAGAAAAACAATCTTTTTCTAGCTTCTTTGTCTTCTTGCAATATTTTCCCTTCATGGTCCATTTCAGCCAGCATTTGTGTCACTGACTTCTGCTTGTCTCCATCATCTGTTCATCTCAGTTCTCCAGTACTAACAGCCTAAAACTGAGTATCCAGTCCTGGCCAGGCCAGTGTTCTTCCCCAAAAATTCTTTCCAGGGACTGACAGCTTCTTAGTGCTGTCTCTATAAGGTATGACTGGGGCTGACTTCCTGTTCAACAAGCAGAGGCTAGGAGCCAGAGATCTCGCCTTACAGGGAAGCAGAGATAGATGGTCAAAGCCTCACTGGTCCTAGGAGGAGCCCTGGATTGTGTGGCCCAGTGGTTCTCAACCTTCCTAATGCTGTGACCCTTTAATGCTGTTCCTTATATTGTGGTGAACCCCAACAATAAAATTACTGTCATTGTTACTTCATAACTGTAACTTTGCTTCTGTTGTGAATTGTACTGTAAATGATATGCATGACATCTGATATGTGAGCTCCGAGGGAGTGGAGATCCACAAGCTGAGAACCTCTGATGTAGCCTATCTTTGGATTCAGAAAAATTAGACTACCTACTCTCTCTCTAGTTCATCATCCATCAGAGATAGTTGCTAAGCAAATCCAAACTCCTGCTTCACCTACACAGCATATCCCTTCTATGCTCTAAACATCAGCCTCTCCTGCATGTGCAATATTCACTCCTGCTGCACCTTACCTGAACTCCCCGGCCTCCTGGCAATGATGTTCCAGGGTGATTATGCCCAGATGTCTATGGTGTCCCCATTGGCACAGAATGTAAAAGAGAGCAGCCACCAGCAAGAGGCCAGCAGATTTGGCAAGCATTTCCTTTAAGGCACTTGAAGGCCTATCCATCACAAAATTCCCCTCTTCTCAGTTTCACAAGTTTTTATTGTTTTTTGATAGAATGTTGTATAGGCAGACATGATGAACAGCCCAAACATTCATACAGAGCTTCAAAGAGCAAGGGAGAGAAGGGAATTTCTTGAAAAGACTCCGATTTGGTCAGCCAATGGGTCACTCATTTAGGAAGGAGTAACAAAGCTCCCAGCCTTGAGCATCTTTCTTTCCCCATGCCCCCTCTCAATGGACCTGTGCAAGAAAGAAATCAACCCAGAATATTTCCTAAGGGTCATTCTCTCATTCTCATGCAAGACACAATGTGAAGCTCTAGGCTCACAGCAACTTATTAAGTAGAACCTTGACCATAAGACAACCAGTACTAAGAAGAGGAAATGACAGCTAATGACATTTACTAAGACCTTCCCAAGGGATGACTCGTGTGTGTGTGTGTGTGTGTGTGTGTGTATAATATATATATATTTTTTAATACAAAAAAACAGAATAACAGCAATACCATTTTGCCTACTTTATAATGGAAGAAACACACGAAGAAAAATACTATCTTGCTCAAAGATACAGAAAAAGGAGAGGGACTAAAATTTGTACTGAAATGCTAAGGTTGTTTCTAAAGGGATTGGCTGTTTTTTAGGAAGTAAATTATGATGAAGATATGGATCATATAGATAGACATAGAAAAGAGAGAGCACAAGTGTGGGAAAGTGTTAAAGGGTGAGGGAAATGAGCATTCACTGATTGGTACTTGCAATTTTCATAAGTTGAATTATTTCCAAGGAGATCATTTAATAAAATGTATGCTTATCTTGAGGCATTCTTCATTGTCAAATATAAGCTGACTATTGTTAGCATCTGTGGCAATTGGGTAGAAGATGATTATTGTAGTTGATAGGTTTTTGTCAAGCTTTTTTTTAATTTCAGTTTTTCTTTGCATTCATAATTTTACTTTTTAGTCAGTTGCCTGTTTCTGACTTTTCCCATTTTTTTCTAGAGGGTGTTAGAGTGGACACATGGTTCCTCACCCAGCACCATCTTCAGGGCTAGAGGTCCAGCTTGCTGCTAAGAATGCTAGCTGCACATGGGTCCTAACTGTGTCCTTCACTGGGGGTTCCCGCCACTGATAGGGAACTGTCTTACCAACAGTCACCCTCCTCACAGGGGTACTGCCCACGGCCCACGGCTTAATAATTGATAACACTAAGCCTGCTTCCCCTCCAGCCTGCATTTGGAACTTAGAAATGCCATCCCAGCCCCAAGGAAACTGGGTAAGATCTCGGTCAAGACCACCCCTGTGCCTCTGTATTTTCTTAACTTCTATTCAGGTGTCACAGTAAACCTGCACACACCATAGCTCAGAATCTATTTCCTAGAGAATTCGGAACAAGCAGTACTTCTTTTGCTTGGCACATGCTGGTAAGCACTGCATTTCTTATCACTAGAATGTGGAAGTCTTGATAAAATTGTTTCAGAAAACTCAAACTGTTCGCCATCAATCCACTACGCTATTCAGTGATCTCTTTTATATTACTCATGTCTAACTACCATATGCTTTTCAAAGCCATTTCTGTCTATCTTCTTGGGTCTCATGAGCTTAACTCTGAAGGACATGAGCTGTGACATCCAGACCTAAGTGCATCACTCATCAAAAAGTTTCCCAAAATCTCAAGGCATCAGTTGTCTGTTTGGCCAAGTGCAGATGATGTTAGCTTCAATACCATAAACTTATTTATGGAAGGTAATTATATCAGTTAGTATAATGATGATTTCTGCTATTCAGTAAATATCTAGTGTATAAACTAATGATGACATGACCACTCCATGATATGCTTAAGGGGAAGAAAGGTGTTTATTATAACTATGAGGGAGAAAACAGCCAGAGGCAACTGGAAGGGTCCAGAGCAGAGAGAGAAAGTAGTAGACCTAACATGGCCAGTAGACTGGATCTGGCCATGAGAGAAGCAGGAGCAGAGAGAGAGAAACTAGTGGAGATCAAGAGAGGAAGGCAAAGAAAGGACCCAGCGAGGGCAAAAGGAAGGACAAGGAAGGAGACCAAGATGGAATATAAGTGAAATAGCAGGGTTATAAGAAAGAGAACAGGGAGGTATAGGAGAGGGTTTGCAAGGTGGAAAGGGAAAGAAGAAAGGATGTAATTGTTTCATAATGTCAATTTTTTAAAAGAATGATGAACTGATGAGTAGAAGAAGAAAGGTTATATAGTAGAGTGTAAGTAGCCCATGATATAGCTCTGTGGCAGCAGTGTATGATCTCATTCAAATCCTACTCCAACCAGAGTGTGCTGAGTGTGTATAGAACTTCAAATAATTGAAGCTAGATTTGTAGCATATTAGATTTTCTGTGTATAACCCTCCACAATAAATAAATAAATGAGCATGGCATTATCTTCAATTATGTTTCAAAGTACCTATGATCCTATAATTCAACTTTGATTATAGTTTATCTAATCATGGGTCTAGAATGTGTCGACTTATTAACATCCTGAATATTTTCCATTATTCTCCTAGAAAAAAAATAATGAAATACAGAAATAATGATTGAGTGATCCTATGAACTTGAAAATTAAGATTTTTATGAAAACAGATGCTAAAGAAAAGTATAAGTAAAGCACTATTTAAAATATAAAGACCATTTTTACAACTGATGCCTCATGCAGTATTCCAAAAATTATATACACAGTTCATGCTCTAGGCACACCTTTATACTAGAAATCCAAGAGACACAGAGAGGTAAACACCAGTTTATCAGCTGTTCTGGACTTCAGCATTATGAATTTCGTTTTCTGGGACTGAGAAAAAAATGGTACTCCCCACACTTATTTACAGGAAAGTATGTGTTCCTTTGGAATGCTTCCATGATTGGTGTGGTTGGTTTGAACTCAGTAAACCCAGAGTCGCCAAATACTATGTTGTCACATTCAGGAAAAAAACCCAAAAACCAAAACCAAACCAAACCAAACCAACCAACAAAAAAAAAAACCTTTCCCTTGGTGCCATTGAAGCAAGTGCAAGTCCACATTTGAATTATCTGCTTCAGGCTCCCTGTGTCCTCCATCTTCTCTGTTTGTCTGTGTATGAGTCTGAATCTTTGCCTGAAGGCTTTCACGTCAGTCTGTTCCTACGTCTGTTCCTGTGTCTGAGTCTTTCTATATCTGTGTATATTTCTCCCTAACAAAGGGCTGTAAACTGTGTTTATTGAACATCTCAGAAAGCATCACATCGGGGAAGCAATGAGGGTACTTCACAGGCATCTTTAAGAGTTTAACAGGGAGTTAAGTCACTGACTAAAATTGACTCCAACCAACTTACAAATGTCATTGTTGATCAAGCAAAGTCTGTACGTTGCATTCAACATTTATGATATTTATTTTATAAGACTGCTTTCAAACTATATTTGCTGTTATCAGCAAGTAATTACCATATCACTTATTCATTTTTCTAAGCTGGGGCATGGAAAAGTTCATAGATTACAGTTTTGCAATATCCTACGTTGTAAAATTTGGGAAATCCAAGGCAAGCAGGGTCAGGTTAGCTGTTACATCGTTCTCTTAAAGGCAAGTTAAACAATCGGGCTCAGTACACAGTAGGATAGCAGCCTTACCTGACCTCGGGGTGTATTATTAACTCTTGCTGTAAAGTCCAGCAAAGTTGAGTCTCTTAGAATGTAAGAGATATTTTCAGTATGATATTGCCTCACCACACTCGAAAAAGGTTTACTCATAAAACCACATTCATAGCTAATCTAAATTTGGTTCTAAAAGCACCTGTTGATATCACTTCATACAGTCAAAGCAAGGCGTTTTTGATGCTCATTTCAAACCAGTGTCACTGCTGGAAGGAGGTTTTGAAACACCATTCCTTACTGTGCAAACACTCAGACTCTTGGGCAAGTTTCTTTTCCCTCTCCACATTTTCCTGACCCGTGTTTTATGTATAACAACAGGAACCTACAGAGGAACAAACATACATGAGGTTCTGAGAACCAGGTGTAAAACATAAGAACAATATGAGTGTTCCCCACTGTGATTTTAATATTATCATAATATTCATGATTGCTATTATTAGTAAATATAAGTCTATTGCATGTAACTTATATATTCAAAATTAAATACATGTTTATATTACATGATAATCCAGGCTTTATGTGTTTGTAAGCTCTGACAATTATACTTGCTTTTATTCTTTCGTTGTACATAATATTTTTGAGAATCTCATACAATGTATTTTGATCATGTTTATGTCCCCCAACTCCTCCCATAACCGCCCCCACCTCCCTACCCACCCAACCTCATGTTCTCTCTCTTTTAAACCCATCAAGTGCAGTTTGTGCACTTGTTTTTTTCACCCTCTTCGTAGCATGATGGGAACTTACCATGAGACTTCAAAGGCCAAATAAAGCCTCATAATTCTTTCTGTTCAAGAACAAAGCAAATATTTAATTCTTTTTCTTCCTAATTGCTGACATTTGTTCAGTTCTTAATGGAAGAAGTATAAGACCCAAAAGTTGGAGTGACTTTAAAATAGAGTTTATTTTAGAACGCTTCCCATGTCTGGAGGGCAAACTAAAGTGCTGAGCCTAATGAGACCAAACTTTTAGATAATTACCAGAGCTAATCATAGGATACTACATTTGAAAAACATTTGTTTTCTAAATATGAAATCCATAGTCTTTTCGATCTTTTAATTTTTCCATGTAAAAGGAACACATAAATGAATATGAATAATAGCAAAGTATACACAGCTTTAAGAATCAATATTCTGTTTCAGTTAGCAATGCTAATTTTACTGTTAGCAACATTTCAGGGCAAGGAGACAGAACCTCCAGTGTGTACTTGTAGCTGGGTGGTAAACAAGAATGCTGGAAAAGAGTGAGGTGGAAGATGGGGTGAGCAGTGGTACCTCTGCAATTACAAGCCATTTAGAGCCAGGCCAGCCCATCTCCGGACGAAAGGTATAGGCTCAGAAAGCTCCTGAGGACCATTTGTTCTAGGAAAGTTGAAGGAGACCAAAGAACACTATGTGGCCCTGAGATATGAGTGTCACTGGCCTTGCTCCTGTCTGTCCCAACTGGTCCAAGGTGAGGTGAAAAGTGAGACCTGGCCTCAGTCTTCCTTTCTAGATCTCTTCCACCATTCAGAGACTTACTTACCTCTTCCCCACCCAGCACAGGCCTACTTTCAAAACCTCCTCCCAGCAAAATTAAAAAGGAAGTCCTAGCATTATCTGTAGTTTTAATCTATCTACATGTCCTGTAAGCTTCGAGTAGAGGGGAGGCTAGCAAGGGCTGCAGGATTTGGGAGCATTCAAGGGAAGCACAGTTTCAGTTAGACAGAGGAGTAGTCTTGGGTTAACTAGTGTGCGACATGCTTAATATATAGTAAATGATCCATTGCTTGCATGCTTGAAAACTGCTAGGAAGCTGGCTTTCTGTGCTC
Source organism: Rhombomys opimus (assembly GCA_010120015.1). NCBI lineage: Eukaryota > Metazoa > Chordata > Mammalia > Rodentia > Muridae > Rhombomys > Rhombomys opimus. Next base: position 5,720,430 of record REGO01000015.1, on the reverse strand, counting down.
TACCACAAATATCTGAGAATTAGGTATGGTAATATGTATGCTAACTACCTTGATTCAGCCATTCTGCAATGAAGAGATATTTCAACTGTTTGTCTTATATAGCATAAGTGTGTATCCTTTTACTTGCTAACTAAAAAGTAGTTCTTTTTTCATGAATTAATTATTTATTTACTTTTCAAGGCTCTCCCTCCCTGTTCTCCTCTCAGTCCCTCTCTTTCCCCTCTCCTCCCACCATGGCCCCTTCCCTTTCTCCTCAGGGAAGAGGAGACCTGCCATGGATATCAACTCCCCTGGGTATATCAAGTTGTGGTAGAATTGAGCACATCTTCTGTTGAAACTAGACAAGGCTGTCCAGCTAGGGGGAAAGGATTCAAAGGCAGGCAACAGAGTCAGAGACAGCCCCTGCTCCTGCTGTTAGAGGTCCCACATGAGAACCAAGCTGTACGTCTGCTCCATACATATAGGAGAACTAGATCTGTCCAATGCATGCTCCCTGGTTGGTGGTTCAGTCTCTGTGAGGTTCTGTGGGCCCAGATTAGTTGATTCTGTAGATTTTCTTGTGGTGTTCTTGACTCCTCTGGCTGTTTTCAATCCTTCCTTCCCTCTTTCATGAGATTGCCCGAGCTCCGCTTAATGTTTGGCTGTGGGTCTGCATCTGTTTTCATCATTTGCTGGGTGAAACCACTCAGATGACAGTTATGCTAGCCTCCTGTCTGCAAATATATCTGATTATTATTAATAGTGTCAGGGGTGGGCTCTCTCTCATGGGATGGGACTCAAGTTGGGCCAGTCATTGGTTGGTCAGTCCCTCAATTTCTGCTCCCTCTTTATCCCTGCACCTGTTATAGGCAGGAAAAAATTGTGGGTCGGTTGATATTTGTGGCTGGGTTGATACTCCCATCTCTCCATTGGAAGTTTTGGCTGGTTACAGGAGGCAACCATTTCATGTTTTATATCCTCTGTTACTAGGAGTCTTAGCTAGGGTCACCCTCATAGGTTCCCGGGAGTATCCATTGTCCTAAATTTCTAACTTGACCCAGAGATACACACACACACACACACACACACACACACACACACACACACACACACTGATTCCAGTTCAATCACCCACCATCCTCCCCATTCTTGATCTCTCCTGTTCCCCTCTCTACCCCCTCTATCACCCAGTTCCTTCCCTCCTTCCACCCCATATGTCTTTTATTTCCCCTTCTGAGTGAGATTCTAGCATCCTCCCTTGGGCTGTTGGTATGAGGACTGCCAGAGGACTGACTGGTGCTGCAGCATTGAGCATTCATCAGGAGCCTCCTCTAGAGGGTTCGTCACTGTCAGGCAGCATTTGCCTCCTACACAGTGTCCCTGCTCTCAGGTGAGACAACAGCTCCAAGGCTACTCCACATGCTTCCTTCTGCTGTGGTCTGCCAGCCAGGTTGACTACACACTCTCACCGGGAAGCCTCCATCTTTGTGTCTTCAGCACTTTTGCTCTTCTCATCACTCAGACCCAGCGAAGTGGGATTCACATCTGTTCAGGCCCACTCTCTGTATAACAGCTGTTGATTCTAGCCCCTCCCTTTCTGTGTGTCTCCTGATCCAACAGTTGACACTCAAGCTCCAGAGCTTTGAGGAGGGCCCTGTCAAGGCTGGTAGTGATGGCAGAGTGAAGTGCTGGTAAGAGCATATACACCAGGTGGCTTTAGACTTTATCTCTTAATTCCTTACTCATCACATCTCACCTCTCCCACCCACATGCACACATTCACATTGCCTCCACTACAGGTATGGTAATATTCCACCCATATATCCGTTCTGAGCAACTTATAACCCTGAAATACTAAGAACTGGTTTCTTAAGCATTTCACAGGCACTTATGGGATGCCTGCTGTATGCTAGACACTTTTAGCTCTTCCAAATACTAGCCTGTTTGATCCTCACTGGGGCACACTGTCTCCCTTTTGTGGGAAGGGAAAAAGGGGAAAAAATGATCCCTTATTAAAAAGTAAGAGATAGAGATTGGATTAGATGACTCTGACCTCAGCATCCATTTCTCATCCACTCACTACAAAGGTGTTTCATATACATGGATGAAAACCACATGACACTGTGGAGTGCTCTGGGATAAGCATGATCCCATTGAAAGGATAAAAGAGTCACCCGACAGAGTGATGTGGGTATGAGGCAGATCCTCTGGTAAGAAACCAAATATGGTTTGGGGTCTTTGGGCTTCTCCATATTCTCAGTGCTGTGGTTTTACACCCCAAGCTCCTCACATCCAAAACACTCATTCTGGAGCTTATCTATAGCCTTTCACCTTCCAGCTTGCAGCAAAAGAACGCCTGTTTGTAATCATGTCTCAACAAACAGAAATTGTTCTGGATTTGCAAGTATAGACACTTGGGTTAGTGCAAATTAAAAGAAATTACCCTCAGAAGTTTTATATCTCAACTATCTATGACACCATTGTTTTTGGTGGAGTTCTAGAGGTTTGCTTCCGATCGTTCTTAATTTAGTATTGTAGTCACGTGGCTGAGCACTCTGACTAGCCCGCCCACACTCATCTGTGGGCCTTTTGTGTGGCGGCCCCCCACACATCTGACCATTATGCAGAGATCCTGGTTTGCTTTCTGATGACTTAGAAAGGAGTGGTCATGTTATGACTGAAGAATCTGTTACAACATTAGAAATTTTGCTAGCCTCAACAAGGCCAATTGTTCACCACCGTGCATTGCGGCGGCGGCCTCCCACCCAGGGTTACTACTGAAGCACTTGACTGTCTGGGTGGGCTCCTGGTAGTGATTAAACTGCCATCTTCATTGCGTCCTAGGGGGAGCCAGCCAAGGAGGGTAGCAACTGCAATGCTTAGGGTGATATTTAACCAGCACCAAGAGGTGACTTCAAGGGTTCTTTTGTGTTCTGCCTCTGTTCTGACCTTAAAGCTAAAAACACCAGATGATGAGGCATCCTTTGAAAATCAAATGATTTACTGGGCTCTTGTTTCCAGCATGATGTTATTATTTTTTGACACTTCGTTTCCACAATTGGGCAGTAGCTTTGGAAGCACATTAAAGTCTACTTCAAATGCCAAGGATTGGGTTTGAATGCTTAGCCATGAATCTCAGTTTGGGGAGAAGAGAAAAAAAAAAAAAAAAAGACTGAAGAGAAAGAATTATCGAGGCTCCTGGGCCCAGGCAAAACCAGCCCTGCCAACAGTCGGTCAAGGAAATGGGAGGAACTCACTCTGCCCTTTACAGTTGGCTCTGCAGATTCTGGGAGAAGCAGAAATCACCGCCTTAGTTGTATGTCTTAACTGAGCCACCAGGCTCCTACAGGTACCTCTAAACTCAAGGTGACATAGATGGCCTTGCTTAATCTTGGTGAGAATAGACGTAAACTAAATGAATAGACGTAAACCTGAGAGGGATTTGTGAGGGGAGGTATTGGGGGTAAATAGAGAATTGGAGCATGAGCGTGATCAGTGTGCAGGGTGAACATATGTGAAATTGAAAAACAGTAATAAAATTTTTAAAAATACTACAAAGATGTGGATTACTGAAAAAAAGTCTTAAGAGTTCATAATGTGCCTGCAGGTGATAGACAGAGGGCTGAGAGAGAGTCTGAGGTGTGACTCCAGACTCCATTCCTGTTAGGTGTCCTCAGGTTGTTCCTGTCCCTCTAGTATAGGTCTCTTCTCCTCAGAAGATGGCCTGGCTTTGTTCACTGTGTGTGTGCGTGCCCGTGTTTGTGGTGTGATTTTGTTTTTTTCTGCTATTTCTACATGTGTGATCATAAATTAGTCTTTTAAAACTTCTCTGAACCTCAGTTTCAATATTTGTAAATATGTTCAGTCCTCATCTACTGTAATAAGCACCTGCAATCATTAATCTCTAAGGAAAATTGGATTACTTCGGCTCACAGTTTTAGGGGCTTCACACACATCTGCTGGCTCTGATGGTTCAGGTTTGTGGTAATCTAGAACGTTATGGTAGGAAGGACAATGGTGCAATGCCATGTCCTATATGGCTTGGCTTTGGAAGCCTGACTGGGGCAGCAAAGGAATGTAGAAAGAGAAGACACACATACAGAAAAGCTGAGGTCACGAGGGCTGTCCCCTTTTTGATAGGCGGCACCAAGTGTATACAGCACAGAGGGGCGGTCTCAGTAGGTCTGTTCCCTGTAGGTGAGCAGTCTCAGGCTGGAAACATACTTGAGGAAGCTGAGGTTTCTAGTTTCTGCACATACCACCAATATCATAGGCAGGCAAACCAGAGAAAGACTTCGTCTTCCCTCTGAGCCTGATGGGGCTGGGATTTACCAGTTTCCCATGAGTCCGAGGCGTTGGTCCATGAGATGGCTGTGCCCATGTCAAACGATACACACGCACTCTGGGCTTCCTCTGCTCACCACAGAAGAAACATTACTTCCATGTGAAATGTAAGAGGGAAAGAAGAAGCAAGAGTTTAAAATCTGTTTTGATGATATGCCCCACCCTCCACAACTCAAAAACATCCAGTAGTTCATGTTTCAAATAGCTGTGAATAGCACTGCACTAGAGGCTAAGCTTTTAGCACATGGGCCTTCAGGAAACATTAAAAACCAGTAACAGCAGTCGAAGACTTGAGGCTTTTTTTTTAAAGTGACATCTATCTCATAGAATTCTCATATACCTGTATGACATCATGTGGAAAGGGTTAGTGTGGTCCTGCTGGCACTGGCACTGGCACTGGCTCGCTGTGGTTAGCACAATTCTGACTCTCCATTGTCACCATGATCATTCCTTTAGCAGAAAGAAAGAAAGAAAAGAAAGAAAGAAAGAAAGAAAGAAAGAAAGAAAGAAAGAAAGAAAGAAAGAAAGAAAGAAAGAAAGAAAGGAAGGAAGAAGGAAGGAAGGAAGAAAGAGATAGAGAAAGAAAGAAGAAAAAGAGAAAGAGCCGTAGAATTGCACCTGAGTCCCAAGCTAGGGATTTACCACATCATCCCTAACTACTGACCTCAGGTTTCTTTCTGTTTCTTCTCTTTTAGTTTCCGTTTTTGATGTTGATTTTAGCATTTTTTAGGCCTAAGTTGGCCTGAAACTTTCTAGAAAGCTCGAGTTGGTCCCGAACTCTTGATCCTTCTGCCTCAGCCGGCTGCATACTGGGACTTGTGTCAGGTTTCCATTATTTGTTTGCATCACTGGTCTTATCTTTTTATTTAAAAATGGCTTAATATACCTGGCCTCTCATTTCTAAAATAAGAGAGCTTAAAGGCATTTCCTTCTTTCTTTTATCCCAACTAATCGGAGGAGGTTAGAATTAGTGTTCGTTTATTAATGAACTCTTATGAACTCTTATGAACTCTACACTCAACTGGAAACCCAAGGTCCGTGTTCTTGACTCCAATGGGACAATCTATATAGGTGAACATCTCAGAGAAGAAAACAGTTGAAAAGAGACGGCTTCACCCACAGGGGCAGCAAGCCACATGACACAAAGATAGATTCTCACCTCAGTCGAAGACAACTGGGATGAGAGATGCTCCTTTTACTATCAAAACTTGCCTTCCCTTTTCTCAGCCACACTTACAGTGGGTGGGGAGCCAGGACCAGAGCCATGAGTGCGTCCAACTCACTTGCACAGTTTCAAAAACAGCTCACCTTTCCAAAATGGGCAGGACTTAGGAGACTTTTCACTACTTCTTGTAACTTTTGTGACCTTTGTTGGTAGTATTTGTCGATGAATCAGACGGTGAGTTCCAAGGACTTTTCGTGAATCGTCCAGTACCAAACGCTGAAATCCAGACCAACACGCTAACATAGCTGGGGCTCTGTCTGTGAAAGCCCCGCCAACCCTTCCCCGAGAGATCTTACGCTTCTTCAGAAATGAACCAAGTGTTCAGTCAAACACAACACGGGTGGTGGTCGTTGCTTCAAGAGGTTTGCAAAGAAGAAATCCACTTTTAAAGTCACCATCGTTAATACACCTCGCATAAGGCCGTAACTGGCCAGTGCGCAATGTCTGGATGTGTAGACTCATCAAGCTGGACATTAAATATTGCACATGGAGCAGAACCTCCTGGGTTATCTGATGAAAACTATCAGCAGACATGCCACCCACTCTCCTTCAGTGTCCTTCGATAATGCCCTTCAGAGTGTGCCGCAGGGCGGGGGCTCCGGACACCTGGCGTCAGTATATGATACCGGTTACATATATGTTATTGTGACAGACACTGCAGTTTTCATTCTTTGAAGTCATCGATTTTCCTCCCAGAGTAGGAGGGCATGCGTCTCTTCAAGCCTCTCATCGACTCGTCCTGAAATCGTGGACACTAACCAACGGTGTTGCCCACGTGATAGACAAAAAGTAGCGTCAAGGTCCTTATCTCAGACACCTGTGATGCCTAGTAAGGTCAGGCACCTCTCGATTGTCTCTATGGCATTTCCAGTCTCTTACTTGCTCCTGGCATTTCCCCACTTTGATATAGAATGCATTTTTCTCACTGGCATGCCAATATTCTGCAGGTCGTAGAGCTTAAGCCTCCAGCTACACGGTGTATTACAAATGTCTGCTTTCTCCTAAGCCTGTTCTTGCCATTTATAAGTTTCTTTGTGGATAGAAAAGATTCAATTTTATGTGGTAAAGTATGTGCGTGATTTTAATCCCCTAAGGATTCCAACGGTTTGAAACTTGGACGAAAACAACTTCTTCTCCTTGCCCCAGCTTCTGGGATTTCTCTTTGTCCACCTGACTGAAACCTCTTATTCAGTGAGTTGAGCATTTGACGTGTTCATTTTGTCTGGAAATGGTTTAGCTTTCAGAAATGTTTCTTGAATTATTTTAAAGCTCCATTCAGTCCACTGTCTCAGTTCCCACTCTCTGGTTTACCCAGTGGTCTTGAACTGGCCCCGTAAGCAGACTGTCCTCTACCCTATCTTTTTGTCCTCTTGATAAATGATTACTGGAAACTGTCTTGCCTTTCAATTCTTCCACTAGTTTAGAATTCTGATTTTTCATTTATCTTATTTGATACGTGTTTTGTTTCTTTGCTTTAAGCAGAGTCTTAGCAAAGTGATAAAATAATTAATCCCGATAGAATGGTTCATTTTACAAAAGAAAAGGAACTTCAGGCTTGTCTGGTGGCGAACTACAGTTGCAATGTCAAAGTTAGACTTTCTTGTGCAGTAAAAACACCATCTTACCCTCATCGTAGTGTGCCACACTATTCCTCTGCACAGTTGACCCAGCCCCTCCTCTTTTCATGACGCTATTGGCTCAAACGAACTTGAATGTTCGCACATGTTAACAGTGAGCACGCATTCTCATTTTTTCGATATGGTGTCTCACCCTCACCTCACTTGGTCCCTGTGACGCAGCCCACTGTGCACTTCTGTCTACACACTTCCAGCCATCACCAGGCGGAGACAAAGGTTCTTCTTCTGAAGCAGGAAGGGATGGGACCAAAGAGGCTCCTGCTAATTCATACACAGGGACTAGTTCCCTGCCCCCTGTCTGGCCTTCTCTACTTCACCACCCCCCATTTCCAATGGCTGCTAAGCACTGAGTCATGAAGCTCCACCGTGCTTGTCTGGCTGCGTCGTCACTTTTCTTGCTGCCAGCTTGCAGTGTGGCTCTCTGGTTTGCTAGGTCAGAGAGCCCTCATCTTTCTACTTCCCAGCTCCCAAAGTGTTGCTGCTGTTGCCTCTCCTCCAGGCCATTTTTCCTGTGAGATGATAGCTTCAGGGAATCGTTGCTCTGCAATGATAGTGTAATTTTTGAGAGAATGGAGGCTAGGGAACTTGTCTGATTCACCCACTTTAGCTAGAAGCTTCTCAGTATGGAGCTTTAATACACAGGTTTAAACGTTCCCCCATCCTTAGACAACGCTAATGATTGTGTACTTCCCAACCTCTCACACTCACTACATCTAGACATAAGAAAAGAAGCTGAGAAAGACAAAAATATTAGCATCTTAGCAAATCCCTTCTGCATTTCCCTTGTGTCTCGTGTTAAAACGATCTGAAGTCAACTTTTAAAGTTATCATGATACACTGATCTTGTCTAGTTACTGACACTGAGGATGTCTCCCCACATCATTCTCTCTTCCTGTCATGCAACCAACACCTGAGTGCTTCCTTTATTCGCAGAACTGCCATAGGACCATGCACCCTGCCCCTATGCGACTGGCATAATCATGATGAAGACAGGCTGAGCATGCATCTAAACAACAGTGAGGATAGTTATGTTTTCTCTATGAAATAAACCAAAGCAAAGAGATCTAAAGGGGGAAGAGTGTTATTTTAAATAATACGGCCGAGGAAAAGCTTTTTATGGAGTTACATCTGTGCAAAGACCTACATTGCATAACAAGGCAAGCTGTGCGTGCTAAATTGTCAGCTGCAGGCAGCATGCTTCCTCAGTCCCTCCTTCACTATGATGTGCCACTGAGGTAGAAAATTCACATTTCCAGGCTCCTTTCTGCTTGTGTGACAACACATGCAGGAACTAGAACGCACGGGGGAAAAACAGGCTTGTGCCACTGACATGCACTGGCCTTACTTTGTACCCAGTCCCGTGCCTCCACTGGCCTTTCTCTATACCTCATCCTGCAAAGGAAGTCGGTGATTAAGAATGATGGCATAGCCTCTAGAACACCCCGTTACAGTGCCATCTGGCAAAAGCATCTTGTCAGAGGAGGGTGCTAGCCTCTAAGTTGCTAGGCATGTTCCTAAACACTAGCCAATAAAAGATGTCCCTGCTCCAGCTAGAATATTGTAGCTAGATGTAGAACGTGTGCATGAGCCAAGGACAGAAGGCCTTCTCTCCTTAACACAACTTACTAGCACTCCCTGTAACTTTAGAATTGGTAGGACAGTGGAACTAAGTCCTGAGGCAGAATCTGATTCATCTGGAAAAAGACAAATGCTCCACTGACAGAAAATTACAGCCACCACCCGGTCGTTTAAGGTCCCTCGCCCCTATAAAGCAATCAACAAAGAAGGGTATTAGTCTCCTGACTTAAAATACTTTTTAATTATCAAAGTACATTAAAGCCGCTACTGAACAAAGGGACAGAAAAATGGAACCTGGGAGCATTGGCTAGAGTGTGTTCTACTTTATCAGGGTGCTGAGATAAAAGCAACCTCAGGATAATTTAGCATGCAACCCTGAGCACCCAGCCCCTAAAAGCACTGCCTAATCAGGAGAGCCCAGACCTTTCAACAAAGGTAGTCCAATCCTCTTACAGACAAAAGATGCCATCACTTGCCACGTTCCCAAATGAAGGCAAAGAACATAGGTAAAAAAACAGTTGCACACTCCAACTTCAGTCTCCCAAGCAGATAAAGAAGTGAGGGCAAGAGTAACTCCAGACCTCCTTTTATATTATTATATGCTATTATTATTATATTGGGATTAAAATGCGATCTTTTTTAAAATATATTGATTTTTATGTATAATGAGTGCTCTATCTGCATGGATACCTGCACGCCAGAAGAGGGCTAATCACATCATAGATGGTCATGAGCCACCATGTGGTTGCTGGGAATTGAACTCACCTCTGGAAGAGCAGTCAGTGCTCTTAACCTCTGAGCCATCTCTCCAGCCCAAAATGGGATCTTTTATTTAAAGTAGTTTGGTAGAAAATAATGGATATGAAGAAGGCCATTCTAAAGTTAAAAAAACAAGAAGGACATAATTACAACAGAAAAGAGAGAGAGAGCGAGAGCAGCCAGAGAAGCAGAATCAAAATGACAGTTTTCTAACCTGGAAAACGTGAAGAGACGTAAGAAGAGGGAGAGGCCCCTTCACAGTGCTGCTAATAGAGTCCGGGGAGAACAGAGAACCGGACAATGGATTTTCCAAGCTGGCAATCAGAAGGACCAGCTAAAGGGGTGTTTTAATTGAATATGTATTTTAAATATTATTAATTTTAAATATGATTACATAAATAGTAATTCATTAAAAATAAATTAATATGGTTTGTGGGAAGAATAACAGATATTTATCTTTTCTAGTAATGTTTTTATAGGAAGAGTCATGGGAGATTTTTTTTTTGTCTGGTTTTAAGAATAAATCAAGGTGGGGATAGTGTTAAGGATGAATTTCTTCAGAGTGAAGATACTGTATTTTAGTAGTCTTTAGGGAATGATTATGGAAGAAATAATGATGCATGGGGAATTAGGAGCACTTCAGAGGGAGTTCTGGAGCAAGATAGTATAAAAGAAGACATTCACTGCAGGGATACCTCCTTCCACCCTTTGTAAAAGGCATGCATGGACTACCCAAAGCTATTTCTATTCTCCTTTTATTTTGACCACAGCGGACTCAAATATAACAGGTAAGCAAGAGGATGAGTGGGAGGAGATTTTAAGATTCAAAGAAGTGAAAAAAAATGTTTTAAACGCACATCACAAAAGTGGAAAAGAAGTTTAGCATGGGTTTATATTAGAACTATTGAGTAATAGTCACAATACGTGTGAAATTTGTCATCATGGAGTCAGTCTAGTTAGTAAGATGATGTTTACCTTATTATGTTTTGCTTCCTCAATGTGAACATAACAAAGTTGGAAACTTAACTGGGTTTTATTTTATTTTTCAAGGGGGAAAAATGAGCTTGAGTGGAATGAAAGAACCAGCATTAGAAGGATGCAATCCTGGTAAGGGTCTAGGCTGGGTGGGAAAGCATGTGAGTCCTGCACAGCCAATTCAAGACAGAGGCATGAATCAAAACACAGAACACCAAAAGCATCAGTGTTAAAAGACACAGGTTAGATTTCATGAAAGTGTAAAACCCATGTATGTCGGAGGACGACATCAACTGGACCTTTAACACCTGGGAGAAAATGTCTGCAGCCCACATCTAGACTCCTAGGAATTCTTACAAGTCAACAACAAATGGCAAACAACTGAACTTTAAAATGGGCAAAGGACTTTGGGTAGACATTTTTAAATGGGTATACAAATGGACAACAAATACACAAAAAGAGGCTTAACATCATCAGTCATTACAGAAATGCAAATTAAAACAAGGGACCTGTTCAAACACTTAACTGTTCACAATTGTTTCAGCAAACACACTGGTGTTGCCAAAAAAAGGCAGATAAATTGAACTAAGATTGTAAAGCAGTTGATTCCTGCAGAAAGCAATTTAGCAGATCTTCAAAAATTCAAACAGAGGCATTGTCTGACCCAGCCACCCCATTCCTAAGTGTGAATCCAAAAGAAGGAAAACAGTCTCTCAAATGTTTCTGAGACTTCCATAATGACATTGTCCACGTAGCTGTTTAATGGGGAGAGCTCAGGTATTAATGGAAGACTTCTGGCTTAATGGGACACCAGTGTGAATATTCTTAACAACACTGAACTGTATGCTTCAAAGCTAAAATGTAAATTCTACAAAAAGTTAAAAAGGGTTGAAAGCCAATGCACCGTTTTAATTCCCCATGTTTAAATTGCTTCCTCATTTCAAGAAGCATCCTAATAGCAAATGCTTCGCTTAAATGCAAACATTTGTTTCCATTCACTAAGCACTTTTGCACACTGTCTTACTTGAATGAAGAAATTACATTACTTTTACTGTTATCATTGCATTAACTTCCCTCAGAGTTCCCCTATACTGAGAATACTATCATACGTTCTTCCAGAAAGGAAAAATAAAGACTCGGTGTTCGTTTGTGTCTTGGCCAAATCATCGTTTTGTAGCTGCATGGGCTCTAATTCATTTCTATAACACATGCACCGCCTTCACACAGCTCCACCACTGTCTCATACCACATACAGGTCCTACAAGAAATCTGGCACTAGGGTCCATGATCTAGTAGTAGTCATGGGAATACAGCTGCTTCCAGCTGCCGATTTACTTTTAGGCCAGGAGTGGGAAGGATGCCACTGTTTGTTCTATCCAGGTTGGAGGAGATCTTTAACTTAACTTTAGGAGTCTGTTGGTAGAGCAGGGACAATAAGCCACTCTGAGACCGAAAGCTCAGACACAATGCCAACGGTCTCTCTAAGTCGTAAATATGTCTCTGAAGCAGGATAGCATCAATTTAGTCGCAGTTCATTTGAGATCATTAAACCAGGCCATCTGCAGCTCTTCCATTGCTTGCTTGTGCCTCTTGCCTATTAGGAAAACACACTTGACCCTTGAAAGTTTCGTTAGGAAAGTGTTGCTGCCTGCTGTTACTTGTTATTATCAGAGCAGCCTATCCTATTGACGTCTCCAGCCAAAACCAGGCTGCAGAATCACACACACACACACACACACACACACACAGAGAGAGAGAGAGAGAGAGAGAGAGAGACAGAGAGACAGAGAGACAGAGAGACAGAGAGACAGAGAGACAGAGAGACAGAGAGACAGAGAGAGCAGCCACTGGCATCCCTCTTCCTCACTTCTTCTAAGCCAAACTAAATATCCCTTTCCCTCACCACTAAGGTTCTCCGGTCCTGCTAGGAAACAGGAGAGGCAGACCATGAGTGCCTTCATAACGATTTTATCTGTCATGATGCTTGCATACTTGGAAAGAGGTTCCTCAGTTACCCAACTGTGCCTCCAGCCCTTGCAGATCTTTACCGTCTGACTTAGATTAAGGCATCCTTAGCCAGCCCAGGGGCTGTGGACTAATAACAGCAGTTAGGACACATCATTATGAAAAGGCTAAGAAGCCCTTTCAGGATCCCAGCCCATCTCTCTGTCTCAAACTCCCATTCCTAAAGAGTTTGATGGATGTCAATACAGCAATGATTCATCCCAGTGCTTCTGGCATACTCGGTGTGGTGCCCATTGAGACCCTTGTTTGAAAGCTTGCTGGTAAGTGTTTCTCACTTCCGTGAAACACAAAGGCTACCATGTTCAGAGAATTTGGATTCCTGCCTGGACTCAAAACGTTCCACAGCAGCAGTTTAGACTTCTGCAGCTCTTAGTACAAAGATAAGCACAGGCGTGACTCTCTTCGTTGGAGAAAGATCTGCAGTGACTGAGTTTGTCTCAGAGTTATCGTTCTTCAGTGCCATGATAGTTCTGCAGGCCAATGAGTTTATTCCTGACAAGGTTAGCCGGGGTAAGGTCACTTCAGAGAAGATGCTGCGGCTTGGTGTCATCGTCCTAGGACACTGGAGGAAGGAGTGACTTGTCACAACAAATCAGATTCTCCTGATGGACTTTTTCAGTGGGGAGAAAGAGATGGTGGTTAGGAACTCTCAGAAGGAAAAGAACAGAGGAGGGCAAGAGCAGCTACTGCTTAATGTCTTCGACATTCTCATGCGTGTGTATAACGCATAGTAATTACATTCATCTTCTACCTTCTTATCCCGCCATCCCTACCAACCTGCCTCACCCCTCGTCCTTACAAATCCCCTCCTGGTTTGATGTTATTTTGTTTTATTTTTTTGGCTGGTGCCTGCCTGAGCTTAACCAGAGCCACCCATGTTAGCATGGCTATGAAGCTATCAACAAGAGCGTGCTCCTGTGAATAATAACAGCAGCTATGTGTGAGTTTTGTGTTTCTAGAGCTTGGAGTCTTTTTTCTATGAAAAATAATATGTTCAGGTTTTCCATTAGGTCATCATCTCCTCTAAAATCAACTTATGTCTGTGTGTGGCCAACTTTGGTGGAGTGGGGCCTCCAGGGTGGGGCACACTCTCTCCAGCTATCCCAAGAGAAGGATTAAAAACTGGAAGGCTTTGCTAGTTTATTTCCCACATACAGTTCTGTGAGAAATCATCTTTCATCAAGGGAACTGGCCCACCAGTGTCCAGAGAACTTTCTACCCCACCCTCTGATTCCATCTCAGTAACTGATTCACAAATATTTCTATTAAATAGCAGCTTCCAAGAAGGTCTACCAGGATAATTAATGTTTCATTGACCCTTCAGTGTAGTACCTTATAAAAAGCAAACATGCTGTGCCTCCAAAAGTGGAACCAATAAATTTTACAGAAGAATTGGCTACTATTTATCTCTGTGTCTGTTCCTCCTCCCACCCCCGTGATGAGCAGAATAATACCCCACCGTGAGTGTCCATGTCTCAATCCCTGGCACTTATGAGTAAGTTATCCTAAAATAAAATAAAATAAAATAAAATAAAATAAAATAAAATAAAAGGATTTTACAGATGTGAGTACAAGCCTTGAGATGGAGATCTACTAGATTATCTGAGAAGGTCAAATGTAATTACAAAAATGAGTCAAAGGACAGAAAAGAGATAGAGAAGTGGCTATGAAACTAAGGTTAAAGCAATTCATTATCTAAGACAGTAGAAGAAGGAACCACGAACCAAAAATCCCAGAGGCTCAAGTGACCAGAAAAAGCAAGAAAGCATATTTCCCAAGAAGTTTCTAGAAGAAATTCAGCTTCACTGACTTCTTACTTGTTGACCTCCAGAACTCTCAGAGAACAGGGCTACATTGCTCTAAAGCCAATAAATGTGTGGTTATTGGATACAGCAGCAAAAGGCAACTAATGCACTCCTCCTTGCTCAACCTGATAAAGCTGATACCACCAGGCTGCTTCAGCCTCCCACTCTGCACACCAACGGGAAGCCCTGAAAAGGCATTCAAAGTCGGGGGAAAGAGATGCATTTCCAGCCCCTGGTATTGCTGAGATGGGGCTGTGTTCGGAGTCCATTTCACCCCTTTCATTCTCTCAGGAAAAGTAATATTAATGGCTTTCCAGAGGATCCAGAGGCTCGTCTCGTCTTTCATGCCCTGATCTTATCTGCATAATGAATGGGATAATTTCATGACAGTGGTGGCTGAGCTGCAATTTTGTTAGTTTATGAAAACTGGTATCATTCGGGTGTGAATCAGTCAGATTTGCTTGACCTACTGAAACACTGGGGGAACCAGAAACATGGCAACTCCAAGAAAAAGTTTCCTTTTCTTTCTCAACAACCAAAGTCTCATTGGCAAATCAAAACACCCCAGTTGGGGTTTCATGCTAGACCGCCCTGGTAGGTTTTAGTTAAGTTTCTTTCTACAGCTGAGAAAATTAATATTTAGTTTCAGACTTTGCTGAATGGGAACATCCTTTGGGCCAAGTCAATGAACTATTAATTCTCAAACTTTATCTGTTTTCTAGGTTTGGGGATTGGCTGTCTTTAGTTGTTTTAGGAGTTGCAGCACCAGCTCCTATAAATAAAATCTCAACATCCTAACTTCCCCCGATGCTACCAGTTCTCTAGAGCGGCTACTGTAACAGGCCCCCAGACCTTAGCACAACTGACTCCATGATGGAGCATGTGGACAGCACCACCTGTCAAAATGAAAACAGAGACCTAGCCCATCAAAGTCCATAGTTATGGGAAAGTTTCAAAATGGGCTAACCTTGCTTTCTAGCTTTTGTTGTTCTGCCTCTGGCTAACTGTTCTTGTTAACTAAAGTATGTCAACCCGGAACATAGTTTCTGTGCTAAAAGTCTCACCCTGAGAAAGGCTCAGGGCTATACTGGGATCCTGAAGACCCAGTGTAGGTGCTGGCCAGCTAATTAAGACTCTATTGGCTTAAAGCCATGTTCAGGCAGGCTTCTCTGGTGAACACCTAACCACAACATGACAATACCACGGTTGCATAGCCCACATGGCAGCAATTTATTCCAGAAACTAGATACCCCAATTCAAGGAGACTCCAAGACTGGCTCCCTCTGAGGCTGGAGAGAAGCTGCTCCTTCTCTGTCCTGTTTAGCAATCCTGTTGATTGTTAGGCTTAAAGAAGTGACACTCCAATGTATCCACCTTGATCTTTCCATAGAGCCTTTGCACTTTTTCCCACATAAGTGCATACATATAAGAGGCGGGGGCCATATTTGATTGGGGCCAATCTTACTGACCTCTTTTAACCTGAAGACCTTCTCTCTAAGTTGGGTCACATTCTAACATGCCAAAGCTTAGGTTTTAGCACTCGAATTGTGACAGGAGCAAAACCACAATTCAGCCCCTAGTCCCTACTCTCCAAGAAAGGTATTGATGAACACATTTTTTAATTCAGACAGAATGAGTTTATAGGCCATGGGCTTTCACTTTTCATGCATTCCATTTCTCTTCTACTAACACTAGAAACAAAAGTAATTTGACCCGTGTACATCAGTCTTCTCCATTGCTATAAAAAGTGGCTGATATTTGATTTATTTGGGCCCATATTTTCAGGGTTTCACTCCACTCAGCCAGCTGCATTGCCTGAGGCAGATTATCATTGCTGAAAGAGTATATATTAGAATGTATTGCTTTCTTTTCACCCAGGCCCAAATTTGAATAAAAAAGAAATTCACTTAGGTTATTTATTAATATGGTTCCTACTTTTCATTTTTTCTTTAATATTATTCACTCTAAACTTACTGGAGGGAAATTGGTCTTATAATGTTAATAGAAAAAAAAAAGAGCTATTAACAAGTTCAGTAACAACACACTTTAACACACAGGGTAAGGCCGTAATAGCCGTGGGAACAGTCAATGTGAGGACAGAGATGTGTCCTGTCTTCTGAATGATGATATGTGGTAGAAAATAAGGTGCAAAGGCTCACTGGGGAAACATCTCTAACTTATTCCTCCTCTGTGAAAAATACAAACAAAAAAAAGGCTTGTAACATCTCTTCCTAGGACACTAGGAGCTAGCTGAAAGCTGTGGTTCTTATTTTCAGAAGACAATGATCACAGCTCAAAAGAGCAAACAAATGGCAAATGCTGGCTTCATTCCATAAAGAACCTATATGCTATTTTCTTTAACCTTTCCAAATTCCTATTCAGCTGAAGGTGTGCCATCTGTATAATGCATTAAAGAAAGCATGTAATACTTGGACAAATGGGCTCTGATTAAACTAACCCGTGTCAACTTTCTGGAATTAAAAGATACAAGAAGCATATATCGAAGGAGAAAAATGTCACTTTAGAGCAAAGCGCAGAGGGTCAGGATATGATCCTTCATCTGTGCACTTTCAGAGGGCCAATCAAATATCAAGAATGCAGCTACATGACCATTTCCTAACTCAGCTTTACATAAGGGGCAGTGCGGCCTGCCTTCACCACGAGCCTGCCGTGGTCTCTTTCGACCACCAGTCGCTGAAATCGTTATAGTCCATTAATCCTTCACCTCGTGAACACGTACCTCTGCACCTTTCTACATTACAGTCTTCACCGTACTTCATATACTAAGGCACAGCAAGTATTTGCCCTGCAAAGTTCTTGCTAAAACCAGGAACTGAAGCATGATAAGAATTGTCAGCAACACTCAGAGAAACAAATACTCCCCTTGAGAAGCTTCAAACTTTTACTAACCGCACGATAAAAATTGGTTGATTATTACCCTCAACTGGAAAGGCAAAAACTTCTGTGCTGTCTCAGGGGGAGGGGAGTAGCAAAGCTACCGGCCTCTTGGCAGTCTATGCCTTTTGTCTTTGTTGCATATTTAGTCACTCGGAAGGATCAAATATACCAAAATATTTGGCAAAGAAGTCTTTCCTTCCTTTTCTAATTTCCCACAGATTTTATAAAGTTTGGCTTTTGAACATACAAATGCAAACAAAGTTAAAATTAATAGACAGAAGCAACTTTATATTCCAGTCATAGCCTAAACTGCAGTTAAAATCGTTAAGCCAAGATGAAAATTAGAAGGCAGAACAAAGGATATTTGAGTTCAATAAGTCTGGAAGAAAATTGGTATTAATGCCTGCAGTCTACAGCTTCATGGGAACGAAGTGGAGGCAGAAACATGTCGTTTCGGTAGCTTCCCCCACTCCTCACTGCCGCACCTTTCACATCCTTCTCTTCCATGCTGCTCATACACACATTCTTTGTTTGTTTGTTTCCGGAACTTATCAGAGGCTAACCCTGAAACTTGACCATGCATTCTAACCTGAGGTGTTTCTTTGTATTCAAAAATCAAGCTACTGTCTCCTGTGATCATCATCGTAACAGAGTAAGGACTGAAGGAAGCATTCCAGCCAGACTGCCCAGTTCTGGTCTCAGAGTTACCACCACTGACTATAAGCTTCGTCTGATGAAACTGCCTTTGTTTCAGATAAGAAAGGCAGAAGGTAAACTTCATGAATGGGAGCAAAGCAGACGACCATATAAAAAGATCTACTAAGAAATGAGAATGCTTGAAAACAAAGAACTAGAATTTGTGGGCCAGTAGATGCCGATGACAGCAGTTCTGTTTATATGGAGAACAAGATTCATAAAGGGGAAGGCCTTACCTTCTCCAAAGAAGGTGTGGAGTGGTGGATGGACAAATGGGTGCTTGCACGGATACATGGATGAATGGATGGATGTTACTACCCATCACTCCAGGTTGAATAGAGAGCTAGTTCTACTAACAAACTCACTTTGCTATGCATGAAATCTGTGTCTTCCAGTGCCCCACTGACCCTCTCAGCATTCCTACTTCTGCGGCCTCTTCTGCACGGAATTATTTACACCTGGAAACCACCGTGTGTCCCAAGGCTCCCAGGAAATTCAACAAGATCTGTATGTGCCTTGCACGTTTGCTCAAGATAATAACAAAGGAACTCCTGTTTTACAGTCAAGAAACCAAGAGAATTATAAAGTAGGTGGGAAAGGCCAATGATCACCCAACACACACACACACACACACACACACACACACACACACACACGAAAAAGGCAGACAGAGGACAAAGGAACAAAATACTAAGTCAGCAATATTCAAGATGCTGTCTAAAGATTCAAGCGCGCATAGAATGCTTTTTATAATTTGTAGCTCACGTGCACTTGGACGTTTCTTACTCAGAAACAGCAGGCACAGCGGCCTCATGGAACCCACACGCTCTGCTGTGTGCAATGCTTCTGTCACAGCTGACAAGCATAAATGGTCCTAAAATAGTCCTTAAAGCTTTTATTCTCTTTATTGCAAGTAAACACAGCCTACTGCCATTGATGCTTAAGGCGTTCTCTGCTCCGGTGCTGACTCACCGAAGACCACTTGGCTTGTGTTTTTTAGTGTGTGCCTGGATAAAGGGAACAATAGTAGCCCACACATTCTATAATAGCTGCATTTATTAAGCACCCACTCTGCAGCAGTGCATTTGTAGGCGATTTACACTATTCTTGGGGGGGGGGAGATTTTAATAGTGCTTTAAATTAATTATCATACAACATGATGGGTTTTATTATAAAATTTTCTACATACATCTTACTTATCCACTCCCTCCCCTGAACCCTGTCTCTGCTGCTTCCCCAATAACCCACCTTCTCCATTCTGGTCACAGGCATTCCAATTTCCTCTTTTCTTCCCTCACTTAAGATCTCTTCTTCTGCTCTCTTATGGTTTCTTTTCTAGTTTTCACACACACACACACACACACACACACACACACACACACACACACACATCTGGGTTCTGTATGGGAGAGAAAACGTGGCATTTGCCTTTCCAAACCTTGATTTTTTTTCACTTAACACGATTTCTGGTTCCATTAGTTTTCTTGCAGTTATTATTCTTTATGGATGAATAAAACAGCATTGTATATATGAACCACATTTTTTTAAATCCATTTAGCTATTGATGGGCAGCTAAGTTGGTTCAATTCCTTAGCTCTTATTAGTTTTACAGCAATCTAGAAGGATATGCCTGTGTCCCTGGGGTGGAACTTGAGTACTTAACTTCAATTTATTCAGTCTTCTCATGCAGACTTACCCACACAGTTACATCACCCCATCCGCTGTACAGGTGAAGAAGCCAAAATGGACATCTAAATCATTCTCTGAAAAAACATCACAAGTAGCAAAACAAAGGCTTAAATTGAGACTGATCTAGGTGCGGCGTTGCATTGCCATGCTTCCCTCTGTGAAGGCAATGACTGATATGTTCCTAGTGGCTAATTATACTCCCGGGCAAAGGAGTTTCACGGTGATAGACAGTGGGTACAGAGGGCCTGTGCACACTCAAGTTCCTACTCCCTTATGGGATGTCTCTAACCTACCCTAGGATCTTATTCTTCTGGACACCACAACAATAAATTCCGATACCTTCTTTCTCTCCTCCCAACTTTCACAAGGCCTATGGACATGTCTCTCTGTTACTACCATATACATTTTAAACACTTAGGGAGATGTAGATGGCATAATCCTAGACCTGGTCACTTCCTTTTCCGGTTTATTGTGAAAAGGAAGCTGAACAGAATATAGAGTTTGAGACAAGTATTAACATTCCCCCTCCCAAAAAAAAATAAACAAAACGCCAGGTTTACAATTTTACAGTCACTTGAGATTCTTGAGATTTAGGAGAAGTTGAAAGATAGTTTTTCCTCTTAGTCGCTTTTAAAAAGATGCTTTCACCTGCTCTTGGTACCTCTTTCTCCTTCCGTATTGCTCCATCTAGCCTTGATATGAGGGTTTGTGCCTAGTTCTTATTGTATCTTGTTGTGCCATGTTCAGTTGTTATCCCTGGGAGGTCTGCTCTTTTCAGAAGGGAAACAAAGGAGGAAAGGTTCTGGGGATTGAGGGTCTGGGAGGAGCAGAGAGAGGAGAAACTATGGTTGGGGTATATCAAAGACAAGAAAAAATTTTTTTTTTTAATTTAAAGATGTTTTACCTCATAAGCTGAATAAAATCACATGGCTTTCTCCACAGGCATACTTGTTGACTTGGGAAATGATTCATACATTTTGATCCTCTGTTGTAGAATATGTTATCATCGTGTGAACCCCAAGATTCTGTTGTTTACTGAAAAAAAATATGTCTCTAGTTGTGGTGTTGTTCAGCCCTAGCACACACCTTTAATCCAAGAGCTTTCTACTTGAATTAAATAAAATCAAGAAGCAGAGCAAACAACCAGTTGGCAGGGAATGAACATAGTAAAAAACCATAGAGAGTTAGAGAGAGTCAGGGGGACAGATAGAGAGACCCACAGGAAGTAAAAGTGAGAGACATTCAGTTTGAGGGTTTTTAGAGATGGGTGGAGGGGTTAGCCTTTTAGGGTGTGGGCTGAGAAGGTCAGCTGGGTGCTTTCTCTGCCTCTCTGATCTAGCAGGCTCTCACCCAGCATCTGGCTCCAGAGTCTTCATTGGTAAAATTGAATGATTGAGATTTGGATAAAAGCAATACTCAACAGAGATTCTCCTTCAGAGGCACTATTGGAGAGTTCCCCTTTTATAGCTGCCCACCTTTACAAGCTAAGTCAGCATTTAAAGCCCTCTATATCTGGAGAGAAATTGCTAATGCTGGAGTTTGAGGTTTAGGACTGGAAAGCAAGCAGACCACTATTTGCTTCTTGGCATGTTTGGGTAACAAAAGCCAGCTGAACAGAACTACCCAGTGGTTCCGCATCTATAACCGACAAACCAACCAAATAAAGCTTCAATGACTGAACATGTCCCTTCTCATTAGGCCACTGTTCTT
Organism: Rhombomys opimus; assembly: GCA_010120015.1. Classification (NCBI taxonomy): domain Eukaryota; kingdom Metazoa; phylum Chordata; class Mammalia; order Rodentia; family Muridae; genus Rhombomys; species Rhombomys opimus. The sequence continues at coordinate 5,699,110 of REGO01000015.1, read as the reverse complement.
GATGTTCACACATAAGAACTTGTTTTGATCTGGTAGTAGTTAGAAGAAAGTCCATTCCCTAAAAACCTCAGAATGACCACAGAACCCATGGAAGGATACTTCTCTTTTGACGGTAGGGTCAAAAGCGGAGTGCTAGAGTCTTATTGCTCCCTAAGGCATTTTTACAGAACCTCAAGAGCTACTGATAAACTCACCTTGCAGTCTTTACCAGCTTAAGACTTAGAGAGGAAAAAACACAGCACAACTGAATGGTTCCTACTCAGAGTTAAAATAATACAAGGAGCTAAGAAAGGAAAGCAGGAATAAGAGAGAGCGCTCATGTCTCTTTTGTTTCCTCATCTCTTCTTTTTGGTCATGGTGTATTTGTTTCACAGCATTCCAGATGATAGAATATCCTTTCTTTCCTTTGTCCCTTCCTTCTTTCTATATTAAAGTTTTCTATCATTTGACATGATGAGAGGATGAAAACATTCCAACGGTCTCATAAGTTACTAAATATTATAGTCCTTTCTTAGTGCTATAGTAAATTGCCACCGGCTATAGATTTATAGAGAAAAATGAAGAGGAAGGAATTAGATTTAACTCTGGGAAACAAAATCAAAGTCCACAGATGTATGTGTGGAGTTTTGACTTGACTGTAAAAGTCTAAAGAGAGATGTGGGCTTGAATCCCACCCAGAATCCATAGATCAAGGAGTGGCTGTCTTCTTTCAACCTCTTTTTTTCTTGTTCCTGAGCTAACTGAGACCATGCCTCCCTTAGAGAAACGAACTGAATGCGAACTGTCAGTAGTTTTGATCCAAGGTGTAATCATTAACCATCTCATGCTCAGTGTGAAAAACAAATTCAAGGCTTCATACATCTGCTCTGTACCACAGAGCTAACCCCCAGCCTCAGCGGTCACATCTTACTTTGGGGTATACACCATTTGACAAACCAGCCTTCAACAACACTTCCTTTTGCATTGTCCCTCTGCTCAGAGTCTGAGTTACTCCCGTGGAAGCATTAGTTTCCTGCTGTATATTACATATATTGCATTCACATCTACAATTATCACGCTCCTTCCATAGGCTGTGAATTAGGAATGGCTTTCACTAAATCACCTGTTTGTGAATTTCACAGAGCATTAAAATTCCACCAGCCAACAACTTCATCCCACACTAAAGAGCATTTTCTCTCTGCCCCTATGTAATGTATGGTCTGTCCATGAGTAGGTGGCGGTTTAATCAACCTGATGGAGACGGGTTTTTTTTTCTTGGTTTTTATAATAATATCCTTTCTTTTAAGTAATAGAAGCCCATTATTAAGCTAAATGTATGGCTCTCAGTTAGGAACTACAGCTCCTATTTTCTACATGAACGTGTAATTTAATTCCACACTAGAATGTGAACAGAAATCAATTCTATACCTTCTTCGCACCCTAGAGTGACCGTGTGTGTGCATGTGTATGTGTATGAGGGGTGTGGTGGTGTGTGTGCATGTGTCTGTGCATCTTCATATATGTGTATGTGTCTCACAGCCTTGGTTATCCTAGAACTCACTATATAGGTCAGTCTGGCTTTGAACTCACAGAGATACACCTGTCTCTGCCTTACCAGTGTTTGGGATTAAAGGTGTAGGCCACCATATCCAGCTCTTACCCTGTTATTTTTTAAGGTGTATCTAAAGTTTTTAGAAATTCAAATTTTTTTCTAAGTAACTGATGGGACAACCAGACAATAACATTTAAGCAATCATAAACCAACTCAACATAATTGATATTTATGAAACACTATATCTAATAACAGCCAACAGAGAGCTTATGAAACATTCATCAATATATATCACTTCAACTTTAGCTATAAAGCAAATTATAATAAATTCAAAAGGTAGTCATTAGATAGAGTACGAAGTTTGGCTACAACAAAATTTAATAAAAATAATATATCTGTAAATTTAATCCAAATATTTGGAAGTTAAGTAATCATTTACAAACAAGCCAGGAATGAGGAAAAGGATAGCTTATAACTTTTGTTGAACTGAGTAAAAATAAAATATAATACATAATCAAGGTTTGTAAGATACAATTATGAGGACACTTCAAGGAAGATGTGTTTAAATGCGAGAAAAATCTAAACTCCATGATCTACATCACCACGCAGGAGCTAGAAAAGAAATAGCAAATTAAATGGAAGTTAAGAAAGAGGAAGAAAAATAAAAGAAATAAAAATAATTCCATCATATAACAATCAGTAGAGAAAAATTAACAAAACTAAGAGCTGGCTCTTCAAAGTGAATAAATGTTATTATTTGCTTTCCAGATTTATGTATCTATATAGAGAGAGATTTAAAATTTTTATACACATACATATATATATATGTATAATTTTTATTATGGGAGCAGGGATGTGACTACAGGTTTTATCCAAAATAAAAGAGATACATAAGGAATTTTTTTTTATTATTTATTATGTATACAGTGTTCTGCCTGCTTGTATGCCTGCAGGCCAGAAGAGGACACCAGATCTCATTATAGATGGTTGTGAGCCACCATATGGGTTGCTGGGAATTGAACTCAAGACCTTCGGAATAGCAGCCAGTGCTCTTAACCTCTGAGCCATCTCTCCAGCCCCCATAAGGAATATTATGAGCAATTTTTGTGTCATTTTCTCTTGGTGTGTTTTTTAAATTTTATTTATGTTTTATTAATTACAGTTGATTCACATTGTTTCCCAGCTGTAGCTCCCACCCTCATTCCCTCCCTCCTCTCCTACCATGGACCTCCCCAAGTCCACTAGTATGGGAGGTCCTTCTCCCCTTCAATCTGAACCTAGCTATCAGGTCTCATCAGGACTGGCTGTATTGTCCTCCTCTGTGGCCTGGAAAGGCTGATCCCCCCTCAGAGGGAGGTGATCAAAGAGTCAGCCACTGAGTTCACGTCAGAGACAGTCCCTGTTCCCATTACTAGGGAACCCACTTGGAGAATGAGCTGCCATGGGCTACATCTCTGCAGGAGTTCTAGGTTATCTCCATGTATGGTTCTTAGTTGGACTATCAGTCTCAGAAAAGACCCCTGGGCCCAGATTTTTTTGGTTCTGTTGCTCCAGTCCCCTCCAGGTCTTTCTATCTCCACCTTCTTTTGTAAGATTCCCTGAACTCTGCCCAAAGTTTGGTTATGAGTCTCAGCATCTGCTTTAATAACTTGCTGGGTAGAGTCTTTCAGAGGCCCTCTGTTGTAGCCTCCTGTCCTGTTCCATGTTTTCTCCCTTTTCTAATGTCTGTCCCATTTGCCTTTCTGAATGAGGACTGAACATCTTACCCAGGGTCCTTCTTCTTGCTTAGCTTCTTTAGGTGTACAGATTTTAGTATGTTTATTCTATATTATATGTCTAACATCTACTTAATAAGTTAGTATATACTGTGTGTGTCTTTCTACTTCTGGAATACCTCACTCAGGATGATCTTTTCTAGTTCCCACCATTTGCCTGCAAATTTCATGATTTCCTTGTTTTTAATTGCTGAGTAGTGTTCCATTGTGTAAATGTACCACAATTTCTGAATCCATTCCTCAGTTGAGGGACATCTGGGTTGTTTTCAGACTCTGGCTATTATGAATAAAGCTGCTACAAACATGGTTGAGCAAATGTCCTTGTTGTGTACTTGAGCATATTTTGAATATATGCCGAGGAGTGGTATAGCTGTGCTCTTTTAAACAGGACACTGGTGAAAATTTTTAGTGATAAAGTGAACAACATAAGCCATGTGCAGCAGTTCATACCTGTAACCTTAGCACTCAGGCGGCTGTGGAAGGAGGATTTCTATGAGTTGGGAAATCCTGGGTTACAAAGTAAGACACTGTCTCCAAACAAATAAAACAACACAAATCAAAAAGTCTGCAACATAAATGGGATTAGAAAACTGAATCAAGGGGTGGAGTGGAGTGGGACACCAGCAGTCAGCTCCTGGGGAGGCATCAATTGAACAGTGATTCACACAGAATGAGGGGAGCCAAGTGCAAGACCACAAGCTTTGGTTTAACAATCAGAGAAGCTACAGTCAAGAAGACAGGCAGGAAACGCTGTTGGATGATTCATCTTCAGGTTCCAAGACATCCTGGGATGTGCTCCAGTGCCCTGCAGAGCTCCATATGCTGTGTCAGGTAGATTTGTGTTCTTCGCTGGCATAAAAGATCCAGTTGAAGGAGAAATAATTTCTGGTGAGTGGATATGTAAAGCAACAGTCATAAACTGCATATTTCAAAAGAGCTAGGAGAAAGAGATGTGGATGCTTTTATTGACCACCACAGGAAGAGAAATGAAAACCACTGGGTGTTACTACAGAGTTACTGTGCTAAGCAGTTAAAAGCTAACAAGAGCCAGTGTCAGTGACTTTGTGGAAGAGTATTGGGTCCACCACTGAAAACATTCCAACGGTCTCATAAGTTACTAAATACTATAGTCCTTTCTTAGTGCTATAGTAAATTGCCACCGGCTATAGATTTATAGAGAAAAATGATAGATAGGCTATAGATTTATAGAGAAAAATTATCTCTCGTGGCTCCAGAGGCTAGAAAAGGCTAGGTTACAGCTCGAGCCTCTGGGGGTCTGGTGAGGGCCTCCCTCCTGCTTCTGCACGTGGAGGAAAGGGGGAGGCAAAATGACCTCTCACCCTTCACCTGGCATAAAAGCAGAAGAGAGGAAATCCAAGCGGCAAGCCCTTTCTATGGAGCCATTAATCTATTCATAGTAGCGCCTAAACATCTCCAACCGCATTGGGGATTGATTTTCTAACACGTTTCCTGGGTAACACACGTGGATTACAGAACCGCATGGTCTGACAATGCTACTTCTATTTGCCCAAATGAAAACATATTCAACAAAACACTTACTCCTATGCACTGTTCATAGAAGCCCTAGTCCCAAAAGCCCAAACAACCCTTATTCCCATAAAGAGAAGGAAATATTTAGATGAGCGGTTACACATTTATAACATGGAATTCTATGGATCTACGCAAGAACAAAGGATGTTTTCTGCAAAGGAATTTAGGGGACTTCAGAAATAATTATAACAACCAAGTGTCTTGACCGAAGTGAAAGTTAAACGTCTATAAATATTGGCCAAAACTTATTGTTATGTATTTATAAGAAGTACATTTTGCTTTCTGTAAGTTATGCCTCGATAATCCTGCCCTTTGCATGAAAGGCATACTCTATTTCCTGCCATCTTCCTCCTGTGAGCTAGATTATGAACATGGTAGGGACAAACTACTGTCACGCTTATTTTCAATTGTGAATTTTCTATCACCTAGAATCCCCTAGGAAGAGAGCCTCAATGAAGGATTGTGTACATTATCCAGCCTGATGTTTTGATAGCCCTAACTGGTGTGGGAAAAGGCAGAACCATGTAGGCAGCACCATTCCTTAAGCATGGGGTCGTGAATTGTAGTGAGAGTAGAGAAATCAAGCTAAGCACACGCAGACAGAGAAGGTATAAATCAACCTTTTAGTGGTTGGTGCAGGACGTTCTTGCCAGCTGACTTAGGCCTTCTCTGTTATAGGATCCACCCAACAATTAAACAAACATATTGAAGCCATTTCATGGTTTTCTGAAAAAAATATAAAAGAATGTTGTTGTTCTTGTTGTTGTTAAAATTAAGACTTCATTGTATCATCCAGGTTGACCTTGAACTCATAATCCTTCTGCCTCAGTTTCCTCAGTGTTTAGATAATAGTCAGCCACCACCACCAACAGAAGTAATTTTTTCAAGAAAATATTATTATTGATTTTTGGGAGGTGGAATTTCACATCATGTACTCCGATCACACTTATTTCCCAGTCCATATCTGCCCCTACCCTTGTGACCTCCCTACCAAAAAATAATTAACAAAAATTAAAAGAAAAAAGTCCAGTCTACTCACTAGAGCATGGTCACACTCTCAGTGGCCTGCCCTTTAGAGAACTGAGTCGTTCCCCTCCGGCACCCCGCCAGAAGCCATCAGCTGTGGAGAGCTACATTTCACCCTTTTATCACAGTTTTTGAAAGCTCTCTTCCTGTTTAGGCTGCTACTTTTTTTTTCTGGTGGGGGTTAGGGTAGGACTGGTCACGGAAGCCTTCTATGTCCCTCTATCTCAGCTCTGCATCTGCAGTCATCGCAATCACGGCAAACATGGCTTCCTTGCTCCTTACAGTCAGCAGGAACTTGAATCGTGGGCTTCCTCATGGCTTCTAGTGATAGCACAAACCATGAACACTACCGCCAGCTGTGGCAGGGCCACATCCGCAGACAAGGCCCTCGGAGGCGGCACAGAGCAAGGACATCGCTATGGTCTCAAATGACGGCGCAGGCCACTCACATTAGTCGAGTTCTCTTCTGCTTTGCATGTCTCCAGTTCCATGTCTCTCCATAGAACACAAACCTCTCTGTTTTTCCATCTTTCCCATCTCTCCATCACTTATTTGCTCATCATGGTGAGCAAATAAGCGGGTGCTCACTGCCACCCACACTGTGAGACGAGGTGGCCTGGTTGCAAAACATAAGTTTTAAGGAACTAATGGCAATTCATGGTCAAGAAAAGAGCATGAACATGAAGTCTTATCAAAAATATTTATGGTATTGGGAAGCTGATGGAATCCAGGTGACAGCAAAGCAACCAATCACATCAAAGAAGATGCAGTTGTCCTTCCTCTTGTATTATTCAGCCTTTCATTGCTGTAACAAAATACCTTAGACGAAACCTTAATTGAAGAAGGATTAATCTGTCTCACAACTTCACAGGGCTTAGCTCATTGCAGAACACCACAGAGGAATGGGGCAGCATGAAAATACTGTTCAGTATACCACAGTGAGAACCAAAAGAGGCAAGAGAAAGGGGCCAGAGCCAAAAGTGCTCTCCCAAGTCAAACTCCGAGGACAGCTTCCTCCAACCAGTTCCCACTTTACACAGGGCTGCCAAAGTTTAAATCTATCAATGGATTAAGTCATGGATTAGGTCAGAGCTCCTATGATCTAATCCCTTCTAGAAATGTCCTAATAGACACGGCCAGAGGTATAACATTACAAACCTCCCAGA
>REGO01000015.1:5655986-5668547 GCA_010120015.1 Rhombomys opimus | reverse complement strand
TCTCTCTCTCTCTCTCTCTCTGGAGGAATAGATGGGAGATGGGACGAGGTCCTAGACTGCACCATGAGCCTCACCTCTCTGGTGCAAAGTTGACGTGAGTTCCCAACGCACCATTTGCCTTTGTAAATGAGTATAAACGAGAGACCATGGTCTGAGCTAGATTCCTCTGAAGACCGCTTCCTCTTGAAAACTCGGAATTAGGGTAGAGTTTGGGTACAGGAGTGTCTAATTCGAATGATGAAACAGTTTGGCCCACCTGGTTTCTCCCCGTTCATAAAGTCTAGTGTTATATTTTGAATCTTCAATGGCCTTCCAACGACCCATATGCCCGAAGACTTGGCCTGAAGTGTTACTGAGAAGGGGAGGAACCTTCAGCAGGTAGGGCCTAATAAAGAAGCTAAAGCATAGGGGAAGTGCCCCTGAAGAGAATATTGGGACTTCTACTCCCCTTTTTTTTCTCATAACTTCTCGACTACCAGAAAATACACACTGTTTTCTCATTTGCGTGTTCCTCCATGATATGTGTCACTATAGACTTTCTAAAAGAAACAACTATGTACCAAAAGCTCTAAAATGTTGAAACAAAAAAAAAATCCTCATAGTTTTTTTAAAATTGATGATCCCAGGTATATTGTCATATCGATGGAAAAACAGCGTAGGCAAAAATTACACTTGGGACATCTTTGGCCTTAGTACCTACTCTAAGCTGTTCAGAGTGATTCATCATTACATGTTGTCATGATTAGCAGAGATTTGGATCTTTACAGAAAAGGTGGAAATACACATAGAACACGCATTTGGTCCTTTAAGAGAGAGAAGCTGCTGGATTTTCTTGGAGGGAGAAAAGTGAAGCACTGTTTTTAATTGTTTCTGTATTAGCTGCTTTGCTCAAAGCTGTGATGAAACACAGAACACAAGCAGCTTAAAAGGAGGGCTGATTTATATGGGCTCACGGTTTGGGGGGTGTTCCACCGCATTAAAGGAGGAGTGACGACGGGACCAGTTCCTCTGTACAGCAAGAGTATAGCTAGGCTCCTTCCGTGGCACCAATCAGGAAGCAGACAGCTCACCACAACAGGCTTCAGGCAATTACCCACAAGACCTGCTTGCCCTAACAACTTACTTCCTCCTTCTAGGCTCTACACCACCCGAAAACCAGTGCCACCAGCTCCAGCCCGAGTGCACAACCACACAAGACTGTGGTGGACATTTCACGTTCAAACCGTAACAGTCTCATATCACAGGATACACTTTCTGAGAGTCGACTGCTAACCATCCCTAGCCTATTGGCTGTCAATTTGTTTCTTCACCTGCAGAGTAAAGAAATAACGACTCCCTTCTCTTAGGGTGACGCTAGAACTAAGAAAACATATAGAAAGGCACCACATTCTTTACTAACTACTTCCCCTTTTTTTTAGAGAATTCTACTTCCTGTCTCCATGGGGAAGGGCCAATACTTGAAGGCACTGTGCATACAGGAAGTCAGTTCAAACTAGACTTACAAGCAGGCACCTCTCGCTGTCTTATTACATCAGCTGAACTGCAATGCTCGTGCTTTCTTTTAATGTTCCCCAGAAGCTAGCAGGAAAGATGATCCCTCTGTGCCAGCAGAAGAGGGAAGAGAGGCTCTGACACCAAATTTTTAGCATCAACGGATCAATTAAGCAGGCTACAGAAAGTGTGTCATTTCCAATTTTCAGAAAATTCCTGCTTGTCCTTTCTTTTTAAAGTAAACTAGATCCTCAGTCTTGGTTTCCAGAAAATGTTAGAACAAAAGCCACCCGGAGAAGCACCAGCTGGTGCCCACGCGGAGCCCCAGCCTACCCATGCTTTGACTAATTTTAATGTTCTCAGTCACTTTAGGGTATGTACTTTAACTCTCCCCTAGCTAATGCTAACGTTGAAGACCAGCCAGGTTGATCTGTCCCAGGTCACAGAGCCCATATGGCAGACAGGGGAGTTAACAGAATCCATGTGTTTCATTACCAGACTAAACTGTTCTCCCGAGACCTGACCCACTGCAGCCCGGGGCAGAAAGTTGAGGAGGCAGTGTTTGAAGTCAGGAAGGAAGCTCCCTCATTTATCCCTCTTCTCAACCCTATCTTTAATGCAAGGCTTTCATTCCAGCTCTGCTCAGGTCTCTAATCCTTGATTCTTTAACTCTGATGAGAGCTTTATTTTTAGATGTTTTCCTAGAGTCTCCATTCTAGCCTTTCTCCTTTTATTTTCATAACTTTGTTGTAACGAACTCACATGTAAAAACATCACAAAACTTGTGGGGTTTTGCTTGGTTTTACTTTTTTTGTTTGGTTGTCTGGTATGGTTTGGTTTGGTTTGGTTTTTCAAGACAGGATATAGCCCTGGCTGTCCTGGAACTCACTCTGTAGAACAGGCTGGCCTCAAACTCACAGACCTGCCTACCTCTGCTTTCCAAGCGCTGGGATTAAAGGCATTCACCACCGCCACCCAGCTAGCTATCACAGTTTGTTTAAGGAAGACACTCAAACACTCAAATTTTCCCAGTCCCAAACTTTATGTATCTCAGTGAATTTCTTTATGGTTAGAAGCTCTGCGGCTCCGGGGAGGCTTTCACATCCTCACTGCCAATTCCATTTCCTATTGTACACTTTCCTTTTCAAATGTAGCTTTACTTGCATGTGGCTGGTTGGTCATGTGTTTGTGTGTGTGCACATGTGCATGTGTGATTGGACATACAGAAGTCACAATCATACTCTGATTGTAATAGCGTTTCTCCTCCCTTGTACCAGGCAAAGCCTACGGTTCCTCAATATATTGCTTGCTTCCTCTCCTCTATAATCCTTTCCTCTTCTGATTATTTCAGCCAGGATGTGTCTCCCATCATGACATCCCTTCTTAAAACATTCATTAAGTAACTTCTCCTTGTGTAATGCTCCAACTCACGTAACACAATGCAGTGTAGACAACCAGCACCTGATAAACTTATCCAAATGCTAGCTACATCGATATGGCGTGTGGCAAGCATTCCAGTAACATCAGCTGTGGCCACCCAATCTCCTTTGGGTGGATTAAAGACAAACTGTAAACTATACACAGCCTAGGGGCTAAGGAGACGGCTCAGTTTGTAAAGTCCTTACCACACAGCCTGAGCACCCGAGTTCAGTCCCAGGTGAGCTCCAGGTTTAGCGAGAGACTCAGGCTCAGGGAAACATGATGGACAAAAACTGAGGAAGACACTTAACATGTCTTAACATCTGGCAGCCACAGTCATGTTCACACCCAAGTATACCCATGTGCTCACATGTGTGCACACGCACACACACACACACACACACACACACACATGAGCACACACACAAACACACTTGTACCCGCTCATGATCGTGACTATTGTCAGCAAAAGTAAAACAGCTGTATTATCTGTGAAACTGGAAGAAGAGCGTTATTCCTCACACAGAGATGCACCAGGAAGCCGGTATCAGGGAGAGAAAGAATGGGAGGGAGAGGAAGAATCAAGGGGGACACTGCAATGGTTGGGGTAAAAGTTTGAAGGCTGAATTTGAGGGATGAGCAATTCCTGCCCTGAGGCCTATTCAAAAATAAATCAGAGAGATGAAACAAATTCTACATGTATACTGAAATAGTCTTAAACTTCTATTGCAGGTTATAACAGAGTTAATGACACCAAGTCTGAGGATTTTTCTTTTGGATGCCTTTATTTACTGTCTGATTTACAAATGAATATTTGAGCAGCTCTGGAATCTGTTTGTATTGTTTTTAGCTTGTTTTGCCAATCATGGTTAACCAAGAGGAGTTTTTATTTATTATTAAAAAGAAATCAAAACAATTAAATGTGAAGTCTGCCGCCGCTCTCCAAAACCCAGCAGACCATTGCTAACGCACTGAAGTCAGGAAGCAATCATGAGCCCTTCTCTTTATAGAATGTCTTTCCTCCTCCTCAGGAAACTTCAAAGCCCTTTGCTGACGCTTGGGCTCTGCAGCTGCCAGGAAAGAAATGTGGCTCCACTTACCTCAAAGAGGTTCAGAGCACACGGGGGACCGGGTGGACCCACAGCAGGCACGACTTCCCCCCCCCCGTCCCCTCCTCGTGCCCATGCTGCCTCCCCTCCACCAGAGACCACCCCAGGGATCCGGGTGGAGGCTAGAAAATAGAAGAGGTGCAGGGGTGCCAAACATTTCACATGCCCTCCCACCAAGTAAGCACCGTCAGAGCAGGAGCAGCCAGATGTGGCGATGTGACTCTGTAATCCTATCAGTTGCCGGGATGGGACGGAAAGTAGGGCAGGCCTTAAGGCAGCTGTGCACAGATAGGAGATGTGCCCCGGACTAATCCCAGCAAGGGCCTCCCAAGAACATAAACAGAAAATGCAGAAACAAATGACGCATGACCATGGCGGCTCCCTGAAAAGAGATAGAAAAGAGCAGGGTAGGAAATTAAGTCAGGAGTCCTGGTCTTGACTCTCTGGCTAGGATGCTCTAGCCACATGATTTCAGGTGAAGAGAAAGAGCGAGAGACAGACAGACAGACAGACAGAGACAGACAGAAATACAGAGACAGAGAGAACTAGATGAACTCCTTGACCATGTCAGGTTTGAACTCTGTGCTTCATTCACATAACCTTGTTCCTCTTGAGGATGAAGGAATAAATAAATTATATTTATTCCATTCTATAGGTTAGAAAACAGATCCCACAGATTCGTGGGAGATCAAGTGGCAAGTTGCAGAGCTAAGATTTGTTTTCCTAAGTTTGAAACAACATGCTTGTTTTTATTATTATTATAACTTATTGCATTTCTGGTTCAGATACTCAGACTCTTTCAATCATTTGAGCTCTAAGATGATCCTCATTCTAGATAGTTATCATACTTCACTTTTAGTAGGAAAAAAGGTCCATATGTTCTATGAATCTTGGCAGAGGCTAATAAAGGGTGAAAGCATAACAAGCTAGGTCTCATAATAAAATCTTGATTAAAATAGGTGGTTTCCTCAAATATCTTTGACATTTCAACAAGTAGGAGGTGGAAAGAGACCTGTGACTATATTATTACCTGAAACTATTTTGCAACAGCTAGGACACTGTTGATTTACAAATCATCATAATTTTTTAAAGTCTGCAAAAATGTATTTTAAAGAAGCACAGTGTGTGACCAGGTGCTCCAATAATGTCACAGATGTTTGCGTGTGTGTGTGTGTGTGTACAGTATGTACATGTGTGTATGTTACATGCATCTAAAATAGATAGAAAAAAACAGACTAAAAATAATTAATTAAAATAGCAAATGATAGGTATGTAGATAGATGATAGATAGATAGACAGATAGATAGATATGAAATAAGACAGATAAATAGATGGTAGATAGATAGATAGATGACAGACACAGATTAATTTCCACCCAACCTCCTCTAGGTACAGCTTGCTTTTGATGTCCACAGCACTTGGCAGGGTTCATAAGTCTCTCTCATTCTTTGGTAGGTAGAGGGAGGAGATAATATTTCATGGATCTCAAGGTGGCTTTGAAGTTGCTCTGTGGCCAAGGATGACCCAGAATGCCTAATCATCCTGCAGCCGCCTCCTCCCAGGTAGTAGGATTGTAGGTGCACTACCACGCCGGCCTTAGTTCTTTTGTTCTTTAAACATGGTTCCTGCTTCTAGGCCTGGGCTCTGCACTCTGACCACTGGCGCCTACTTCTAAGTCTGCCTTGCTGGCTCTTCCTGTTGCTTCTGACATCTACATGATGGGGTGCGCCAGGTCAGCCTCCTATCTATATTATCTGGTTTATCTCTTTGGAAGTCATGGCTTTGCAAGACATTTATACACTAGGTCCCAAGATGTGTGACCCCATCTTGGGGTCTCCCTCTAAGCTCCTGGTTTATATATCTGTCTTCTTGGCATCACCTGTTGTAATCCAGCAGGCATTTCAAACTCAACACGTCTACAAGATCATTCCCAACAAATCAAATTCTCTTTCATAGTGTTACTTCATGTAAAACTCCAAAAGTCGTTCTACTCCTTCTCCTATACCCTGCTCTCTCCCACCCACCCCACCCTTATCACTTCTTCCAGACACACTGCTTCAAGCTTGCTCCTGCCTCGGGACTTTCTACTGTCTCTTTCTTCTCCCGAGACATGAATCCCCGAGATGCTCACAGAACCACCCCTTCAGATAACACAGGTCTTTTCATGTGGAACCTCTTCAAAAAGGATGTTGGCAAGAACTATCCAATTTCATTCTCTGGTCTCCAGCGTCACCTTAACGGCAGAGCTCTCTGCTCTTACATCACATGGAGTTGTTTTAATTGTTGCTTCGTGGGCTGCTATTTGTTCGTGTACAATGATAAACAAGTGGCTTTGTTTGTCCTCTGACATGTGTAATTCTGGGCCTCGTCCTCTATAAGTGACCTTCAGGTGTCCTTGCCCATTATCTGCCAGTATGTTCCAATGCTTACCAAAGAGCTGGTGCACAGCAGATACTGGGATGTATGTAAACGTCTGTGATGTCTGGATATTCTTCTACTAACTCTGCATTTATCTTTCGTATCTGCCTGTGACCATCTTAAAGGTCACAGGGTATATAGTTTTTTATCTACTTATTTTTGTCCCTTCCGTACCAGCTACCACTACATTGTTAGTTAATTACTGTATTGCTACCTTTTAACCTAACCATTTAGTTCTCCCAAACACAATCTTATCCACTCACAGTGGAAACAGTCATGGCACCATGCTCCTCCTGAGAGTGCAGTCTGATTCAGCTGCAGGGGGAATGCTTTTCCTCATCTCTGTCTCCTCCCAGCCCTTGCCCATCTCTGCCCAGAACACACCTCAGTACAGAACAGCATCGCAGCACCATGTCACTTCCTGCCATGTGCTGTGAATCAGTTTGCGTCCAGCGCTGTGTAAGTGACATGGTCATACATGGGGAAACAAGCATGACATCTCTCCGTGTCATGAGAGTAGAAGTCATGTTCACAGTGTGGGCAGGACTGTGTGTCTGCATTTTGCCAGGGCCAATATACAGCAAGAGAATTAAAGCCAAACTGGCTTTGTCCAGAAATAGTCAATGAACCTTGCTCACAGATCTTTACTTAAAAACAAATCAAAAATAGAAACTCAAAGATCATGCCAGACTCTTATTAAAATAGGTAAAACTTTGAAAGGAGAATATTAGAAATGATTTTAGAAAGATGCTTGCAAGGCCTCCCTTCTAAAACACATTAAACAATGGGAAGAACAATGTTACTAGCAGAGGGACAGGCCATACCAGGAGATGGCTTGCAAAACAACTGACAGCAACAGTACTTTTCCTGAGCTTTACAGAAGCTGCATCTACATAATTGCATAAAGCGATTCAGTATTGACCTCACTCGTGAAAACGGGCAACAGATGGCATAAAGATGCTCTGCTACAAGAAGAAGCATAACGGAAATCACTGGCAAGGACAGAGAGCCGTCAGCCCGGTTTGCAGGCTCCATGGACTCTCTGCTCATTCATTAGCTGCCACGTTCGCTGCTTTGAAAGATGTGACCAGGACTGCATAAAGGCTCCTAAAAGTGTCCTTCGATGGTTTATTTACCTAGACTTGACCAAGAAGTAAATTAAAAAAAAAAAGAACAGTTTTCATAGCCTTTGAATCTTCTTTATTCCTTACCTCCTGCCTCCACTCTAACCTGTTCCGACTGTGAATGTGTGGTTGCCCTCTTACAGCCATGTTCAGCCTGATGCAGAGGTACTTCTTGGTGACCTGGAATTCACCTGGAGCAGTCCAGCTCTCAGCTCATGTTCGTGAAGGAATGTTGAATGCAAACGTCTTTTAATTCATGTGTCATCAGGATAAGAACATGCACTGTTGGAGGAAGGCCAACAATGAAAACAGTGTTTTCCTACATCAAGTAGACAATGGACATTAAAATAATAAGGGAAACCAGTCGTCTAAGAAAACAGATGCCTTTCTCCTAAAGCAGTCGGTGTCCAAGGCAACACAGACGGGTGATTTCTTTTTTACCCTGAGATCTGCTACATTTCCCTTCAGAGAAATCGTAAAATGAACTTCAATCTTTCCGTAGCAAACAGATGAAAACAACCAGCACTGTTCCATAAAGCAACTCTTACCACGAACCCACTATGTGCCAGGCATTTCCCTAAGCCCCAAAAACAGATAACCTGACTTTCCTTGGGAAGGAAAGGACACCCTACACCTCTGTGTCTATTGCAAAACCCTGCACACGAAGCAGTGACGGGACACGCGCGTCACTCATCCACGCAGTAACTTTCGCTGCGCACGCCCGCTGAGCCTCTGCCCCCCCCCCCAGCCTCAAGTCCATGCATACGACCCCAGCGGCCTACGGCCCACATCTGCAATCTGCCCTGCTCGTGACAGCACCCCAGCTATCCCTGTCCTGGCCCCCAGAGGCAAGTTCCAACAAAGAGCACAATAGCTTTTTCCAAATCACTTTGAAGACTTTTATACGAAAGTCTGTCCAGATTCTAGGGGGAATCTGCCCCCTAGATTCCTTGCTGCAGTCCTTCAGAAGCTGTGCACCTCCGTTCCTGCTAATTACTCCCCTCATTTGCACGCCCGCTTCTCCGGAAAGTCTGTACTCTTTGCCTACATTTTACCTAACCGAAAGGGAAGAGACTAAAGGGTACTGGAGGGTAGGTAGGGAAGGAAGGCGGAAAGACAAATTGACTATACTGCAGGTTGGGTCCGTAGGTAAGTGTCATACTCAACCAGTTTTGCTAGTTTCATGTAGTTCAATCTAAAAATAGAAGGCGGCTTGATATGTTTTTCTAAAGTTTAGCTTTTTAAAGAATCAGCAAAGGAAATGATGGGTGCTGGCACATGATTATAACTCCAGCACTCAGGGGACAGAGAGAGAAAGGGGGTAAAGAGTTTGAGGCCTTCCTGCACAACCTTCAAAGATCCTGTCTGGGGATGGAAAAAAATCAAGTACTTGGGATGTAGCTCAGTGATGGTGTACTTGCTTGGTGTCACTGTTTGCATAGACTCCAATATTTGAACATTTGGTCCTCAGCTGATAGTGCCCTTCGGGAATGTGCTGGAACCTTTGGGAAATGGAACACGGCAGGATGAAGTGTGGCATTGGGAATAGGATTTGAGGTTTTGTACGCTGGCCTTTCTAGCTCTTGTGTCTCTGCTTCCCTGCCTGTTGCCAAGTCTTTCCCACCATGATGGATTCTACACTCCTGGAACCATAAGCCAAAATAAACCTTTTCTCTCTTAAACTTATCACAGTGACACACCTAGAAACACACCTAGAACGTTCAAGGCCCGATCGCCACAGAGAGAGGAGCCGGGGAAGGAAAGGAGAGACCAACCAGCTGAACTGCTCTAACCGCCACTCCCCTGGCAAATTTTTCATTCTAGGGATCTGCTTCTACAACCCTAGCATCTGACCACAAACAAATTTTGGAACACAAACCATTCATAAGTTGAGGACGGCGTACAAAGGATGCCCTTTCCTGTGCAAGCCAGGCTGATGGATTGTGTTTATTAGAATTACAGGATAAAGAAACCGCAAAAAGCTGACTCCGAGTCTCCAGCTTGCCCTCTCGGCCTTCTGACTCCAGAACACCATCGCAATCTGAGCTTGTCTGGGGCTGAGCCAGGCCAGCTCAAAGGAAAATGGAACCAGGGCTGCAATCAGACTCAGAAGGCTAACGGGAGGCCACTGGTCTCAACCTGGGAAGACTAGAAAGCCTGATGATGGACGTGGGGGGGGGGTGGGGAGGGTCGAAGGGAAACCAGTGCCTAGGTCTTTACTTTCTGCCAACAGTTGCAAGCCTTCCTGTAGGCTATGGCAGGCTTAATTGGCCCAGCTGCATGGCCCAACTTTCGGGACAAGGACCTAGCACGTTTTGGTAGTTTTCCCTCAGACTAAATAGGCGCTTCTTTGGATTTGCTGTGTTCCTAGAAGGAGCTCTCTTCCTTTTAAAGTCTGCTCAAGCCCTACATTTTCAGGAATGCTTCTAGCTTAATGACATAATGTGCTACCCGCTAGATAGACTTGGCACGCTACGGAAAGGAAACCCCGCTGAGAGTGTTGGAGGCAGAAGTCATGTCCACAGACACAGGGCTCTTTCTGTCAAGGGGACCCCCTTTTCTTTCTTCACTCAGAGCCACCGGGGGATAGCAGGAGTTCTGGCAGGGACAGTCGATTTGCGTCTGTTTGAAGATTTGTTGGCTGAATGATGAATTTTCAGCCTCTAACCTATCTCCCTGCCAAAACAGATGGATAAATGTTATAAACTGGACAGGTCACCCTGCACTTATCTTGCGAGCACACATTTTCTTCCTAAAATTGTTTATGCCACACAGAAATTTTATATATATATATATATATTAATCAGTGCAGCAACAGAAAGCTTGTACTCTGTCCAGCGGATTTCATTCACTGACGAAAGCGAAGCAGAACATAACGGCCCTCTTGTTTTGCCGTCTTTGTTTCCCATGTTCTGAGCAAAATTGCACAGGAATTATGAATAGTTAGAAAATGGTGTCTAAATGACCAAACACCAACTGCCAGCCCCATCACCAGAAGCAGGCTGGCCCGGGCTGCTCCACATGGCTTGCGTTCTGGAACCAGAACTGGGAGTCAAGTTCCCTCCCTGGCAAGGTCCCCAGTTCACAAATGACCTCCACTTGCCCTCACATCCGTGGCTTCCCAGAGCACACACGGGCCTTTGTGACCCACACTGCAGTGTAAAGACAGAGGCTGCTCAGCCAAGTGGCTGCTGGAAGAGCTCCTGCAACATGTGTCTCCTAGGAAGTGTCCAGCTCCCCAAAGGATCTCTCTGGAGCTGGTGAACTATTGTTCCCTCATCAACCTTTGATGTCACAGCAATCGAGGGAGAAGAAAAAGGCTGTAGAAAATAACCTCGTTCTTCAGTGGGGCTGATGCTGTTGACAGGTTCATCCAACTGCATTGGAAATTTAAGCAGCATCTGGCTGTCTTCAAAGGTCAGACCAGCTCCCATCCATCTGAACTGCCTTCCCTGCTCTCCAAAGCTCATCCCTTTTCCAGGCTCACTCAGTATTAAGCCATTTCACAAGCTGGACATCCTTCTGTGACTCTGTTGCTATTGTTTAGGTTCTGGGAGAAAAGACTCAAACCATCTCATTTAGACTCTGGGTTCTAGCCTTCATCTTTTCACCAGAAACACACTTAGCCAACAGCCTGAGTGCATGTCAAAGCCTGATTTGGTTGGTTGTTTAGAGAAGTGTCTGTTTTCTCTAAAATCGGAGGTGTTCCTAAATGGAAGCAAACAAGGGACACACCTAAGCAACTGGTCGAAAACCAGAATCAAGAGCTGGTCTCACCTCTTTTTCCTGCTCCAAGCTACTTCCCTGGAATGCTCTAGGACCATCTGGGACAGAACAAAAGCAAGTTCCTGCCTTGATGTTAAGTGGACTTTTAGTTGTGCACTCATGTTCTTGGATTCATCTCATCTATTTTAATAGTTCATCCTGCTGGGGTCCCCTTTCTTTTTAATTTTTATTTTTATATTAATTACAGTTTATTCACTTTGTATCCCAACTGTAGCCCCCTCCTCTCTCATTCCCTCCCAATCCTACGCTTCTTCCCTCATATCCTCCCAAGCCTCTCTCCAAGTCCACTTATAGGGGAGGTGCTCCTCCCCTTCCATCTGACACTAGCCTATCAGGTCTTATCAGGACTGGCTGCATTCTCCTCCTCTGTGGAATGGCAAGGCTGCTCCCCCCTCAGGGGGAGGTGATCAAAGAGCCAGCCATTGAGTTCATGTCAGAAACAGTCCCTCTTCATCTTACTAGGTCACCCACTTGGAGACTGAGCTGCCATGAGCTACATCTGAGCAGGGGTTCTAGGTTATCTCCGTGAATGGTCCTTGGTTGGCGTATCAGTCTCAGAAAAGACCCATGGGCCCAGATTTTTTGGTTCTGTGCTCTCCTTGTGGAGCTCCTGTCCTCTCCAGGTCTTTCTATCTCTCCCTTCTTTCATAAGAATCCCTGCACTCTGCCCAAAGTTTGGCTATGAGTCTCAGCATCTGTTTTAATACCCTGCTGGGTAGAGTCTTTCAAAGGCTCCTGTCCTGTTTCCTGTTTTCTCCTTCTTCCAATGTCCATCCATTTGTATTTCTAAGTGAGAATTGATCATCTTACCCAGGATTCTCCTTCTTGCTTAGCTTCTTTAGATATACAGATTTTAGTATGTTTATTATATATATATATATAACATATACATATATGTTTAATATCCACTTATAAGTGAGTATATACCATGTGTGTGTTTCTGCTTCTGGGATACCTCACTCAGGATGATCTTTTCTAGTTCCTATCATTTGCCTGCAACTTTCATGTTTTTAATTGCTGAGTAATATTCCATTGTGTAAATGTACCACAACTTCTGTGTTCATTCCTCAACTGAGGGACATCTGGATCTGGTTATTCAGGATCTGGTTATTATGAATAAAGGTGCTACAAATATGGTTGAGTAAATCTCCTTGTTGTGCACTTGAGCATCTTTTGGATATACGCCTAGAAAGTGGTATAGCTGGATCTTGAGG
>REGO01000015.1:5608950-5651748 GCA_010120015.1 Rhombomys opimus | reverse complement strand
TATAAGGGTCTGTGTAAGCTACCGGAGGAGAATTGCATCAGTGATCTACATTAGCTGTGGGCTGTGTTCAGCAACACCATCTAGATATATAAGATGAGCCCACTAGTGAGACACTTCCTGATTATATCTGAGGCCTGCTCCAGAAGACAGACTTCAAATACAGTATTGTAGACTCAAAAGCCAGTGGGGAGGGAGGACATAGGTCCTAACAAGAAACTACTGCTGTTGGGATAAATTGACATTATGCACCCTTCAAAATGCCCCCCAATTTCCACTTACGTTCAATTTTTATTTCCTAGGGAGTCCACAGCAACCAATTTTTTTTCTGTTCCACTAATCTAGGGATGGAGCTTTTTTCCATACTTTCAAGCAGGTAGGTGTTCTTTGAGCCAAACTGTCCTTATAGAATCCCTATGACTTCTCTTTTCCAATTTCTTTCTGAACATGTTATTTATTAAGCCTGTTTCACAGCAACTGGTAAATGTATCTCCCCATTCACTGTCATTCTAGAAATTTTCCTGTCTTATCTGCTGTGTTTGTTTATCATCTCTCTCCCCCCTCCCCCAAAAAAATGAGGTGGGGTGGGAGATAAAGCTTGGAGCCTTAGCATTTATGTGAGAAAGCTTTTCTTCCTCCCTCTCCTCACGGTGAGGGTGGCTGGCCTGAGGGCGTTTATCCTCATTGACACTGACATTGAGAAGACTACAAAAATTCTGACTCAGTTCTTATTGTAACTGTTGGGGATTTCTGCTCAAAGCCAGGTGATATGGCCCCTACCTCTTCTCTTCCCTCCCCCCTGCCCCTCTCTTCACTCTCTCCATTTTATCTCTTCAGGTCTAAACATTCAAAATACTATAGGTTGTGTTATGGGCTGATTCACCAGTCTCTGAGTTAACCAACTCAACTCATCTGGAAGACTTCTTAATTCACTCCTTCCACAATGCCCTTTCCCCTTGTTTCTCTTCTATAATTTCTATTACTTGAACCCTTCATTTGCTGGATTATTTCTTTAATTTTTAAGAAATAATGACTTTTCACTTAACATTTTATTATATTTTCTGGGGTATTTTTAAACAAACTCTATCTTCTAAAAACTGCTGCTGAAATTTTCATTTATTTTTTTAAGTTTCAATAAGTCTTTCTGTTCTTTGAATATTTGGAGTTATTTTTAGTGACATTCTGTGCTTGTTTCTCAGGCAATATTAACTTTTGCTCTGAAGATACTATTCACTGCATTACCTTTTCAAAGGGCTCTCTCTCTCTCTCTCTCATGTTGTCTCTGCTTCCTTTTGTGTTCTCGTTGTTCTAAATATTTCTACTTACTACATCTTTTCCATTAAAAGCTTATTTCAGTCATCACTGATACTTCAGTAATGAGCAATAAAAAGGCAACTCAGAGTTCTTTATGCTTGAGACAGCAGACTTCACTGTAGAGACATTTGGTGGGCCATGGATTGAGGAAGCCCTAAAATTCAGTATCCCTGGATCTCTCAACTCTGCTTCTTTTCCCCTCCACTATTTTACCAAAGCCATGCAGGCCAGGCTGTGGGCATCCTCTCACAGATCTCTCTCTCTCTCTCTCTCTCTCTCTCTCTCTCTCTCTCTCTCTCTCTCTCTCTCTTCTCTTCTCTCTTTCTCTTTCTCTTTCTTCTCTCCTTTCTCTTCTTCTCTCTCTCTCTTTCTCTGTCCTCTCTCTCCTTCCTCTCTCCTTTCTCTCTCTCTCTCTCTCTCTCCCCTCTTTTTCTGCACTATACAGACTTTCACTTCACCCTTGGTGAGTCTGCTCTACTGTCAATGAGGGTCTATCATACAGTGAAGTTGATAATAGAAAATTATGACCATGTAATGATGGTGCCACATTAATTCTTTTCGTCTGTGAATTGTGGGAGGGTTATCTTGTATTATATGGATAGTAATTATATGGATAATAACCACTTATAAGTGAGTATATACCATGAGTGTCTTTGCAGTTTGGGTTATCCCACTCAGGATGATTTTTTCTAGTTCACACCACTTGGCGGCAAATTTCATGATGTCCTTGTTTTTAACAGCTGAGTATCTAATAGGCAGCTCAGTCTCCACATGGGTTTCCTAGTAAGAGGAACAGGGGCTGTCTCTGACATGGACTCTGTTGTCTGCTCTTTGGTCACTTCCACTTGCAAGGCCACAGAGGAAAAGGATTTGGGCAGTCCTGATGAGACAGGATAGACTGGGTTCAGATGGTAGGGGACTCTTCCTTTCTGTGGACAAAAGGAAAAGAATAGGGGGAAGAGAATGGGAGGGAGGGACTGGAAAGAGATGAAGGAGGAGACTACAATACTGATATAAAGTGAATAAATTATAAAAAAGAAAGAAAAAAATTAGTGTCATATTTTTATATTGATGGTTGTGAGCCTAGCCTTTAACATCTGAGCATCTAATGTCATATTTTTAAGTGAAGTAGATGATTCATTCCAAGGTGATAACCAAATCAGAAACTAGGTGATTTTGACAATATTGAGATCACTTATATAAACGACATATGAAACTTACATAAACAACAAAGCCAATGGATTTAGTTTTCAATATGTTAAAAAACTAGAGCTTAAATGGCAAACATATTGGAATGTTAATACAACCCAATCAATCAACTATGTTTCAAATAAATGTTGGAGGTACAGGTCAGAAATCAATGTTTGAACTACTAGAGTTTTAAGACGTTGTCATAAGTCATGTCAGAAATCATATGTGAGGATAATATGAAGATTCTAGTGATGGAAACAACCATGTGCATAAATAATATAAAACAGAGAGAGGAACTATAATAGAGATATAAACTAGGTGCTGTGGGACTTCCAAGACGCATTCCTCCTAGGAAACTAGAGAGGGCTTTATGAAGTAACTGGGAACACCTGAGGTGGAATTTAGAGGATGGATCAGACATCAAAGGGTAGAGAAAGGGGGAAGAGTTTCCCAGTAGAGCAGGCTTACAGCTCTGAGGAGCAGGCTGTCTTAGGAATGCAGTTAGTCCTGGAGATAAAAATAGAAGGTCTTCGGAGTAGACAGGAGAAAGCATAGTAAAACGTCAGTCAGGGAAGTAGGTTGGAGCCAGATAATGGAAGGCCTTGAAGCCTGTACAGGAAGCTGAGACTTTGTTCTATAGATAATTTGAGGTCATCAGAAGCTTGATCATATGTGACTCATAGGCCGATCTTCTATTTATTTCCAAATATAAATATATGATTTTATGACGTTTCGCATCTTGTCTCTGCTCAGTCCTCCGCTTTGCTTCAGAGCCTGTCCTTGGGTTAATGTATTCCTAACATCCATTGCAGTTTTCATGTTCTATTCAATATTTCTAATTGACTCTTTATCTAACCCTTATTTTTCCTTCCTTGACTCACAGCTAAAAGTTCTATCAACATCAAACAGGGGTGTCAACAAAAGAATTCTCCTGCTTTGATTTTAATCCTAAAGCCTATTTCTGATATTCTACTCCTCTGACCCAGATCCCATTTGCAGTAACAGAAGGAAGACTCTGTCTGAACGCTTTTACCAAGGCTTTCCTTTTGCAGACGTCTCATATTGTGCCATCTTTGGGTGTTTTCCTTCAAAGGGTCCAGCTTCAGAGTAAACGGATCTGAAGAAGCAAAAATGCATCCCTTAGAGATAGCCTTCCTGGTTAAGGCCGGAAAGGGGTCTAAAAGTGAGAGTGTCGGTGTAAGAGTCCAGCGTAAGATCCAGTCTCTTTCAGTCCATCCAACAACAAGAGAGAGAGAGACAGAGAGAGAGAATTCAAGGAGTCAGATCCTTGATGTTTGTCCCCAAAGTGACAACAGAAATAGTTCTCCTGAAACAAAGTCAAATTTAATTGCACGTGTAGGGATTTTACTTTAGATGTTAGCTAAAATAATTCTTCCTTTTGTGACATGAACCCGCCCTTGATGTCCCATCCTCAATAAAAAAAAAAAAATAGAACTGTTCTCCTTTCTCCCCTTCCTGTCTGACTGCCATTTTAATTTTATTATATTTCTCTTTAATTTCTAGAGACTATATGTTGCATCTGAGCATTTTTCATATAATTTTTTTAAAAACCCAACTATTTGGTATTTTATATCTTGCTCTTTTAAGCACCAAATTGTCTACCAAACACCTCTCTCCACTCATCTTTCTGATCCCCACCCTTCCCTTCATTACACAATCCTGTTTAGTTTGTCAGAAGACATTCAACTCATAAGCTACATGAACAGACTCGGGGAGCAATGCAGCAAGGGCTTGGGACCAAGAGAAAGGAAGAATACTCATTCCCATTGTTATTTCGTATTCTAATTTTTAAGGGACGTAGGAAATAAAAAAAAATCACTGATTTTCTACATAAATCAAAATTTAAAATTCAAAATATTTTTAGGACATTGTCTAGGCCCAAGTAGTCACATAGGAGCTCCAGTCTTCAGGCTGAGTATTCAGCCAAGACCTGAGTGCAGAGACAGATCTAGAAGCCACATCACATGCTGCTGCTGTCTCTTCGTACTGTCCTTTTACTGTCCCCGGGACTTGTTGACATAACGAAAGGAAAGGATGCCTCCCTTCAGTTGGTAGCTCCATTCCTCTGTGAGTTCTGTTTGCCTTCTCTCCTGAACCCAACACCAGAGAGCCACCTGCTCACTCTTCCCTCCTTGTCAACAAATTCCATGCTGCCTTGGTGCAAGCAAATGAACCCTCAGGAGGGTTTAACAGTTCCAGGAACCTGAAACAGTTCCCTCCTTGTGTCTTCCAAAGTCCCAGGGAAACAAACAACAAAGAAGGGAAACCCCCCACCAGTACATTGAGCCATATCCTGTCAAACAATGTTTTCCCTGGGAGTAAAGTAAAATATGCAGCTTCCAAGTCTGAATTAGCATTCTCGTCCTCTGTCATCTGCCTCCTGTGTCCTTTACCCAGAACAGCACTATTCCACAGCATCAGAACACTCTCTACAAGAAGAAAGACTGTGTGTTCCAGTATTTGACAACCTCAGTCCTGTTTCTTGAACTCTTGGGCTACTAGTTGCTCTACATGAAAATATGCAAGAAGTCATGTGTGACCTTTTAAGCAGCCAGCCAGGTTCACCAGAATGAAAAATAAGTACAGACCACGAGAAACCACAGACATATCATTTTTTGTTTTGGTGTCTTATGACAGGCCATATTGATTAAACTCACCTTTAAGAGCCCGTGAGCCCAGCTCATCTATCTCGGGACACAGCTGCATGCACAGAATTGGAGATCATCTCCAAACCCTGAAGGATATGAATCAATGTGCACCATGTGTGTTCTTCATCTCTCAGTCGCGTTATTCCTGACTCTAGCTCACTGTCTCCAGTGCTATGATTCCTAGAGCCTTTCTTTTGACCTGAGTTCCTTGTCTTCACGTTTCGAACACCTCTGAACCACTTGGTGGTTCTTTTCTGTCTTGGTTGGCTTCTACATTTGACGTGCTTTAGAGACCATTTATTTAGTTACCCCAGTGTCTTCTAGGCTCACCCCATTTCCTAAATCAGAGCCTCTGCCTTCTTCCAGCTTTCTTACTTGACTTATCATGGCCAATATGGATGTCCTAAAAGAGTGTCATTCGGGCTGTGAAAGCTGACACCTGGCAGGCTCTACTTCTCTCGTGGCTGTGATGGAAAAGCTTCATTTGTCTTCCTTATTTAGGTTTTGCTCTCTAACGACCTATTAGCTATATCGCTGCTTTCTTAGGAACTCATTCTCACACTACTTTCTTGTTTGGATGGTAGTCTTGTCTCTTGCAAATTCAAGGATTAACACACCACTTTCCCTTTCTATTTTGAAGGAGGTCATCACTGTATTATAATAATGTTAACCGTTTGAAATGGTGTCTAGACACATTGAGGCGATCCTTCCTAACAGAAAATATAAAACCTTTACAATAACACATACTGCCAACTGCTTCTGTCACTAGGGAATATTTAGATGTCCTGTGCTATTTCTTTTAACCTATCGCTGAACTGTGGGACTGGCCTACTTGGGCTCAAATCCTAAGGGTGACACTATTCTTTTGGTCAGTATAATAGTTCAGCTAGCATTCATTTCATCTCAAGACAGATGGCAACATACATATTTCATATAAGTTGTCATGATGATTAAAGAAATTATGTATATATATATATATATGGAACATTTAGCTTGAAGACTGGACTCTCACTATATTCACATTCTCTGTCTACCTTACACCTCAGGGCTTATCTCAGTCTTAAGTACTATGCGGGACCCATCAGTAGTGGGTGGACTTTGCAACTATGGATGTTTTCCATTGCACAGTCTTCCTCCACACTTGTTCTCCTTTTTCCTTAGAACCAAAACATCCTCAAAGGTTCTACACAAACAAATCTATTCCCCCTCTTAACAGCTTTATTTGCAGGTCAACTAAAACAGTCAAATGCTTCTCAATGGCATGCTCTTAAAATAAGAAATAACACCATAAACTCTATATTTGGCCCTTCTAAACAATGGGGAATCCCTCTGCCCTGCAGAGTGAGGGATGGTACTGTTCACAGAAAGTGGGCTAGTTTAGGAGGAGGACCAGGAGCTACAGTTGGCTGTGCAATGAAACCCATGCTTATGTCATTTTCCTCCCAAGCACAACCACTCTACTCTTCTACCTGCCCATGCCACCATGGGTAAAGGAGAGAGCCAGGATTCCGTTACTGAAAGGTTTGCTGTATTTAAAATTTTTCTATTTGACCTTTTTTAAAAACAACATTCTATAAACGAAAGCAAATAATTAGAGTGTCACTATAAACTTTATCCAATTATTGATGGTCTTGTCATCTGAAAGAAATTACCAAAGTCCTTTATTAAAGGCTTCTCCAGAATGAATGCTGTTTATAGTTCATATGATGTCATGATAAATGCATTTGATCAACATGAAATGTAAACATAAGAGAGTATTTAGCCAGAAATAATGAGACTTTTAACTTGTAAAAGTAGGTCAGCCATATAGGTCAATTAATGACCAGATGAGTATGTAATAAAAATTCACACTAGCTTCCCTTCCCTGTTTCTGCTAGGCCCTTCTACATCTTCACGAAGAACAAGTACAGTGGAGGAAAACTGTCCGAGCTATCAATACACATACAAAACTGACCAAGGAAAGAGAGTGTGGGGCACAAGGAGAGGATAGAGTGAGGACCAGAGAGGAAGACAGCTGACCTCAATATTCTATGTTGGTGGTGGCCAAAGGGGACCTCATTAAAACTCCCAACCTCAGTAGCATGGTTAAAGAGCTGAATCTACATGGAAGTTATCATTAAATGCAGCCTCCCGGGGCTCCCCATCAGAGCCCTGGACACACAGGGAATGCAGCTTGCCTCTTTCTGCCTGTCAAGGTCCAGACACAACCTCCTCTGAACTTTGTGTAAAGATGCAATTTCAAATAGTTCTCATGCCTGTGGCATTGTCTTCATTTGCCCCTGGCAGCCTCTGGTCCTGCATGTGAGACACCCCAAGGGTCACATTCCTGGGGTGTCTCCTGCCTCCTGCCCTTAACCACAGGTTCTTTCCATCTCTGTGTCTCCCTGTGTCCACTCTCTAAACCTATCTACCATATTGTACTCTGGTATATCTAAAAATCGACAGTCAAAGTCTTTGACAACTGGTCAGCAATAGCAAGGTCTGCCAGAGCCTAAGCTACCACTCAGTGCAGCTGTGATCACCTGTCAGCCTGAGGGAAGGTGTCTTATCTGTCAAAGTACTGGCAATGCCAAGCGCATGGAAGAAGCCTGATCAACATTTGTTGATAGAATAAATGAGGTGATCTGCAAGAGAATTGCTTTCTGTTTACAGTGACATTGTTTCCCCATTGCCACAGCTCACTGTCCTTAAGTATAATGGCCATACCTATCCATAGACTGGGTTTGTATATAAAACTCAGTTAAAATGCAATATATCTGTGTGTGTGTGTGTGAGAGAGAGAGAGAGAGAGAGAGAGAGAGAGAGAGAGAGAGAAAGACCATATATACATATGTGTGTGATTTTAATTACAAAGGTCTTTATAAGGAAAAAAAATCTGTAAACCAGAGTTAATTATAAACCTAGTGCCATCAGGAATACCATCCCCCAGTGCCACCCCTAGAAACCTATCTTCCCGTATTTCACTCACACAAATTTGAGCTACTTTTCCCAAATTTAATCAGCGCGACATTAAAACAGCGGTTGTTTTGTGGGAATGCTGTTGTGTTGTTTCCTGTTGACACAGGATCTCTCTCCATGTAGCCCTGGCTGGCTTGGGATTCTCAGTTCTCCTGTCTCGGCCTCCTGAGTGCTACATTACGGATACACACAACCACACCTGTCTCAAACAGCTGCTGAATTAGGATATACCCTCTTGTGTTATTGGAAGTTAATTAAAATGTCAAATGCTTGTTTTAAGAACACGTAATTAATGAAGCTGTCTCTGCGGATGTCAAACACTGTAATAGAGGCTATCGACCAAATCACAGTGCAACCTCACTTTCCATGCTGGGCTGTGCAAGCTTTACAACAGTAACCTTCATTTAAAGGCAATTCTAAGGACAGTTCTGAACTCAGAATTCATGAACAGAGCCTGTGCTAAATACAATGTATATTTTGTTCATTTTTATGATGCTCATACAATGTGTTGTGGAGATTAAAAAAAAAAAGACATTCCCAGAAGCAACATCCAACATTCTATAGCCATAAAATATTGCAATAGTGGAAAGCTTTGTTGTACTACATGAAAAGGAAGTTCATAAAGCCATTCAGGTTAGGGGCTCAGTTTTTCAATGATCAAAGGAAGAATTTTTCAGTCATCCAAAAGATTAAAAGGAAGGTTGGTCCTAGTGGGGTCCAAAGCAAGACCTTAAGTCTTTGTGCTCAAACAAACTTCCTGCCCTGTCTGATTTTCAGCAGGAATCTTTTGAAGATACATTGGAGACCTAGAGAAAGGTCAGTTCTACTTCAAACTGAACAACACGAAAAGAAAGCCAGACCTTCACAACGGACATGCTGTTATCATGAGTATCGAAGAGGCTTGTTGGGTAAAGACACAAGCTTGCTCTTGTGGGATTTAAACCTGAAGGTATATTTTTCTTTTTTTATTTTAGTTTATTAATTAATTTTTTATTTACTTTACATCCTGGTTGTAGCCCCATCCCTTTCTCCCCTCCCAGTTCCACCTCCATCACCCACCCTCCTCTCTGCAGAAAAGGGGAGCTCCCTTTCTCATCCACCCCAGATCATCAAGTTGCATCAGGACTGAGCATGTACTCTTCCCCTACAGCCTGGCAAGGCAGTCCTGCCAGGGGAAAGTGATCAAAAGCTGGAAAGTGAGTCCCTGTCATGTCCAATGCAGCCCCACTTCTCTTACTAGAGGACCCACATGAAGCCTAAGCTATCCATCTGCTACAACTTTGTAGCCTAGATCCAGTTCACGCATGCATGGTCCTTTGGTTGGTCCTTCAGTCTCTGTAAGCCCTTCAAAAATGTTGACTGAAGATGTATTTCTACTCAGCAATGCATTAGTGTTGCCTTCACTTATAAAGTAGGATTTGTGGGAGAGTGGGGCAAAAGAATGAATGAATCAAACTAAAGGTGATTTTGGAGAATGCAGATATGGATATGAAAAAATCTCTTTGTTTTAGAAGAATTGAAAAAGAAGTTATTATCCTACCTACCTGACAAACATGGGACAAGAAATCATCAGCTTTCTTAATTGATTGTTCCTTCTGTTCTACATCAAGACACACATTTAACAAGTTGTTTGGATTTCTATATTAAACATTAAATTCAAATAAACTTCCTCCAAAGTGGTCAGGGTAACATATCTTTAAAGGAAAGGAAAACAAAACTATACCAGTTGTGTTCAGTTTAACAACCACAGATGGGCTTGATGTCATAATAAAATGTATGCATCTTGGTGATCAGGTTGTTTAAAAAATCAATATGCACACAAATATATAATTTAAAAAATTACCTTATCACTTAATTTGTTTATTACTGTATAACTGAAATATTGTATAAAATTGTTGCAAATAAGATTATTGTAATTTGCATTTTAACTAATAAATCACTCAAAAAACATTGACATTTTGCCTTTGTGCAGTCAATGTCAACTCAGTAAATCTATAAACAATGTCAATGCATAGTAATAAATTTGATGATTAGAAAATGCAAGTAATAAATTGTGGTTATTTGATAGTATATCAAAAAACACACAGTGGTTTACTTTATTGATCACCCCATTGCTTTTATTTGTGCCTGGCGAATTTGTTTTTTTTATTAAATTTTTATTTTTATATTAATTACAGTTTATTCCCTTTGTATCCCAACTGTAGCCCCCTCCCTCATTCCCTCCCAAATCCACCCTCCCTCCCTCCTCTCCTCCTAAGCCTCTCTCCAAGTCCACTGATAGGGAGGTCCTCCTCCCCTTCCATCTGACCCTAGCTTATCAGGTTTCTCATCAGGACAGGCTGCAATGTCCTCCTCTGTGGCCTGGCAAGGCTGCTCTCCCTTCAGGGGAAGATGGTCAAAGAGCCAGCCACTATGTTCATGTCAGAGACAGTCCCTGTTCCCCTTACTAGGGTACCCAATTGGATACTGAGCTGCCATGGGCTACATCTAAGTAAGGGTTCTAGGTTATCTCCATGAATGGTCCTTAGTTGGAGAATCAGTCTCAGAAAAGACCCCTGGGCCCAGATTTTTTTGTTCTGTTGCTCTCCTTGTGGAGCTCCTTTCCTCTCCAGGTCTTACTATCTCCCACTTCTTTCAGAAGATTCCTTACACTCTGCCCAAAGTTTGGTTATGAGTCTCAGCATCTGCTTTGATACACTGCTGGGTAGAGTCTTTCAGAGGCCCTCTGTGGTAGGCTCCTGTCCTCTTCCCTGTTTTTTTTTTTCCCCCTCTTCTGATGTCTTTCCCTTTTGCCTTTCTGAGTGAGGACTGATCATTTTCCCTGGGTCCTTCTTCTTGCTTAGCTTCTTTAGGTGTACAGATTTTAGTATGATTATCCAATATTATATGTCTAATATCCACTTATAAGTGAGTATATACCATGTGTGTCTTTCTGCTTCTGGGATACCTCACTTAGGATCATCTTTTCTAGATTCCACCATTTGCCTGAAGTTTTCATGATTTCCTTGTTTTTAATTGCTGAGTAGTATTCCGTTGTGTAAATGCACCACAATTTCTGTATCCATTCCTCAGTTGAGGGGCATCTGGGTTGTTTCCAGGTTCTAGCTATTACAAATAAAGCTGCTTTGAACATGGTTGAACAAATGTCCTTGCTGTGTACTTGAGCACCACAATTTCTGTATCTATTCCTCAGTTGAGGGGCATCTGGGTTGTTTCCAGGTTCTAGCTATTACAAATAAAGCTGCTTTGAACATGGTTGAACAAATGTCCTTGCTGTGTACTTGGCATATATGCCCAGGAGTAATATAGCTGGATCTTGAGGTAGCACTATTCCTAATTGTCTGAGAAAGCGCCAGATTGATTTCCAAAGTGGTTGTACAAGTTTACATTCCCACCAGCAATGCAAGAGGGTTCGCCTTTTCCACATCCTCTCCAGCATGTATTGTCACTTGAGTTTTTGATGTTAGCTATTCTGATGGATGTAAGGTGAAATCTCAGGGTCATTTTGATTTGCATTTTCCTGATGACTAAGGACATTGAATATTTCTTTAAGTGTTTCTCAGCCATTCTATATTCCTCTATTGAGAATTCTCTATTTAGCTCTGTACCCCATTTTTTAATTGGATTACTTGATTTGTTGCTTTTTAACTTCTTGAGTTCTTTATGTATTCTGGATATTAGCCCTCTGTCAGATATAGGGTTGGTGAAGATCTTTTCCCAGTCTGTAGGCTGTCATTTTGTTCTGACCACAGTGTCCTTTGATTTACAGAAGCTTTTCAGTTTCATGAGGTCCCATTTATTGATTGTTGATCTTAGAGCCTGTGCTGTTAGTGTTCTGTTTAGGAAGTTGTCACCTGTGCCAGTGAATTCTAGGCTCTTCCCCACTTTTTCTTCTAACCAATTTAGTGTGTCTGGTTTTATATTGGGGTATTTGATCCACTTGGACTTTAGTTTTATGCAGGGTGATAAATATGTATCTATTAGCCTTTTTCTACGTGTAGACATCCAGTTATACCAGCACCATTTGTTGAAGATGCTGTCTTTTTTCCATTGTATGGTTTTGGCTTCCTTGTCAAAACTCAAGTATCCATAGGTATGTGGGTTTATTTCTGGTCTTCTATTCGATTCCATTGATCCACCATTCTGTTTCTAAGGTGCCTGGCGAATTTGAAGTCAATTAAATAGCTCTACATTTTTCATGGCACAAGTACATTCTGATTAAAGCCTTTAGGCCACCCGGGGTCATTCATTGTTTTCATTCATTAAAACAGCTTCCATCATTATGACCTCTTATAGCAATGTGAAAGAAAATCCTTAAAAGGTAAAGACAGAATCAGACCCTGCATATGAATAATATATCAAAACTGAAAAGCCAAAGCTAAATGGAGTCAGAGTGCAAGCTAAAGAGGGGCAGTCCTCCAGAAGGGCCACCCATTCCTTCTCCAGCTCTCTTTCATCTTGTGGTGACATTCCCCATTGCATCAGGTAGCTATCTAGAGACCTCGCCAAGCAGACTGGCAGCAACGTGTGGGTTGCCTAATTATAGCACCTTGAGATTTAGCCACTTGATAGCCAGTTTTCTCTTTATGGAAGAAGGCCTGCTAACGATTTTTGTAATTATCATCATTATTAATACCTCAAAGGTAACTCCACCCAGAAATGCTGGGATCTGATAGGACAGGACATGGGTGGGGTCAATACGTTCCTTTAAATACCTGTGATCAAGGTGCAGGCTTTCTTCTCTGTAGGCAGTTCTGGAGTGTTCTCTGATTAGCCATTCTCTTCCTTGCACAACATAGTCTAGGACTTATCCCTATTTAACTTCTGTTCACCCGCCTGGAAGATCCTAACTGGCAACCATGATTGATGATGAGCTATCTGCCTTGGTAGTAGATAATGGGTCAGGGATGTGCAAGGCAGGCTTTGGAGGTGATGATGCCCCCCGGGCTGTGTTCCCTTCCATGGTAGGGCGACCGCGACATCAGGGGGTCATGGTAGGCATGGGCCAGAAAGACTGCTATGTGGGAGATGAGGCCCAGAGCAAGCGAGGCATCTTGACCCTGAAGTATCCCATAGAACATGGAGTCGTCGCCAACTGGGATGACATGGAGAAGATCTGGTACCACACTTTCTACAATGAGCTCCGGGTAGCACCCGACGAGCATCCTATTCTTCTCACCGAGGCCCCCCTCAACCCCAAGATCAACCGGGAAAAGATGACGCAGATAATGTTTGAGGCTTTCAACACGCCTGCCATGTATGTTGCTATCCAAGCTGTGCTGTCCCTCTATGCTTCGGGAAGGACTACAGGTATCGTGATGGATTCTGGGGATGGAGTCACTCACACCGTGCCCATCTATGAAGGCTATGCTCTGCCCCATGCCATTTTACGACTGGATCTGGCAGGCAGAGACCTGACTGATTACCTCATGAAGATCCTGACAGAACGAGGCTACAACTTCACCACCACGGCTGAGCGGGAGATTGTGCGGGACGTCAAAGAGAAGCTGTGCTATGTAGCCCTTCACTTTGAGCAGGAGATGGTCGCCGCAGCTGCTTCCTCCTCGCTTGAAAGAAGCTATGAGCTCCCTGATGGGCAGGTAATCACCCTTGGGAATGAACGTTTTCGATGCCCAGAAGCCATTTTCCAGCCTTCCTTTCTAGGCATTGAATCCAGCGGGATCCATGAGACAACCTTCAACTCCATCATGAAGTGTGACGTGGATATCCGTAAGGATTTATATGCCAACACTGTGCTGTCTGGAGGCAGCACCATGTACCCAGGCATTGCCGACAGGATGCAGGAGGAAATTATAACCCTGGCACCAAGCACCATGAAAGTCAAGATCATAGCTCCCCCAGAGCGCAAGTACTCCGTTTGGATTGGGGGCTCCATCCTCGCCAGCCTATCCACATTCCAGCAGATGTGGATCAGTAAGCAGGAATATGATGAAGCTGGTCCCCCTATCGTTCATAGAAAATGCTTCTGAATGGAAAGTACTCAGGAAAAGAAATCAGGAAAATGAAATGTCCCTTTTCCTAGGTCATAAGGAGGGCACCCATCTCATCCAGTAAAACTAAGGTAAATTGTTTCCTTCCTAGTGAGTATAAAAGACAGCAAATCCACATCTCCATCCAAGTGTCCTGGGCTATGACACCGCTAACCACACTGTGATTTTTATCGGCTGAGGGAATTCTGATATCATATTTTATTTTCTATGCCTGTAGGGCTGAAAGAAATATAGGATCGCTTACATAAAAATATGAGAGAAGGGGTAAGATCATGAGAAATATAATTTCAGGCTGAATAACTTCAATTGCCAACCTTTAAATCTAGTTCTTGCTAGGAGTCAGCACTCTACACAATACAAGCCTGCAGTACAGAAGTTTAGCAACTGTATCTTACTAATCCTTCTTACTTCTTTACTTCTTTCTAGGGATATAATGAATTACAAAGGTCAATTATTATCTATATCCACATATGAATCAGGGAAGTAAAATTGTATATTAAAATATAATTAAGAACTTGGATGACAGAGCAACCTATGTGAATTTGATTGCCCTATTAAATAAGCATCACTAAATAGTCACCATTCCATTAGTGTATATAAATCAACTAAATTTTCAACTCAAGGTGGAGTTCTGTTGGTCAGGTACTTCTTAATGCCTTAGTTACTGCTTCATTCTCATGAAACAGCAAACCTCAGGTGATGCCTGACGTTTTACGTAGAAAGATATTGTCATATCGAGTTAATTTTGTTCTGCTACATGGTGACAAGAATAATTTTATTTGCATTTCTTAGCATAATAATGTGCCTTGAGTAATATCTGTTGGCTCTGATTCTGGATAGTCCTCTTATGCGAGGACGTTACTGTGGGAAAATACCGTGCCAGCCACTTTGTAAGCAATAAATCTTAGCAGAAGTTCAGTAAGCTCGAGTGAGCTCTTGGGAAGATTTTGTTGAGATTCTTCTTTGTGACATCCAACCACTGTCAACACTTGTTTACACACTTGTCTCTGACATGGTAGCTGCCCAGATAGTATCAGTGTTTCTTCCTACGATGTTTGAGATGTTTTAATGAAGGCGGTAGAGAGTCAACAACAAGTTTTCAGTGTGATCATGTCTGTTTCCATCTGTGCTGCGATTTCTGATTATTTGGTTATCAGGGTTATTTGTATTTTTCATGTTTTTATCTAAAAATTTTAAGATATTTATTTGCTTGTGAAGATTCTGTTAGAAGAGGGAGGGATCTCTTTCATGTTCGTTTGGAACGTCTTATGTTTAAACATGTGAATTAGAATCTTTAACCAATTCTGATTAAGATAGAACTTTTCAAATAACTTGATTATTCCATATTTCAATGGATTGTTTAATGTGATTAAACAATCACATTAATGTTAATGTTAGTGTTGCAGATTGTTTAATCTGCAAAGGCACTTTATTTTACAAGGCTTGCTTTTCATTTAATTTCATTAAAGTACAATTACAACATGCTTGCGTTTTGGATTTCCTGTTATTTCCCTCACTCCTTTCTGAAGAACGAGAGAGTAATGTAGAGAGGACCGCTCTCCCTGTGTATGGCCTGCTCATCCCCGTGTTACTCATCCTCCTCTTGTACCTCCTACATTCAGTCCCGTAAAGTTAAAAGTCAGTTTTTAAATAGCTATTGAGATAGGTTTATAAACTCCTCATAATATTGAGGTTTACTGGATGGCCGGGTATTTGGTAATTAGGTTAGAGATAATGGCAGCATAATAACATTCCCGATTTGTTGCTATGACGCTTCTCACTTACGGAGTAAGTAGTTATTCTGACCTACATTCTGAATTACTAGAAAAACAAAGAAACCCTATGCCTCCGCCCATGGAAAGTTTATGGGATAAATGGGATGAACTCTAAAGAGATTAAAGTACAGAACTCTTAATTTGGACATGTTATCCCTGTAAGGTAAACAGAAATTTAAACCTCAGGTCATTGGCTATGTTATTCTTATACACTGATGACTTGATTGATGAGTTTAATCAAGGCTCAGGCCATCTCATAGCTTTACAATTTGGCATCGATGTCATGTGCTTAACTAATATGATTGGATTGTTATTCACCAGTGGTTCATCAGTGTAGCTCATCAACCAGATTACTCAGAGAGCCTTTTACAAATATAGATTTCCAGGTCCTAGCTAGACTCAGAAATTCTGACTTAGTAAGTCTGGAGTGAAGATTCGGAGTTTCAATGTGCAACCAAATAGAGGAACCGCAGCTCTAAAGAGCACAGAATCTAGAGCACATTACAGAGCTGCAGATGAGGAAGGAGTTTGGACACATGAAGTACCCATCTTCCTGATAAGATTGGAAGCAGTGGTGTGTCCTCAGGCGAGTGAAACACCACAGCAAATGGCTTTCACCTTCCCCCATGCTGCGTTCTGAGTAACAACAGCAGCTGCTGCTGTGTCATTTCCCCAGATAGCAACCCCCCCCCCGCCACCAGTATAGGAAATGCTTTCCTAAAACCTCAGCTGATCCAAAGCTTCTTTGACATGTAGATATGTTCATTTTAAGTATCCCCTTGGATATGGCAGAAACAGGAAAGAAGCTCTCCATCTTTAAGGTTAAGGTCAAGTGTCACCTCTTACGTGGAGCTCCTCTGTTATGGTCGTAACACACTGTTTATACTCAACACAACATGATAAACACTTCTTAAGCAAATGTCCATGCTCCCCCACACACCACCATAAGCACGTGGAAGATGGATACACAGACAGTGTCTATGCATCTTTGAATTTTCCTAATGCTGGCCACACAGTATAATTCAAAAAACATGGCTCGAACAAATGACTTGGGGATTCTGCTGGGCCTCACATACTTCACGGGATATACTGCTGAATCCATGCCGCCGGACCCCTGCTCCTGTCTCCCTCTGAGGCCTGGTCTCTGTCCTTTCTTCCTCTCTTCTCTTTCCTTGTCTCTTCACTGCTCTTCAACATAAGAAGCTGGATTTTAACTGCCTTTTGCTTCTCAGTAAGTTTGCCCTTCTTCTGATTGACTGAAGGATTAACCAGCATTCTCTTCTAATCTATGTGCTAGTCACAAGGCTGCTGAGATATTGACAGATAGGGGAAAACAAAGGAAGAAAGAAAGATAGGGGAAAAAGAGGAAGACGTGAGTAGAGAAGAAGAAGGAAAAGGAAGGGAGAAAATGAAGAAACAGGAGAGAGAAGAGGAGAGAGAGGAAGCAGATCATTCTCTGAAGGCAAAGGAACATTTAGCTCTTTCAATGTATTTGCATTCTTGCTGATAATTTCCTCTGATTTTTTGGTGGGGGAGGGTTAGTTTGTTTAGGTTTTTGTTATTGTTTGTTTGTTTGTCTGTTTGAGCCCCCAATTATCCCAGAGTTGAGAGTCTCAGGTCTCCAACTCTGTGTAACTCAATCATGGCAAAGCATTGAAAAATGTGCTTTTGGGGTGTATTTCTAGCCCCCCTCTGGTTTACAAAACATTCCTTTCTAAGATGTTTGAAACTAAGAACTAAGCATGAGGCTTTCCCAGTGCTGCTTCCAGCTGCTGACAACTGGAAAGACTGTAAGGATGTGCACGCATGCTCCCATCAGTAAGAGGAACTCCGTCAGAATCAACTGCTGGTTTAACCTTTTGAAACATGAAAGGAACTGTCTGAACTATAAGCGCCATTTTTTTAAAAGCTAGATGGTGAAAATTCTGCAGCTTTCTTCAGTTGCCTACATTGTTTGCCACCGTATTCAAAATCTGTCATCCTAAATAGCTGATGGCTTTAACTTATAAGTAGAAGTGTCAAAAGATGCCATGGTAAGATGTGCTATCTAGACAACATACCCTCACACCTATTTCCAACTCCTGTCTATTGGCACTTACCTCTTCTTTAGGTTCTCAGAACTTGAACACTTGAAACTCTTATTTAATTGGCCATTTGACAGCATGTACAGTAAAAGCCATGTCATTCTCTCTAGCATTGGGAACAAGGCCTTTGTGACCACACACAACCCACACGATACTGTGTTTGGTGAAGAAGAAAATATACACACTAGCAGAATGAGAAGGATCAGAGTTCTCACCAAGATACCCTTCATGGTCACGTGGTATCAAGAAAACGTCTTCTTGGCTTTGCTATGGCTCTTGGGTAAAGCAGAAAAGGTAGGCTTCAATGCTGAATCTTAACTCCACGTTTCCATTCCTCCACTTTACACGTACCCCGTTCCCCCTTCAGATGGGCATCACAGGACACATACAGCAACTCTTCCATTTCAGGGTGGAAAAGCATAGACTACTCATAAATAAATGAATGTGACTCAGTTGTCACATTTTTTATTATTATTATTTACTAAAATGGTGATGAGCCAAAGTTGGCCAACTGGCAATAGTTTAAAGAAAGAAAATTTCCACACATGAAAATTTTAGTTCATTTAATTCAGAGCCTGCTCATTACTAACTGTTCTTATCAGGGTGACTGAATACTTGAGGGGGGAAATAGAACTTATGGGAGGAAGGGTTTATTTTGGCTCAGAATTTGAAAGAGTAGTGTCTGTTATGGGTGCAGAAGGCATCATGGGATCCACGGTGGCAGGAATATGCCACAGGAAACAGGAAGTGAGGAGAGGTGAGAGCCAGTGTTCAGCTGGCTTCCTCAGTTACCCCTTTTATTCAGGCCAGGGCCCCAGACCATGCAACGGTGGGAGTCACATTCAGAGCACCTGTTCCCCTTTCAGGTAATCCTCTCTGGGTCACAGATACTCAGAGGTGTGTATGCAGGTGATTCCAAACCCAGCAAGTTGGCAGCAAAGACCGTAAGCCACCTCAGCTCTTCCTACCAATAAGAAACTGCCCTGGGGGAATTGCTACTGGCTTAAAGAACTGACCCCAACAGCCAAGGAAAACTAAGTTTACTCGTTCACAAGGACGGAGTATGGACAAGGCCTAGAAGATGCTTTGACATGTTCCTGGGACAACTATGTTAGAAATAAGAGCATCCAAAGATATTTTATTTCCATCTAGATCCGACATTAAAGCTAAGTTCTTCCTTGGTGGGGTAACTCAAACACAACACCACCACCATACCACATAACACACAACGTGAGCATTCACACACACACTCACACACACAGACACACACAATTATACATATACACATGTTCATACACACAAACACAACACCTCCACCACAAAACACTCTCATACGCACATACACAACCACCTCAGCCACAATATACACACATATACTCATACACACACACATCACCTCTACACTACAATAATACAATATACTCACTACAACAATACACACACTTACATAGTATTTCTACCACAGCACACACAACACACAGACACACACACTACCACCACCATACCATACAACACATACGAACATCTACCCCCGGCAAAGTAAAACAGCCAACTGAGCTTGGAAGGAAAAGCTCTGAGCTACAGATCGAAATATTTTAAGATCCAAAATGGCAACAATTACAAGAGCTGTAATGCTGCAAGCTAGGCTAGATCATAGTCCTCTCCGGTACAACTCAAAAAGTCAGTTACACAGTGGAGCTTTGGAAACAGAAAGCTCAAATTATCCAGAAAGAAAACCTAGGATTCATGTCTGTGGGGTACATGAACATGTTCAAAGTCACAGTACACAGGAGTATACTGGGGTGGGGGTAAAGGCAACATGTCTTTTTGTGCTGACCATAGCTCCAATTACTGTGATTAATATGCTCTGTGCTAAGACTAAGGATGACAACAAGACACAGGAAATAATGCCTATTCACACCAAGTGCTCTGAATTAAACTGTAAAATGTAAGTACATAGGAACTAAATTTAAAATTAGAACAATTATGAGTGATTTTATAGAAAACATCTCTGAAAAAAATCAGCCAAACAATGAGCAGCTTTTCTGGTGAAAGTTGGAGCAGGATCTGGGGGTGGGACCTCTCTATTGTCAATGTGATTCTATCCAAAACCACCTCTGGATCTCTCAAAGTGCTAATCCTAGCACTCCTGAAGCACCGAAGTGTGGGGTTTTGCTAGAAGATTGGGCACCTGGTTCCAAATAAGGGTTGGGAGACTGTGAAGATGTGAAAAACAGAGAGCCTGAGTTACAACCCCTGAACCACGGGAAGGCTCCTAGAAGAGCGAGGTTGCACTTTAAAGAATGCATCACAAAGATCCCCATTCTGGATGCAGCAAGCAAAACTCAACATTCCTAAAACCACTGTGCTGACCAGGTGTAGAGCACAGGCTGTTTAGGGTCAGTAGACTGGATGGGGGCAGCAGGGAGGTTTCTAGACAAAGCCAGTCCAGGAGATTAAAGATGAGATC
The DNA here is from genome assembly GCA_010120015.1 of Rhombomys opimus. Lineage (NCBI taxonomy): Eukaryota > Metazoa > Chordata > Mammalia > Rodentia > Muridae > Rhombomys > Rhombomys opimus. The sequence continues at coordinate 5,631,279 of REGO01000015.1, read as the reverse complement.
CAAGACGCTTTCTGTTGACACTCAAATGGCTGGAAGGAACAGATGCCACAAGGATAGGAAGTGACATTCTCACAAGACAGACAGACAGAGAAGGTGAGGGGTAAAGACAGGTGAGGGGAAGCATCATTTCAAGGGTTAATATGACCCAGGGAAGCATTTCACTTACATGCTTGAGATAAGAGTTAAGATTCCCCTGGCTGTTATCTTAACTTTGGTAACCTCACAGTGATTGGGAGATAGGCCTTACTCTTTCGCCATGAGAACCTACAACAGCAAACAATTTTCAGTAGGTGTATTGGTCACTGGACCCGAACGCCGGACTTTTAGATGAGGGCCTGCTATGTCCGTCATGGCTCCACAAATGGGCCTGACTGAAGCCATACGGAATGAAGAAATGAAAAGCCCAGAGGAATCCACAAAAACAGGAGCCAGGGTCAGGCAGACTGAGCTCTTCCCCGGAGAAGGTTCAGCATGCAGACACTCACTGAACAGAGAGAGGCAAGGTCCAGCACACAGCTGAGCAAGAACTCGGGATAATTACACACAGATAAACAAGGAGGCAGACTTGGTTTATCCAGAAGGATACAGTCTTCAAGCCATAAACACCCAGGAGAGAAAGCAGTGGAGGACACTTCCAGCACACTCTGTCACCATTGTGCTCAGGCGTCTAGGAGGGCCTTGACATATCCCTTGAAGCATCACCCCAGGGGGTAGGAGGTAAGCTCTGCCATTTTCATGTGGGTCTGATGCTTTGGGAGTCCTTGGCATGGCTGTGTCCCCACCAGGACTTAGCCCCGGAGGGAAATGACTGACAAGACACGTGTTGACAGTGATTCCACCAGGCATGCAGAACCCAACTTCAGTTGGAAGAGAACATTTGCTTGGGGTTTCAAACCCTGCACATTGGTGGAGTCTGTTCTCTTTGAAAACACAATGTGAGAAATTTTTGACATTTAGAATTTTTTTATTTCCATATCCGGTAATATTAAGGCTTGCAGATTTAGAAAGGAAACGTGTGCGCTAAAACGTGCTGAAATAACAGACTTTTTCAAGGACTACAGTTTAGTATGTCGGTGTGGGTCTAACAGGATGGCAGGGTGTGGATAAGTCACAAAATTAACCCACCAACGGGAAATCTGAAACACTTCCACTGATTTTTTAACTTTGATACCCTCTACTCCCTAAAACCAATCAACTGTGGTAGCTTATTTTTGTGATATTTTCAGAAAATAAAAATATATCAAAAAGCACTCATATGTACAATGATTCTAGAAAAAGTAATTGGACTAACTCAGACACTCAGAAAGCATTGACCCTTTGTGGCTGAGCTTTGATTCGAGTAAAACAGAAACATTTTTTCAAGATGAAAGGAAAACTAGCTTTCAGAAAATTACATATGGTAGGTTGGCACTCTACGAAACTCTTCAATTTTAGATGGAAATCTGCAAATCAGCTCGACATTATGTCTTGAGTTCTTCAAAAATGTAGTCATTGTTCTTAGATTTAGGATGAATCTTTTGACTTCTTGTATTTCTTCAATACTTTCCTGGAAGTCAGAGAAGGATGCATTTGTCTGTGTCCCTAGCTAAGATATACACCTGTCTACCTGGGCAGCCCATGTCCTTGGCTTAACGGCAATATGAGAAATAGAAACAAGTTTACAGTGGCATGGCCAGGCTGGGTATCCTCTAGAGCTACTTGAGAATCTCTTACCTTGTTCTTCCTGTTTTCAGAAACTGCTTTCCTAGCTGCCGGTCCTCACCAACCTTCAAGCCAACTGTCAGTCAAGCTGGGCTCTGTCCTCATAGCTCCTCCCTCTGTCTTGCTGCCCTGCCCTCTCTCTCTCTCTCTCTCTCTCTCTCTCTCTCTCTCTCTCTCTCTCTTGCACTTAACAGCCTGTAATTGCACTGGATCACACCTGGATAATTCAGGATACTCCTATCAGGCTGATTCAGGCTTGCCGAGAAGGGTGAATGAACTGGACCCTTTAAGTGCCAGACACAGGATGCCAGTCAGACCTTGGTTTTTGAAGACTCCTGCTCAACTGCTTTAACCACAAACACCAAAACAGGGCTTGTTGTTGTTGTTGTTAATGTTGATAACAATGACGATGACTACGATGATGATGATGATGTTGATGATCTGTTTTGCTTTGGGGGTGTCAAAAGGACATTCCTAGAAAGTTTCATAACTGATTGAATAATGAAAATTGAAGTGAAAGGAAGTGGGAGGGCTCAGGCAAAGGGCATCTGGTGGGAGTCACTAATGACTCAGGGCTCTCGTGTGTGATACTTGAGTGGCAGGAAAGGAAGAAGGAAGGTCACGGTTCTGCCCTGGCCTTTGCTTGAAGCTGAGGAAAAGTAAAAGATTTGTTACACGTGTCTCAGCAAGTTGATGTTCCAGGGGCTTGCACACCCTTTCTCAGTTTTCTTCTGCTCTGTCGGGTGTCATTTTGGAAGGTTCTCAGGACCACTTAAAAAAAAAAGAAAGAAAAGCCAGATTTTAAATGACTTCTTTATCGGTGAGAGCTTGTCTTGGTTCCATGGTTCCCATCCTGCGTTCAGATAGCTCTGGTGACCTCTCAGATCTTAGGTGTGAACTCAGCTTTCACCTCACCCAGAAAATAAATGTATTCAACTCAGAGAAGTAGGGCTGGTCCCCAGGGGAGCACACTCCTTCAGCTTCCAGGGAACCAGCTTCCAGCCTAAGGGAAGCAGGCTTCAGGGACTTCAGTAGGCAGACTGCCAGACGCTCGACATCATTTGGCTATGGGTCTGAAATATTTAGACACACAGGATAGGCACCTCCAGCTGTCCCGATAGGACCAGATCTGAAAGCAGTGATTCTATCGTCTCCAGATCTGTTCCTGAAGGGACATTCGTGGGGTGGAAAGCAGCAATCCTTCCCCACACTTGCAGAGAGAGACAGACCTAGCCACAGGCTCTGTGAGAGACTAAACCTCACCCAGGTAAATCACGGTGCCTTTGGGCCTATAATGGAATGGAGTTAGTTGCCTTGAGAACCAATTTTGTGAGTGACGTCTGACAGTAAGTGAAAACAGACTCAGAATGCTGACCGGGTCGTCTGTGATAAAGGAAATAGGAATGACATCAGCAGACAATACCCATAACTATTAAATGTGATCCTCTTCCATGTTATAATGTTGGCCTCTCCAAAAGGTGTGGGCATTCTGGGACAAGCATGTCTAATAAAGCCCCAGAATAACACAAACCAGGCTGCCTCAGGAACTCTCATCTGCTGCTGTCTCAGGTGTCCTTCAATGTCTGTGCCTAGGGATCTTACCTTACAAGGGGAGGCTGGCCACCCATGATTCCCATCCCAAGTATCTCCCACCTTTCTAGCACAAGAGTCTTATGTCAGAAAGTCTGCAGCACTGCTCATTTAAGGTAACAGCCTAACAGTCAAGGGCAGCAAAGCCAGTCTCAAAGAGCCATGACAAAAGGAAAATCCCAAATGCTCGGCCAAGAAAATGAGTGCACACATGTGGTCAGGGGAATGGGGACAGATGATGGGGGCCACAGGCTCTCTTGGGCCTATGTCTGGATTATAGTCATCTGTCTGGCAGCTGCAAGCAAGGGGACAGTAGAGGGTCTCAGCCTCACCTCCGTCACACTGGGAGGCCTGGGACTCACTTTTTTCTCTCTCCTTTCTCCTTTTGACTCTGATAATCAACCACATCTCTTTCTGTCTCCATCTTCAACTTTACTCTCAAATCTACAATGCAAATATTTTGACATTTGTGCTCTGACCAGATGGATAAATGGTTCAAGTGGCATATCACAGAAACAAAAAATAAATAAATAGAGAGAAAGCCAAAGTCTAGAGCTTAAAAAAAAAATTCAATATCGGCATACAGGAACTGGTTTTGCAACAATCAACACACAGCATTCCTTATTTCCCCTCCCCCCAAAAGCCCTCAGGCCCCTATGAAAGGTCAGGGAAACACAGGCAAGGTAGTTTGAAGCCGTTGCCTTTTGCAAACAATAGAATCTTTGTACAGTTCGTATTGGGCTTTCTGGATGGCTTTATAATACCCGAGCCTCCCCACTGGCATTTGAGCACAGCCTTACTCAATTCAAACATACATTTTTAGAATACAAAGAGTAGTCTCTGACCACCTAGCCTTTCTTCGGCAGGAAGTGGGCAGGGGTGAGACAGGGTCATTACCCATCAGACACCTCACTTTCCTGATGCCTTGACTTTCTTCTCTAAGTCTTCCTGAGACTATATGGCTTTCTCCCACTACACGCCTGTAGCTCCTGCTGTGGATGATAACTTGAGTTCATAGTTTTCTCAAAAAAGAAAAAAAAAATCTTTTTGTTTTTGCTAGAGTTTAGCTTCACAGTAAAAAACATCCATCTGTTGCCCTCTCCCACCCTGTGTATTCCCTATGCCAAAGCCCTTCTGGTCCTGGGTTTGTCCTTCGATCTCGCAGAGATCCTGCACTTCCTGGGAAATGGTGGGTTTCTGTATGATGGGCTGCCCACACACAGACGAATGCTAGGAGTAGCCCCAGAGTCTTACTGACCAGTATCCAGACCCTGGCTCTGTCCTCAGCTTTGAAATAGCTTTTTCTGTGTTTGTTTCTAAGCATGTAAGTGGAAATAACACTATCTACTTCAGACTGTATATTATAGAGACATAAGAAGTATATATTTGTTTTTGTTCAGGGAGTGGTAGTGTTAGTGTTTTAATTAAAAAAAAAAAAAGAAAGAAAGAAATGGAGAACAGCAATGACAAAAAAAAATCCAGATGCATTTCTGGAGAGAGTTTACCACATATATGTGGATCTGGGATGGACCCAAGGCCTTGCACATGCTAGGCAGGCACACTACCAATGATCTATATCCCAGACACTGTTCGTTACTTCATTGTTGGGGGTGGGTCGTCTGTTTGGATAAAATACAATGAAATGTTTAATTAAAAAAAGTCATTAAACATTTGAGACTGCCACAGGAAAGTGGGAAGGGGAGAGGAAGGGACAGAAAAGGAGGGGAGAGGGGAAAAGGAGAGGAGAGGAATCTGAGACTGTCACAGGAAAGGGGAGGGAGGGGGAGGGGAGGAGAGGGGTGGAGGGGGGAGAGGAGAGATTGGAAATGGGAAAGAATAATGAGGTTGGGAGTGGAGAGTGATTCAAGGGAGACTTAAAAGATCTGAGAGAAATCAGGGCAGAGACCAGGGAGAGCCCAGGACAGAAGATGGGTGCTTCAGTCCTACAAAGAGAGAAGGCAAGCCATTGAGGGCCGAACAAAAACTCAAAATACTTTGGTTACTGGAATCTCACTCTTCTCAGTGTCACGGTCTTTGTGATTCCCCATCAAGTGAATCCAGATGAGACACAGTGTGGGGTGTAGAAGACAATTTATTACAAGGGTAGACAGTGGCCAGAAGAACCACTGTACCACCTGCCTGGCTAGGCTCTATGGTATTAAAGCCTCTAAAATAGCTTTCTTGACCAATAGTTCCTGTTGGGGTGATTGCCAGGCCCATTTAAGTTAACTCTAAGGGAGGAGACAAGGTATGGTTTTGTTCTTTACCAGAATGGCTCTGCAAGGTAGTAATCTGATGCACTTTAGAATGCTGGGTCTCTACCAAGGGCCAAATATAAGGCTCAGATCCCATTCCTTTGACCAGTCATCAGTGTCTTGCAGTTCCCATTCACAGTTTTACAAGATGCTCCTTGTGGAGGAGGGGCTGTACTCCATGACATTCAAGCCTGCTAACATCTAGATAGCTACCCAACAGTGTGGCCAAAAAATATAATGTCCCTACTACAGAGAAGGAGAGGAGAAGGTGGAATAAGAGGAGAGAGTGTTTGGGGAGAGCCCCATCTGCCCTTCAGTGCCCCTAGTTCCCACCTCAGCCCCTTCCCTGTGTGCCTGTGTAGACACAGGTGTTGGGCTAACACAAAGGTTCAGTGGGCAAAAGCATCTGCTGCCTGGGTTTTACCTACAGAACCCAGGAGAAAATTGACTCTTAGAAGTTGTTCTCAGATTCTCTCTCTCTCTCTCTCACACACACACACACAGAGAAAGAGAGAGAGAGAGAGAGAGAGAGAGAGAGAGAGAAAGAGAGAGAGAGAGAGAGAGAGAGAGAGGGAGTAAATAAAAACCAGATTGATGTATCTGTATGGGTTTTTCCTATTTCAGGCACATGCCAACTCTTCCTTACCCTTAATTGTTGGCACTGAAGCTGCTGCCAGCTGTTGCTTGGTTGTTACTTCTCCACACATCCCCTTCAGGGGGGAAAAGGAAGGCTTACCAGAGAAGATAGAGTCTCCCAGTCAGTCCTGTCCCCAGTCTCTACTGATGACTTCAACGGCATCCCAGTGATGCTAAGAGTTAGGCTCAGAGTATTTCTGGCAACCATTCTCTTGGCATATTTGGAGCTCTTTAGGCTCTATGTACCTTTCCAGCCATCAAAATAAACACATCATGATTTTTACATTCCTGGGATCCCCCTGCCTCACTTTCAGTATTGAAATCATAGCCCCCCCACCCATGCCATGCCTTGACTATATTAGGAAAATTGAGAATTGTGGTGGGAGACACGGGTATGCCTGTTCTGCAAGTATTTGGTATTCTGATTTCTAGAGAGAGTGAGCCTTGCTCAGTAGGGACTTGTTTTCTCTGGAAGGATTAGGAAATTTTGTTGCAAGGACCTGAGGACCACCCAAGAAAGGAGCTGAGGAGGATGGCTGGCCTTCACAGTGCATCCCAGAACCTATCTGCCAAAACTGGGGTGGGGGGGTTTTTCCAGGTTCCCCCGGCGGGGTTTTTTTTTCTTGTTGTTCTGGTTTGGTTTTTGCCCCCAAAATGTTGTTCGAAAGTCATATTTCTCCCGTAATCAAAAAAATTCCATCTAAATGTTTTTCCCATGTCTTTCTCTCCTTCCCTACCTCTCCTGCTACTTTCTTCCTCTCTCCTTCCCTTTCTTCCTTTCTTCCTTCCTTCTCATTCTTGTTTTCTAAGCTTCTCAAGGCAGAATAATCCCTAAGCTAGAACATGAACCTGGATGTTCGTTAGAAACCCAAGCTAGGACCTGCCACATATCAGCAAGGTGGCATTTACTCACTCTCAGCTTGAAGTTTCCTCAGTCCCAAAATGTGGCTGATAATTCTACATTCCAGGGCAGAGGAGCTCTGCGCAGTCATGATTAAATACACTAGCACAGTGAGAGTGACTGGGCTGTGCTCCCTCCACCTTCATACCTAGATTGCTACTCTGTCTGGTCCTTCCCTAACCACAACCTTTGACTCCCGCTTAACAATGAGCACCAAGCAAACGCTACCAGGAGATAACCCTGTAAAAGATCTACTTTCTATTTCAGGGTTTCGAGGGATAGTTTTGCTCATCTCACCACAAGAACATTTTGTTTTTTAACCAGTTTGCTTATGCTCTGGATCTGTTTATACTTATACAATCACTGGTGTGTTTCTTTTTCGTATTTATTCATCCTCGGAAATCGGTCTAACTTAAGTGACTGTCACGTGTGCTGAAAGGGCTGCAACCCAAACCCTCTTTCACTTTGTTTATACGGTGCCTGGGTCTGAGCAAGAAGGAAAAGCGCTCAGCCAGTGGAACAAGGAATCTCTAATTCAGTCCTCTTCTAAAGTTTCCTTTCTCCACCACGGGCCCCAGGACAGACAGACTAGGGGAGGTCACAACAACCACTCCCACCTTTAAACCAAAACAAAAAACAAAAACAAGCACAGACAGTTGGCAAGACTCATTGTCTGTGCCCGTCTTCCTTCCTTCAACCCTTCCTTCTCTCCCTACCGTATGTTCCATTTCTTGTCTCTAAACTTGCCCTCTCAGAGCAGAATGCTGCGTGGCATGGTGAGAACATGAAGTTGAAATGTGAGAGCTGCATACACTGGTGCTGAGAAGCCCCGGAGCTGAAATTTCTATCCATTTCCCCAAAGAACAAATTAAAAGGTCAGCCCGGGGCCAGGAAGACCTGATTCCTGCCCACCTCACCCTCTCCAACACTTAAGGGCATAGACAAGTAGGTGGGTGGATTTCTCCACCCCATTAGACTTAGAGTCTTTAAAATTATTTCACAACACCTATATTTGATGGGACATGCCTCCCATAAAAAGGACTAAAAACAAACGCCGATGCAAGAATTTCGTCAAGTGGGATGCTCTGCTCTCCAGTAACGCACACATTTGTTTTCTTCTTGCCTTTATGGGGAAGAAAGTCTTAAAAAACCAAAAGATATGCCATGTAGGAGAAAACAGGGTTAAAACTCAACAATGACCTTAGCTTGTGCCCAGAGCAAAAGCTGCAGCATGCTGCATGTGGCTCTGAAGAAAGCCCGAAGCTGCAATCCATAAGCAACACAGATGTCTTTGTCCTAAGCTTTGGCCACTGCTCAAACTCTATCCCCACAGTTACCTCCTTTGCTCCCTTCCTGGATCTCTCATCTGTGTGAGACACATCCAGACAGAAGATCTGGGCAAGAAGCCCAGGGGGAAACAAGACTTTCCCCATGGGGGGAGGGGAACCTCTAAAGCTTTGTCCCCTGTCTGAGTGTCCCATCCCCCAAGATCTTCCGGTTGTGAAATTTGTATGGGGCCAGCACTGTTCTCATTGGAAAAATCCCTTCAAAATCAACTTTGATTGAGTGGCTCCATCACTACAGTAAAAGCCAGGGGATAGCGTGATCTCATCTCCTAAAGGCTCAAAGCTCACAAGCACAGCACAACAACCTTCACAGCTGCACGTCTTGAGCCCTACAATTTAATGGAGAAGATGCTGCCACGTACAATTTATCTGAGAGGAACATGTTCAGCTCAAAGTTATTGACACTATCCTGCCCTTGAGAGCAGAAGTCAGCACCATGCTGTGCCATGGCTCCATCAGTAGAAGACAGTGTTTTATTTCCTGCCTTTTTGTGCCAGTGACCAATAAAAGGAGGAAAGAGGCTTTGGGGATAGCCATCACCACTACCTGAAAAGCACCGAAACCTGAGGTAGATTCCAGATCCTGTGTTCTCAGTGTGGACACCACTGGCAGTTTCCTCTGGCAGAGCTGGAGAGGTCAGTATACAGGGAAAATTCTCAGGCTCAAGAACAGAGATCAACGGCATGCCTGCCACTTCTTGCGTCCTCTCGAATCTGACTCACCGCAGAAAACCAGAAAGGAAAATGGAGAGGCCGTGGAGGTCAAACCACGTACAAGGGTGATTGGCTAACGTATCTTGGACAACTCTCCATCCCAGCTCAAAGACTTGCTTATTTTGGATAGCAATTGTCACTTCATCTGGTTGTGCCCTGCGTAGATTCCAATGAAAATAAAGCAAAAATTCAGCACAATACAAACTGGGGAGGGGATTCTGTTCCTCTGTAAAAAAATAAATACGATGGTATCGCAGTGCTTGCAGGGATGCTGATTATTTTGGAGCCAGGGTCTGAAGTCTTCGAATTCCCCGGGATGTCTCTTAGACCATGAAATCTTCTAACGAGGTGTAACAAGGAACTCTACCAAGGAGCATTGTCTGGCTTCTTGGCTTACTTAGGCACTGATTCCATTACCCCAGTTTTCCCCGTCCCCTGACTTAATCTATCCCTGCACTTTATCAGCCTCTCCCACTGACATGTGCAGAAAACATTTTTCTTCTCTCGGGTCGCCTCCAGGGTCTAGCGGCACTGAGTCTTCTAAACCCTCTCCCCAGTCCTGTTGCCAGGCTCAAGGCAACACAGAATCCTTCTCTCGGCTGCAAGTCCAGCCCACTCCCACCACCCAAGTCTGGAGCCTCAGCATCTCTCACCCCCCCCCCACTTGGAACTGCCATGTCTAACTGCTCCCTGCCCAGTAAATCCTCTTTCCACGTATGATTAAGCTTCTTAACCTCTCTCTGCTCCCACTGTATCATCCAGCTGTATGGAATGCAGTGCCTGAGGGCAGTGCTGACACCTTCAAGTTTAGACTTCTGGCCTTGAGACCTGTAAGATGGCCTCATTTGGGGGCTGTTTGGTATAGCAGTCTCAGGAAACGAAATTAATACCAGGGCCACCGTGTTCCCTTCCTCAGCCCCTGATACTTACTGCCTCGTCTCCGTAGTTTCTATTAGAGTTTTCTCTTCCCCTGGTTCTCTATTGATTTTTCTATGCCATCGGCTGGATCCCTCACAGGTTTAACACCCTTACGCCAGATCTACCATATCTCTACAATATGTATGTACATTTCAAAGGCACCGCCACAGGGTTCTATCGGTGTTTTGAAGGGGAACATCTCATTATGGCCTGTACACCTTAATCCTGATGCCTCCAGCACCTCGCAGTGAGAGGGTAATCCTTTTTATTCTAAGTCACCTCTTCAGGCCACAGCCCAGCCACCTGCACCTGCATCTTTAGTGTGTCCCTCTAGGGTTTTCTGGCAGATTGGCAATCTCAAGACTCTCAAAGCACCAATTCACAGTGAGTCCTGGATCGTTCTCAGCTCCCTGGTACACACTGGAGACTCATCCATCTTTCCCAAGCAGGAGTAATAACCAAGACTACTTAAAAAACAAACAAACAAACAAACAAACAAACAAGTGCTTCTGAATTCTTTACTTGTTCATTAATCATGGGCACTGAATGCCCAATACAAAGCATTGTGCTAGACAATTGGGTGGAAAATGCAAAAAGCTGGAAATGGGTACAGTCACAGCTATGTGAGAATTTTCTTGTGATGAATAGAACAGGCAGAGATGTACAAATACCACATAGGATGTGGAAGAAATGCTAGTGAAGAAAAAAAAATAGTCCTTCCTCTGGTACAAAAGTGGATCCCAGGGTGGAGAACAGTTTTCTAGTCTCAATTTCAAATGTGATAGAACATTGTCGGCAGAAGATGTTGACTTTCTTATCCCCAAAGTTTAGGAACATTCCCTTATATGGTGAAATAGACTTCAAGGGTGTGATTAGGTGAGGAGATAGGGCCAAAGGTGTTCTTGCTAGCTATCTGGATTAACCCTAATTAAATACATGTGCCCTTATTTGACAAAGAGACAGGAAGAAGGTCTACAAAGGGGCTACAGTGATGGAAGCAGCCAGAGCAAGAGCTGTGAAGACACCACAGCCAATGCTGTCCTTGAACAGGAAGGGAGCAGGAGTAACATGGATCTTCCAAGAAAGGGTAGCCCTGCTGCTCCAGGGGAATTCTGACTCACAGAAACATAAGTAATAAGTTTGAAGCCGCTACGTTTAAGGTAACTTGTTACAGCAGCAACAGAAAACTGATACACATTTTCCAGGAGACAGAGAGAGACACTAACTAGCAAGTCTCCTCTTCCAACCTACACAGCTAAGGATCAGCCCTAGTATTGGGCCTAACAATGAGGGAATTTGTCAGAACTCTCAAACTACCCCAAGCTCTGCGGAGTGAGACTAGGTCCCCTATGACAGGTACATGCAGTCATGACAGGACAGAATATGTTTCAGCGCCCACAGGGCCACCAAGGAAATAAGGTCTGGCCACAGTATATTCATAATAAAAACTTGTCATTTGCTAAATATCTAACACACTGGTAGGTTTCGGCTAAACACACCATGTATGCCAGGCCTAATTTCTCCAATTACTGGATGAGACAAATAGAAATGTCTTTACACTGATCACTAAATAGGAAAATGCCTTATAGATCTGCCCACAGCCCAGTCTTAATAGAGATAGTTTCTCAGCTGAGGTTCCCTCCTCTGGTGACTCTGGTTTGTGTCAAGGTGATGTAAACCCAGCCTGTACAGGTGGGTTTTCCCCTGTCAGTTAACCTAATCCAGATAATTTCGCATAGACCAGAGGCTGACCTAAATAAGATAAGCCCTAGAAGAGCTGTCTAGACACATACAGGTCAGGCCTGTGTTATCTGATGCCAAAACTCATCCTTTTCTCCTCACACCCCTGATGTTTCAGAAGCACCTAAATGTCTCGTGCATGCGTCACTCCAGGTCCCAGGTGTCACTGCCCTGTGTGGCTGGTGAGTAATAGCTCAGTTTCACTGACAGCTGCTTCCAACTGAATAACCCAAGACTCCTGACCTCCTCTCAGTCTCACCAGCTATTTTGGTTGAGATCTGGGAGCCATGTCCTGAGAACGCACATGCACACACACGCGCACACACACACACACACACACACACACACACACACAAAGGCCTCACTATTTTCCACAAAATAGCATCCCAGCCACTCAGGTCCCAGAAAGTCCCTGGAGGAATGTGGCCAGGTCAGATGCACTTGTCGCTGCCGTGCTCTCTAACAGCACGATGCCTGGGCAATGGCTGCTCTCAGCCCTCCCCCAAGGATTGCATTGGTTTGGTCTCAATGTTTTTGTACCACCTAAATTCATGTGTTGAAACCTAATCATCAGAGTGATGGCAGGAAGCTGAAGATGGAGCTCAGCGGTAGAATGTGTGCCTAGCACCCACGAAGGCCTTGGATCAGGCCTCAGCACCATATACACACAAAGAGAGAGGGGGTGAGAGCAAGCATTGAGGCTGACAGGAAGTGATTTGACCACTGTCGATGGAATCAGGGCAGTTGTGAAAGGGTGACACGTGATGATATCATAGGTTGCTAGGCAACCCAGAAGCAGGCTGCCTAAATACTAACTTTCGTCATAGATGAAAAATTAAGACTTGAAAAGGTAAGAGTCTTATCTAAGGTAGCTAAAGGCCAGAAGGGCCAGGACTGAACTCAGGGCTTTATTGTTATCCTAGTGTTAGGGTGAAGCCCATCATAAGGAAAGGAAAGCTTCCTAGAAACTCAAGAACTAAGAGTGCCCTTGGTCTTAAACAGAACAAGCCGAGCGTGGTGGCACGTCTTTAATCCCAGCACACAGGAAGGCAGAGGCAGGTGGATCTCTATGAGTTGGAGGTCGGCCTGATCTACGAAGTGAGTAATGTGTAGCCAAGGCTACACAGAGAAACCCTATCTCAACAAAGAAAAAAAAACAAAAACAAAAAGAACATCTGGCCAAATAGAAGAAATACTAGGGGAGAGGTTTTGCTTTCTTCATATGACATTAGCTACAGGGCCATCTCCCTTTCCCAAAGTGTAGCCTAGATGTTAGTTCTCAGGAAGGACTGAACTCAGCTGAGCAAAGAAACTTTGAAAAAGAAATAGAAAAGAATAAAGGCTGTGAATGACGTTTTTATGAGTTAAAAATAATACTAATAATAAGTTGGCTCTCCAGTCAGGTTTGTGTTCCATGTTCACTAAAATAGAATATAGCAAAGATAATAAATAGATAAAGAATAAAGTTCTTTCTCTGGAGCCTGCCAGCTTCTTCCAAATGCAACTCAATGTGGTGAGGCATGAAAGGCCTTTATATAAACCTCAGGCTCCTTAAAGAAAATCACTTCCCAAGTTACCTGGGCTGTGGCCTGGTGAAGAGTCTCTGCTCGTGCAGTCACAGACAAATCTGAGGTCCCTGAAGATTCCTATGAAAGAAAGAAAGGAAATCCTTTTATCTGGAGCTTGTGGGTGCCTGCTTAACCACAGGATAGAAGCAAGAATCCAAGGCAGCTCAATCTCACAAGGCCTAAGACCTGCCCCTGGAAATGCGAATGGGCATAAAAAAACACATCCTAAAGCCAGAGCTAAATTTGAATTTCAGGTTCAAACGTGTAACTCAGGAGGACAGACGTGTTTCCCCAGCATTGCTGAGAGACTGCCTGTGGGACTGTCATTGAGAATATGTTTACGCCCCGAAAGCCGACGTGGAGATCTCTGTCCTAGCTCAGTAGGCTGACTGGACCCCAGAATGGATGTTCCAGGACACCTCCACTCGCTGCGCCCTGTTGTAGGGGCTCCACAAGTACATAATGAATCAGTGAATCGAGAGACCTCGGCAAACTCACTCCATGCATCCCCACTTATTCTCTTCTCACCCCATTTCCCTGTCCCTCAAAAACCAGCCTAGAGTCCTATGCTCGTAATGGCTGAGACAAGACCCAGCTGTACTGGATCCAGAAAGCCCCTGTGAGGTCCTGCACTCATCCTTAAGAAGCGTGTGCAGCCCCCTTGAGGGGCTGTAGGCTTGGTGAGGGCCGAGCAGCAGGAGCACAGAGAGAAAGGTGAGCAAAAAGGAGGGGGGCAGAAGTGCTCCCTGTTCCTGGACACGAACCTATCACCTGGACATCTACCCCCATCCTGAAAGCTAAATGAGACCTTACAGAGTCCCACTGTGCTCACCAGCATGCCACCATGTCAGCCGTGACGTGAGCTACAGAGCCCTTTCCACACTGTTGGAGTCCCTGCCCAGCAGTGTTAGGCTAACTTGTCATTTAAAGGCTGGCTGTGACTGCCCTGTATGGGAGCCACAACTTCTCTTAGACATAAACCAAGCGCTTCCCCCCAGTCTCCATCTTCCTTGTAGTTAGCTCTTCCCTCACCATCAGTGACCAAGGAGCCCATCAGTGCAGTGAATTTGAACATCTATGTCTGGTACACCTTCTCACTTGTCTTCATTCATTCCTGCAGAGCCAAAAACAGGAAACCGGAAGCATTCAGAGGACAGAATGTACCCAAAGGTAGAAATGCCAACACATATGCATTCTACCATTCTACCATTCTTCCTATTCTCAAATTAGTATTAGAGGTCTTGCCAAGTAGGGTTCTGTGTGTGTGTGTGTTTGTGTGTGTGTGTGTGTCTGTGTGTGTGTGTGTGTTGCTGAGCTTGAACCTAGCACCTGTGCATGCTAAGCAAGCACCACTCTGCCGTCATCAGCTACATCAGCCCTCAACGGAGGTTCTCATGTGAACAAACTTTATGCACTCAGGAGCTAAGACCAAGAAGGCAGAAAAATCTCTAGCATTCGAAAGACCTATGTCTAACTGGACAACTGCAAGGAAATAATCACCTCTTCATCCACCACCCCCCATCCTCTTCTTCAACAACATCATCCTTGCATGATAGAAAAGGCTGATCCAGGTCTCTCCTGAGGTCCTCACTGGTTCTGGGGCCTGGGGTTTGGCACGTGGTAATAAAAGATGAAATATTGCCTAGAAAGCTCTAAAAAGGAGAGAAACAGTGCCCTTGGGTCAGTGAGGGAGGATGGGCTGCTGCTGGACTCTACTGGGTGCTGAGCACCTTACAGTGCGCAGGCCAGAAGCCCTTAATAAAGGGACATCTGGCTCAGGACTGAGGCTGAGAATCCCTAGTTTAACAACTTTTAGAGGCAAAGCTGAGATAAGTGCAGCAGTTCTAATACTCTTCTGTCTTGAAATAGGCTGGACTCATCACTAACGCAATAGACTAGAAGTAGACAGTAGGACAGACTCTCCCAGTTCAAGCTAGAGAAGGGCACCATAGAGATACCTAAAAGTCAAGGCTCACATGCTGAGGAAAGCTTTGGATGCCCACTCACAGTCTCTCTCCCTGGGAAGTGGAACAACCTTACTGTGTGTGAGCAAAGGAAACCTGTCAGGACACTCCACCATCCAGCACAGAGGGGTGAGAGTGCCAGCTGAACACAGTGGAAGGCAGCCAGGAAACCCTACTTTCCCACTCCCACTGCCCATGGCCTTAACGGAGCGTCAGCATTCCGCATTAGCTGAGTCAGGCCAAGTGCAAGCACAGCTGTGCTACCCAGAAGCCTGCCACTGGGGAGCAGGGAGCATTTTCTGGAAAAGGACCCCTCTCTGTGCCATGGGACTTCGTTTCAACTGTCCCTCCATTGAGAACTTCTTCCACCATACAGATGGTTCTTCCCAGGAAGGGATGGGACTCTGCTAGTCCATGCCTCTAAGGAAATCCAGGTTTGGGAAGTCTAACAACGGGACAGGTTAAGTTAGACAGAAAGGAATTCTCACTGTCACCCCTCAGGACTTCAGATTTCCCTCCACTGTCTCCCCAGCCTTTCTGGTCCCTCAAAGCATCACCTTAAAATGCCAACCCTTGAGCGAGATAGGCAGGGGGAGGCTCTAACCATCGGTAGGCCTGCAAGGATCCTGACAAAGTGACTTTTCAAGCTGCCACCACACTGGAGTAGTTTTCTTCTCATGCAAGCATAAGTACAAAATAAAAATCTAACAAATTATGGACCGTGAAAGAATCCTATGAAGAAAGAGTAATTTTTCAAGGATATCTTTGCTTTGACATTATGTGTACGGGGTATTTTGTCTGCATACACGCCTGTGAACACATACAGGCCTGGTACCTGCAATAGTCAGAAGAGGGCATCAGATCCACTGGAACTGGAGCTACAGAAAGTGCTGGGCCACTGTGCAGGTGCTGGGAATTGAACCCGAGTCTTCCGCAAGAGCAGCCAGTGCTCTTCACCACCGAGTCATCTCTCCAGCCCCAGAGTAGACAAAATTTCTTAACAGACAAAAATATGAGGAGAAAATACTTATTTGCTTTTTTTTAACTTAGTATTTTTATATTTTATAACAAAATCAATCCAAAACCTTGCTTTTAACACACGAAAGGTAACTAGACCTCACAATTTGCTCAGGAACTGTAACAGAAGCATTGTCTTTAGTTTAAGGACAGGCTAGGCTCTATAGTGAATGCCAAACCAAAAAGAGTTGATGAAGAGGAATAGATTGGGGAGAAAAAAAGAGTAAGAGGATGAGGAGGAGGAGCAGGCTGCAGCGTTAAGAGAAGGATGCAATTTTACAGTAGAATTAGAATCAGTCTTTAAAAGAGAAGATTTAAGAATCCTTGGGCCTGTGAGATGGCTCACTGAGTAAAGGCACTTGTGGCCAAGCCTGAAGAGCTGAGTTCAATCCCTAGGGTCCACGTGCATGATGGAGGAAGAAAGGCATCTCCTGTAAGTTCTCCTCTGGCTGGGATACAGCTCAATGGTACAGTGTGTGCCTAGCATTCTCCAATGGCTGGTTTTAATCCAAACACTTCAAAAGTCAATCAACTACAAGGTTAAAAAAAAAAAAGAATTCAGAAAACTAAACTATGTCAAAAATAAATAACAACATCTCACCCAGAATCACATGAAAACAGCAAAGAGAAGAAAATATTAAAAGAAATAATTGTCTGTATCGTTGGCTCTCAACCTTAGCTTCTCATGTTGTTATGAGCCCACAACAATAAATTATTCTTGTTACTTCTTCATAACTGTAATATTGCTACTGTGATAAGTCATAATGCAAATGTTTTGGAAGATGGGTTTTTCAAAGGAGTCACGATCCACAGGTTGAGAACCACTAGCCTGTATGAACGACAAAAACGAACCAGCATGAGTAGCTGATGCTCTTTCACAAAAGAAAAGAAAGGAATATTGCAAAATAATACTGAAGTAGGAAGTCCAGGGAGTAGAATAAGGATTGCCTTGACTAATAGACTGTGGTAAGAAAAGACTCCTAAGGCCAGGTCATAAAGGATCATGTGCTACCTGCGTACCTACAATGCTAGCACTCAGGGAAGCTAGAGCAGAAAAACCACAAGTCGGGCCAGCCCGAGCAAGACCCTGTCTCAAACAGACAAAATCCAAGAGAAAGCCCCATGGTTCTGTAAGAACATTCTCTTGGAAGCCTGCCACCACGCCATGAGAAGGTCAGGAAGCCAAACAGGGAGGCCACGTGTGAGTGCTCGGGCCGATTTCTGTAACAAGGGTCCCAGCCACGGCCTGCTCCGAAGGCTGAACACCTGAGTGAGCCTTCAGCTCGAGCCTCTGAATCACCTCAGGCCTTCAAGCAACCCTGAGGGATATTGAGCGGTATGAGCTATCCTTACCAAGCCCTGACCGACGCGGAGGTTCATAAGCAGACTAGTGACTGCTGCTGTTCTGAGCCGCTGTATTTGAGGGCTTTGTTATGCAACAACAGATGACTTGAATACCAACCAAAGAATTCCTAACTAAAAGGAGAGAGGATGTGGTGAACTGCAGTGACTTGCTGTGGCTGCCTGGGAACAGAGATGTGGTGGGGGCAGGGAAAACAGAAGGTCCAGGGTCTGTCCTTCCCTCGCGGCATCGTGAAATTGCTCTGGACCCTGAGGATGCTAAATCTGCAGAGTATGTTTCCAAATCACCACTGTGGTCGTCTAAGGCACCCTCTCGCAATCACCTGATGATCAAACTGGCTTTTGGGAAAGTTTCCTATGTGAACACCCCCATGCAAGATGCTACATCTCTTCATGCTGTGGATGAGGGCATCTTTCCATGTTTACAGCTTGGCTTTGAGAGTTATTTTCCAGGGATCACTTAGAAGAGATTAACAGGGAAGATTTGTTTGAAGAAAACCATCTTGGAGCTGTGACAGCTACAGTTCCCAAGGTGTTGGGGGAGAAGACAGTCAGAGATTACCAAAGAGCCCTGACTTCTTTCTCAAAGCTACTGATGTCCTTCTACTCCTTGTGGTTCCCAGAGCCTTGCTTCAAATGCTCCTGAGCTGCTAACTGGTTTTCTACCTACCTGAGGCTGTCTCACAAGCAGAGTCATGCACAGCCTCAGGAGAACCACCAGACATGCTTTTAGGCCCTTCAGCACCGATTACATGCAGGCTGATTCCTCTCTGTTTTACAACCTGGGAGACCCAGAGCATGGGAAAAGACACCGTGGTGCCATGTGGTAGGTCGGGGTGAACCCTGAGAAAGGAGCAGGGAAAAGAGAATCTCCTAACACCCTACCGCCCCCCTCCAAACAAAGGGATCCCTCTGGAAAACAATATGGAAGATTATTTTAAAACTAAAAACAGAGTCCCATGTGCCCCAGTAATCTCACTAGAGAGTACAGAGCCAAAGAAAATGAAATCAAAGAGTATCGGAGAGATACCTATACCCCTTTGGTCATTGCAGCACCGTTCACAATAGCCAAATATGAAATCAACACAGGTGCCCATGAGTGCACACGTGAATAAAACAAATTGGAGGGGTAGGTGCACAATGGCCTACTATACACCCGTTTAAATGTTGCATCAAGGTGGAGCTGGAAGCAATCATGTTAAACTTAGTAAGGCAGGCACAGGAAACGTGCTGCATGCTCTCATTTGTGGAAACTTAAATACCCATGACACAGTAGGGAACAGAACATTGACAGCAGAGACTGAGAAGGGGAGGGGACTGGGAGGGATGGAAAGAAGATACCAGAGCACAGCTACATAGAAAGAGCAGTTCTGGTGCATTGCTGCTGAGGGTAACCGCAGCCTACAACCTACGATATCTTTCACCACAGCAACAGACCTTCAGCACATTGAGATGATTCATGTTCGAGTACACGGAAACTAGCTGCTTTGATTAGGTCATCACTCTTTGTCTTCCTGTATGGAACTGTTAAGTTATAGTTCACAAACATTTTTGAACATTTATGTGTTCAAAACAGTCAAACAGCAGGGTCTGAGGATGCACGCACAGCTGCAATCCCAGCACTCAGGAGGCAGAAGCAAGAGGATCACAAGTTCAAGGTCAGCCTGAGATGCTTAGCCAGACTCTGTGTCAAAACTCAATATAACAACAAAAGAGTAGATGTACGATGAGCGCGTACAGATGGTCCCCAGGCACTGACAGTTTGGGCTTATGATTTTTCAATTTTGCTGTGATGTGAAAGGACTATGCATTCTGTAAAAACTGCATAGTTGGACCCCTAACCACAAAGTCATCATTCTCGGAAGATGTGGGGGTCTGAGAAGGAGCAGAAGATCCCAAACAATTCCCGTATATAGAAGAAAAGATAGTAAAAAAAATAATAATAATAAATCTAATAGGAACAGTAGCACAGAATCGCTATGTACCGTGGAGCAAACATAACTCTCTCCACTCCAGTCTACCACATAGAAAGCATTTGACTAACACAAGTTAAATGTGAAAAAAAAAATAAGACCTTACACTGGAAAGTCGGAGATTGCTCTCCACCTCCTCACAACAGAGGCTGAAGTAAGAGGTGTTGTCAGGAGATGGACATTGGCGTGGCTCACACATTTCTTACACATGAAAGGGAAAGAGAGAGAGGCAGTCACAGGCAGCTCTGCCTTGACAGTGTCACCAGGATCCAAATAGCTTTCCATCTTTACAATCACCAGCACACAGCTCCTTCCTCAAGCTCGTCTCATTCCAGCTCATTATCTTATCAGCATGCATTAAGTGCACCACAAAAATAAGGAGTTTTCTGATGATACTGCATGATGACATGTCTACAATATATTCTGATGATAATTACCTGCCTCTGTTGCTGACTCTTATCCCCTCCATCCCACTAGTGCCCTGAAGCTTGTACTTGTACTATAATCCAAGATGGCTGCCACAACGCCAGCCATTAATGTCTACTTTCCCCATAAAGTAGAAGAATGGAGTTGGGGGGACAGGAAGTCTGCATTCTCTGACTGTACTTCCTTTTAAAATGCTTTCCCAGAATTCTCACCCAACAGCTTCCTAATGCCTCATTGGCCAGCACAAACTCACATGAGAACTTCCAGCAGCAAAGCCATTAGGGAGTGATCTCATTACTGAGCACACTGCCATCCAAATGAAATCAGAGTCCCAGCAGTACATCAAAAGAAGCTAGCTCCGGATATTGGTTAGACGACCAGCAATCTGACCGTAGAGAGAAGCTAAACTTTATTATGTACCAGCTCCCTGCCAGATACTTCTCATAAATTTCTCACATAATCCTAATAATAAACCAGAAAGATTTCAAAGTAATCATTACATTCACAGATAAGGAAATGGGATCAAAGAGCATGTGCAGTACCACCCGGCACATGGGACAGATTCAAGCCGGGCCTGAGTTTGAAACGTGAACTCACTCTGCCATACTGTTTCCTCTAAGGAAAAGTTCTTTGTGACTCTTTCCAGCACTGTGTATGTCTTTAAAACTCCCATTCTGTTAAGGTGCTTCAGTGGTTTCTCCAGAGAGAATATGGGAATGACTGGTTATTTGGTGAAGCCCGTGACATTAAACTGCAGGTCGTTTCAGTTGGTAGAGCAGAAGCAGCCTCCAAGTGTCCGCACACAGAGGTCCCTAGCAGATGTGTCAGTGTATGGAAAGCATTTCCTGGCCCCTCTCCCCAGCAGTTAGGGTAAACAGACACCAAAGGTCATTTCTGCAGAAAGCTGTGCTGGATGAGCACTCCAGCCAGCAGGCCTCTTCTGCCCTGCCTTGACCACTTTTGATGTTGGGGGAAGGGAGAAAGGTTTTCTTCCTGTGTCCTCTCCCTATTCATTCTGAAAGGATGGTGCTGCCCTAAACACAAAGGAGCCTTGTCCAAATTCAGCAGCTCTACTGGTATTCTGGAAGACGGGAGAGGTGCAAAGCAAGGAAGAAAACAGAAATGTCCCATCGGCTACAAACAAGCTGTTCTATTCTGCTAAAGACTCCTTGCCCTAAGGAGAAGCCAGTTCTGATTTGCACAAATGGGTACCGTAGCGCTTTCTTTCTACAATGTGACCCATTGTACACACAGCCCTGTAGAACCCTCCATTATGCAGGTCTCCAGGTCATCTGCAGGCGCCCGCCGGTAGACAGTGGCCTCTCCAGGTAGGTGAAGGGTCCAGGCACCCTTGCCCCTAACAGCATCATTTGCTTTAGAAGGCCCAGCCTTCTGGATGGTGTTGGTGAATTCCTTTAATCCCAGCACTCATGAGGTAGAGGCAGAGGCAGGTGGGTCTCTGAGTTCAAGGACAGCCTGGTCTTCAGAGTAAGTTCCAAGACAGCCAGGCTACACAGGGAAACCGTGACAAAAAAAGAAAGAGAGGGGGAGAATGAGAGAGAGAGAGAGAGAGAGAGAAGAGGAGAGGGAGAGGAGGAGAAGGGGGGAGGAGGAGGAGGAGGAGGAGGAGGAGCAGGAAGAAGACTTTCATCCCACTTCACAGATGTCACACACCACCTATGTGTAATCTTCCCTAAGAGCTGACTTCAACAGGAAGAGGTAATGGGGACAGCACCAGGAGAGCTAGAAGGGACTGCTCTTATCTTATAAACAGTCCCTTTGGATTCTAGCTAATTCTATTATACATTTCACCCAGCTCCTCTGAAGGGCAGAGTTTAATGGTTTAAGAAAGAGATGTGGGTGTGACATTCTCAGAGCACAGACTGCATGAGGGTGGTGGGTGGAGGAGGGAAAAGAGGCATAAGAGAATAAACATCCGTCGTCGAAAGAAAGAACCCTCGGGCAATGGAGACTGGAGAGATGGCTCATTGGTTAAGGGTGCCTGCTGCTCTCGCAGAGGAAGCATGTTTAATTCCCAGCACTCAGCATCTTCCAACGGCTCACAACAGCCTGTTATCCCAGCTCCATGGAATCCAGTGTCTTCTCTGGCTTCCATAGGCACACACTCATACTCACGTACACACAGAAAAAAGGAAAGAGAGAAAGAAGGAAGGAAGGAAGGAAGGAAGGAAGGAAGGAAGGAAGGAAGGAAGGAAGGA
>REGO01000015.1:5510803-5608825 GCA_010120015.1 Rhombomys opimus | reverse complement strand
GAAAGAAAGAAAGAAAGAAAGAAAGAAAGAAGGAAGAAACCACTGACAAACCTGGGCCTTGTATCTGCCTTGACATAGCATTGCCTCCACCTGTTACTACAGTGCAGCTTTGATGGGATATATTTGTACCAGAGCCTTCCTGAAGTGAGACTGGAAAGCAAACCAAACAGAAGTAGTAGAGGAAGGAGCCGTTTCAGGTCCATTACAGCATGATAACTGGTGAGGGAGGTTCTTGCTGACCAGACTAGGCGTTTGCCAGTGGGAGACTCAGGAAAGGGCCAGTTCTGAAAGATGAGGTGATGTCAGAGAGACCTCAGAAACTGTCCTGAGGCCTCTCATGACCTCAGTGCTGCTCTTAGACCCAGTGACAGAGGCTCTGCCTGAGACATCCAACTGTGGCCATGGGTATGGCCAAGGTGCGTGCACATCGCTCACTTTCTTCTAGGTGTTTCCCTAAAAGAATTTACCACTTAGCCAGTGTGGTCCCCTTTAACCCGAACAGTAGCTTTGGAAGGTGAGAACACAGGTCTCTCTTGGTGCTGGTTAGAGTTAGTGCTTGGAAGGAGAATTGATGGGGCTCCACTCTCACACCACAGCACTGCTGTATGAACGCTCTGCAGATCTGGAGAACATCACACTTAAAGCCAGCCTTCCAACTCATTATAGGATGTATTGATCAAAAAGGAAAGGTGGAAATTTCCCTAACACCGTGCAGTTTGACTAATAGTAGTCATGGGAGATGTGACCCTCTTATCCCTTGTGCTTGCTTTGAGACCCATGAGTTTGAGGGTGAGCCACTGGGTTGCATTAAAAGTGCTCATTCAAGGAACTAGAAAGTTTAAAAACTAAGGAGGGGTGAACATCTAGGTTTTGTCATCAGTGATCAGGGACCCTGGCACTGGCCATGTGGACTGTTTGGGCTTCGGAGCCCTCGCAAGCCAGTCTGTCATGCTAACAGTTGAATCTAGGTTGACACTTAGTAAACAAGAAAATCAGGAGCTTCTTCGTTCACCAACAGGGAGACAGCAGGGAAGCATTTTACCAATGTTGGGGGAGAATTGATGCAGAAGGAATGCCACTGTTCTCCTTTGCATCACTCTCTCACTAAGAGAACTGGATCTAAGCAGCAAGACGGCTCAGCAGGAAGACTTGCCACCAAGCCTCCCTCCTATCTCTGGGGCCCACATGCTGTAAAGAGGAAGCCAACTTGTGCAAGATGTTCTCTGACTCCCACAGACCTGCCATGGCATGTATACACCCGTACATATACACGCATGCTCACACGCACACGTGCGCACACACACAGACAGACAGACTGGGGGATTAAACACAGTAAATGGTTTTATTTTTTTAATTTAAGAAGAAAAATATTTTTCATGAAGCCCTGAATTGAAAAGAAAAGAAAAAAAGAAGGAGAGAGAGAGAGAGAGAGAGAGAGAGAGAGAGAGAAAGAAAGAAAGAAAGAAAGAAAGAAAGAAAGAAAGAAAGAAAGAAAGAAAGAAAGAAAAGATTTTACAGACCTCGGCTTAGAGAAATTTTTACATTCTGGAGCTCACACAAGCACATTTTTCTGTGATTAGCACACAGTTCCTCAGATAGGTGTTATTTACATTATAGAAACTAGTTCCAGAATCAATAGGATTGTTAAAACCTTATCTCACCCCAGAAAAGAGAAACAATGAAAACTGTTGTGAGCTGTGCCCGGGAGGCGAGAGGTGCGCAGTCCATGTTGGCTGCCAGAGGAGCACAGCGCTGGCCCAGCAGCCATCCGACTTCACTTAGATGCCAGTTATCCCAACATGAGGAGTCCTCTCCGAGAAATGGCACAGTAGAAAGCTGCGGCTGGGGGATGATCACACTTTCCTTGACCCACTCAGATTTATGTACGTCTGTGACTTGCATAATAGAAAAAAAGAAACTTGGCCCTAGTTGTAATCTCTCATCTTTAAGTTATAAGAAACATATAGAACAATATAAAAAAAAGAGCAACCCAAAACAGACATAAATCATATGCAATGAAGATGTACAGAAAGCTAATGAAGTCAGCTGCCGTGGACAGTGGTAAAGCGGTCAGTCAGAACAATCAGTCCATCAATAACAATACTTCCTAACTGAAGTAGGAAAGTTGATGAGACAGAATAACAACAGGGAGATGAGAAAAGAAGAGTTTTCTTGTTATATTTAGGTGTGAACGGCAACAACAACCAAAAAAAAAAAAAAAAAAAAGCCCCCTGAACTTCACTGAATGGGCAAATTATTTCGAAAGAAATGAAGAAATCTGAGAGGTCCTGGTTAGACCTAGGTATCAAAGTAGTACTCTCCAGTAGAGACTAGAGAGTCGAGGCAAGTGCTTACTACTGTTCTGAGCAGCGGACACGAGAGGAGTGATGGTCACGGTATCAGCAGCCCAGGACGTGTAAGCATGACTTGAAGAACGAGGGAAAACCCGATTGCACACACAGAGGCCTGCACCTACTGTAGGAATGCCAGAAGGAACAGGTGACCCCACAGGCACAGGGCAAGTGCCAGACAGCTCCGTGGTCCTGCATTTCAATAGCCTGCTATCAGAGCTGATTAGACATGAGTGTCTGGAACACGCCTGCATTTTCTCAGAGAAAAGAGTAACAGAAATGCAAGTCGTTGCGATAAGCAACACATGCCTAGGAAACAAAGGTCGGCCGGTGCAGTTCCAAAAGTGAAGGTCGATCTTTATGGGAAATGACTCAAATGTCCCCATGGACCTATTGAAATCCATGTCCCACAGACTGGAATACAATAGGCCGTCAGCATGAATTTGAGACACAGGAAACCTGATTATGAGCATAGCTCTGCCATTCTCTTTAGGGAACCCAGATCCTGGGGCTCATTTTCTTAACTGATGAAAGAAACAAAATCCCCATGACCTATCATACAGGGGGCTGGGGAATAAACCTGCATTTTGAATTAGAGGTCTCGGCAATGCTTATTCTCTCCAGTTATAACTCCGGGGCAAGTAAAATTATATTGTCGGTGGTTCTCAGAAATTTGAAATGTAGATTAATTTAAGCCTCCTGCACCATTGTTTTGCATTAGAGTCGCGTGGAAGTCTGCTGGCTGAAACACAGAGAAGAATTCACGTAGTAACGAGCTAAAGGACTACCTCTCTACCCCTCTTTTTGGAGGAGTTCTCAGAGCTCTTCACATGTGATTAATTTACTGTATCCATCTGCTCTTAAGACTGGTTAAGACTGGCGAGACAAACACCATCAAAATAGTAAATGAATCACAGAGGTTGAAGAAAATTTCTCCTCTAAGCAGGGCACTTTAAGATATTAAAGTCGGGTCACAGGACAGGAGCAAATCAAGTGGTCACTGGCCAGGAGGAAGGTTCCTCCCTGTTGGTTAACTTTCATAGTGTGGGAAGGTGTTACACAGGTAGGAATGTCACTAACAGTCTCACCCAGCTGTGAAACCTGTGAGCTGTTAAAGCTGATGCCCGTGAGTACAATAGCGGTACAAAGGTTGTCGGAGTAACCTACTTTCTTCTCAGATTTAAAGCCTGCTCCACCAGAAGGAAATGGTACCTCGGACTGGAAATCTGCTCAAGAGAGGTTTCACAGATGCTGGAGTATGTTTAGTGTTGTTATTTTCTCTAAATGGACATAAGAGCTAACTGCCTTCTAGGTCCTTGTCTCTCTACTTGTAAATTAGTGCAGCTCTGAGACTTCGGCAGAGGGTGTGTGTGTGTGTGTGTGTGTGTGTGTGTGTGTGTGTGTGTGTAGTGAATGATGTTTATCATAGAAACTCTCAACTGGTCAAAGTGCCGAGAATGTCAGTGGAGTTCTCAATCTCCAACCCTCCAAAAGAAGACTGACATTCATATCACAGCCCTCCTCTTCCGGTTCAAGGACTATCAAGGAAGAGAGAGCAGAAAGATTTTAGGGGCTAGAGGTCTTGGAGAACCACAGCAAAACAGTGACTTCTGGATATGACAGGACTTCCGCATCCATGAACTCGCAGCTGCTGTGGCTGTCTGCACAGGATCAAGGCAGCTACCATTTCAGCATGTAGGGAAAGGGAGTTCTTCAGCCCTACGCCTAGTTAAGGAGCTATTGCCAGCTTATGGGTAGATTCACACATGTATAAAATGTATCCTGATCATGTCCATCCTCAACTCCTACCCACTACACCAGATTCCCCCTCCCAAAACATCTTCCTCCCACGCTCAAGTGTGGGACCACTCTCTGATCATGGGCACCCTGCCATCCAGCACACCCCAAAGACAATGATTCCCTCCTCCCCCAGCAGCCATCGGCTGCCAATAGAATCTCAGTAACGGCGAGGCTTCATCAGCCTTTTGCCAGTCCACATATTTCACAGGTCTTGTGCAGGTAACCACAGCAGCTACTGTGAGTTCATGAACACAACGGCCGTTAAGTCCAGAACGCAGCATTTCACACTCCCAAACTTCTGACTTTTACATCCGTTCTGCCCCCTCTTCAGCCATGTTCTCTGAGCCTCAGGGAACATGAGTAACATAGATGTCCCATTTATGGATGAGCTTATTTTCAGCGCTTTGACCACTTAGGAGTCTCTGCATTAACCCCTACTCTCTACAACAAAAGTAGCTTCTCTGATCAAAGTTGAGAGCGGTACTAACCTGGAGTTAGACTGTAGAGCAGACGGTTTGACAGCATGTCCTCTTAGCAAAATAACAAAAATATGGTTCCTTAGTGCAAATATTTGGTGACTAGAAAAAAGAAAATAAAGATGAGAACACATATTTCAAGTTTAAAGAGTTGATAGTTTTTGTATATAGAAACAGCAAGAGAAACTTGAGGGGGAAGTAAGTTAGAAGAAAGGTAGAAATCGGGCTAGAATATTCTTCTTCCCATAGAAAATACTCAAGTTCATAAACGCATCTCTTCAGTTGATTTGGAATGCTTTAAACCAATAGAAAAGACTGTAACTTCAAAATTCAGAATTGAAGAATACGATCACACAAATGTGTAAGGTCACATGGTTCACAGGGCAGAAAAGTAAATGGTCTTCATTCGACCATCTGGGAGATTCTCCAGAAAGACGTCCTCAAATGCATCTCTACGCCCCATTCCATGCACACTGCCTTCCTACCCCTCAAAACACCACTCCAGGGTGCAGGAAAGCAGATCCTTTACTCCAGAACATCCATCAATTAATTAGTAAAGTCTGCATTTATCGCCAGATGTGCCCAGCTCAAGGATTAATTTAAGCCCCTCATTTTCAGTCTGGCTCTTTCTGTATGACAAGAACGTGACAAGATAACGTGTGTCCGCTTCTTTCTCGCTCCTTGTGTACAAGGAAATAGCTTCATGGGATTCTCTGTCTTATAAAATGATATAAATCCCTCTGTGAGGTGGACCTTGGTCCTCAGGCCATTATGTTAGAGGCTCATCACAGACATCTGCTTCCCACAGAGTGTGGACCTCAGCAAACGTAGAAGCCAACACCCACCCCTTTCCAAAAGTCCATCACCTACTACCTTTGTCATTGTTCCTCTTGCTGAGTTGTTGTTGTTGTTGTTGTTGTTGTTATCATATCATCATTATTATCGTATTTCTTCCAAGCTCATGCATATCCAGTGTTTCCACTGGGTCTACTCACAAAATGACATCACAGTTGTGTTTGCTGAGTCTGCTTGTATTTACTACCTAATTTTACCTTTGTCTTTATGCCCAGAAGCCTCAGCACCAGGAGGCTTTTACAAGCCTAATAAACAATCACATGCAGTATTTATTGCAATCCATTCCTATTACATCAGGTGTCATTAAAATCAGAATAGAAGAAAATAAAGGTTCATTATTTTCTCCCAGAGCATGTACCATATGCTATGACGTGCTTCATTCTAGGCAAAAGGATCAAGAGGATTTGAACTTTTTAAAACCCTTCTCCCCCAGCTCCAATAAAGCCTTTCCAACATAAAAACTCTTCGATTTCTTTACCACTTATTGGTTATGAAGGCCTTTCTTGATACAAGTATGAGTCCAGACTAATGCTGCTGAAATGCTGAAGGAAAGGTTCCTCTTAACGGAACGCATCTTTCCCCAGCCACAGTTGAGAAGCACTCTTGAGCAACTGCCTTGGCAAGTCTCCTGTCCGATCTCACAGTCAAGTTCCACATTTTCCCCCCAACAACTTTCTCCGAAAGGAAACTTCTGCTCCTCCTTTCCTTTAGTCCATTTCCATAACGGAGAACTTGATAAAGTAGGAAAACAAATGCTTGCCTGCTGATGTGCTGCATGCTGCTTTCAGGCTTGTACCATGTTTCCACATATAGCGTCTGATTTCACTTTTGTATCCTTGTAAAATCTCAGGGGGTTGAATAGTATTAATGATTTCCTGGGTGGAGAAACTGAGTCTCAAAGAATTATAGTTCTGTGTCCCAAATCACACAGTGCCATAAAAGTAAAATCCTTCCAGTTACTGCTGGGCTTAGCAAGAGTGAACTAACAGAGCCTTCCTTCTCCTTCAGTTAGTAACAGAACCATCAGCTTTCAGCCGGGTGCATGCATTACCACCTAGGAAAAAGCTATTCCCAGCTTCTTCCCTTGCAGCTGTAAGTTGCTCTATCACGGAGTTTTATATGGAATTATTTCAGACAAAACACATATACTGCTCTAAGGAAGAGCCTGAATGAGGTGTGAGACCTTCCTTCACCCCCTTCTTCTTATTACTAGCTGGGCTGTGAAAGTGATGGTATGAGCAGGGGGAGACAAAAAGGACTATAAAGGGATCATGGAAAGTCCTCTATGGCAGGGCAACAGGTGAAAGGAACTTGGGTACCTGTAGGCTTTCTGGCGTAAAATGACCATACAACCTTGGACTGCCTGTCCTGGCATTAATAGGAGAAAGAACACGAAAGAGAAAACTTTTCCCTGTGTAACTGACTGCTCTTTTAACGTTTATAAGAGTCAAACTTAAACTTAACAAGTTTTAACTGACAGGTAGTTTCACTCCCATGCAACACACTGGAGATAAACAGCTGCAAAGAGAAGAACATTCACTAAACAGGGTGGAAGATGGCCTAGAAAATCAAAAGACAGGGCCTGGAGAGGTGGCTCAGGGAGCGCTGCTTGCTCTTCCAGAGGTCCTGAGTTCAGTTCGCAGCAACCACATGGTAGTGGGATCTGGTGCCCTCTTCTGGCGATCAGGTGTACATGCAGGCAGAACATTGTATACACAATAAAATGGAAGGAAGGAAGGAAGGAAGGAAGGAAGGAAGGAAGGAAGGAAGGAAGGAAGGAAGGAAGGAAGGAAGGAAGGAAGGAAATCAAAAGACTTAGGAAAGCCAGATGGCATATCTGAGATATGAAATGCCTTTTGCTCTGTTAGTTTAAATGAAAACTAGTTTCTCTATGTCCCCTTGGCTGGGGAAGCAACTGTTAACACCCGTATACAGACAGTTTGAAATGAGTGTTCTAGCCCCTTACGTGTCAGTCTTCACTGAAAAGCAACATCAGAGGAAAGAAATCATGGAGGGTGAAATGCACTGTTGATGCTACAATGTTGAGGCTGTCCTGTCTTAATTCTAAAACCCCTGCTCAGGTTCCGGCTCATGCATTTAAAACTCTGTGGTCCTCCCACTCATCCATGCAGCCTGGCTGAGGGGCTCTCATTACCTGCCACCTCACCAGTTGCCACCGGCACTGGTGCACACCGGATGAACAAGGCCGCCTCAACTTTATCTGCTCAGGCTGCAGATCATCCGGGAAAGTCACTTCCAGGGCTGGGCCCACCCTCTCACCAGGCTCAACTCCAAAGAGCTGGGAAAAACTTGGCAGAGATCTCAGAACTCCACGTGGTAAGTAAGCATGCTTCCCGACTGTATGAGATGTGGCCAGCTGCCAAGGGCGCCTATTGCCATAAGTTTTCATCATGATGGACTGAACCCTCAAGCCATGAGCCAAACTACACACACACACACACACACACACACACACACACACACACACGCATGCACGCACCCACGCACACACCTAAACTAAACCCACATGCACACACCAGACACTAGTGTTTTGCAACATTTTCTACACCTTTGACTTCTCTGGCACATTTTTAAAATTAATTCATTTATTTATCCACTCTACATCCTGATCATGGCCCCTTGTCTCTTGCCAGTCCCACCCTCCTCCCTCCCTCTGGTCCATTTTAAGTTTACCCAAACTTAGCTTTCTTTCTGGCCAGGTTGCCATTCTTACATTAAAATTCAGCTCTCTGTGACCATGTCCCAATCTATTCGGTTCTTTTCCCACTCACATTTATTCTTACTTATCTCAAAATTTCCTTCTGTCCCAGGGAGAGTAACGTTCAGCACTGCCAAGAATATGTTTTGGAACTCTTCCCTTTAAAACAATTCACTTTTTTTCCCCAATTATTGTATAAATCCCTTAGGCCATGGATACCTGAGCTAACCTCCCACAAAAAAAAAAAAAAAGTATAAATGTTAGAGAAATAAATCTGTAACTATGAAAAAGAGGTCAAGTTTTTCAGAGGCTGTTTCTTCTTTTAATTTAACTTTATTTTTATTAATTACAGTTTATTCACTTTGTATCCCAGCTGTAGCCCCCTCCCCATCTCCTCCCAATCTCCCCCTCCCTCCCTCTTCTTCTCCTATGCCCCTCCTCCAGTCCAATGATAGGGGAGGTCCTCAGAGGCTGTTTCTTAACATTAAAAAAATAAAAATCTTCTACTAGCACCTTTGGCTCCCTGATCGTATCTGAAAATAGATCATGGATACCTGAGGAAATGACTCAGTGCTGAAGCACCTGCTGCACAAACAGTCCTCTCTCAGTGTGGATCCATGTGGACACTGAACGGTCACCACAGCCTGCCTACAATCCCAGCTTTAGTAGGCCGAGTCAAAGAATGCCGGGGACAAGCTGCTTCAAGAAAGCCGCTGGATCTGACCTGAAAGCTCTGGGTTTGACTGAGAGACCCTGCATCAAAGAACAAAAGCTGAGTAGCAATCAGGAAACATTTTTCAGTATCAACCTTGAGCTTCATATGTATAAGCATATATGTGCATGTGCACCTGAACACACACACACACACATAAATACATATACGCACGTGTATGCACACCACACACACACACACATAGAAGGAAGAAGGAAATAGATCTCCACAAGAATCCTCTAGACTACAGGCAAAGAAAACTTCAGTTCATAGGGTTTCAATAGCTAACAGCAATACTGGGACATTACTACTGAGCTTTTTCCTGCCATAACAAGGAAAAGAAATTTTGGGGTAGGGGTGAATATGTATATGAATTCCCTGAAATATATTAATGTATAAATGAAAATCAAATATGATTCCCCAAGAGAAACTTGCCTGAGCCGCTGAGAACTTGTGCATTTTCTTTTCTCTTCTTCTTATTATTCATTTTTATTTTTCTTTCCTGTGTTTTTTCTTTGGAGTGTGTAGGATGGGTTTGTTATCTTTAGTTTGGGACACAAAGTATCATGTAAGCCAGGCTGGACTCAAACTCTTGACCCTCCTTCCTCATTTTAACAGGTGCTGAGATTACAAATGTGTCACCACACTCAGTTCTGGTAACTTTCTTAGAAAGAAGAAACTTGTTCTGATTTTTTTTTTGTAATAGAAAAGAAAAGTCATAGAGAAATGCTTTATGTATTTTTAAGATTTCAATTAAAATTGTTTATCAGATACTTGTTATAGCAGTATGTTTCTATATATAAGTTTACATTCATCATTATCTATTGTCTTAATTTATATTCTGAACTTTCAGGGGCTTAGTTAATGAAGACAAGTTTCTTAATTCTATCTAAAATAAAAGACTGGAGTTTCTTTTCACAACTCATTAGCACATGCTTTAAGAGTTAAGAGGGTAAGAGAACTGGCTGCTCTTCCAGAGGTGAGTTCAATTCCCAGCAACCACATGGTGACTCACAACCATCTACAATGAGATCTAATGCCCTCTACTGGCGTGCAGGAGTACATGCAGACAGAACATTGTATACATAATAAAGAACTCAACCTTTAAAAAGAAATACTTAGACTTTGGAGCTTAGCATAACTGTTCTCTGAGTTGTTCTACTCAGGAGCTGATGAAAAAAAGATGCAGAGACCCACAACCAATCATCGGGGAGAACGCAGGGAGCCTTGTGGAAGAGTGGGTGGGGGATAGAAGGACCAGAAGAGACAAAGGTTCCACAAGAAAACCAACAGAGCCAACTAACAAGGACCCAGGGGGCCAGTGGAGACTGAAGCACCAACCAAGGACCGTGCATGACTGTATCCAGGCCCCTACACAGATGTATCTGATGGGCAGCTCAGTCCTAGTGAAGGGGAATGGGGGCGAACTCTGACATGAACTCTGTTACCTGCTTTTTGATCACTTTCCTCTGGCGGGACTACTTGGCCAGGCCACAGGGGAAGAGGATGCTCGCAGTCCTGATGCAACTTGATGTGCTGAGGTGGGTGGGTAGGGGGGCTCTCCTTCTCTGAGGAGTAGGGGAGGGGGAGGGGAACAGAGTGGGAGGGTGAAACCAGAAGGAAAGGGATGGGGGGGCTATGACTGAAATGCAAAATGCATAAAGAAAAATTAAAATTAAAAAGAAAATGCTGGACTTTGGAAAGCATGAATACACACTAGCTCTTTGCTGGGGCTATAGATAGTTCCAAATGAGGCTACTGAAATGAAAATTTTACCTCAGGGAACATGGAGGTTGCCAGGAGCCACATGGCTCTGGCACTGTATATGTTTGAGGTTTATTTTCAGTTTTGCTTATTTGCTTTACTTGACAATATTTAGACAAATCTGGGAAAGACAAGGGCTAGATATGTAGCTGAGCTGGTAGAATGCTCTCCTAGCATGCATGAAGGCCTGGGCTCCATCCCCAGCAAGTAGTCAATAGAATGTAGTGGTTCCATTAGAGCACTAAAGAGGTATAGGCAAGAGGATCACAAGCTCAGAGTCATCCTCAACTATAGAATGAGTCTTAAGGCCATCTTGAGTCACATGAGATCCTAGATAAATAAATGCCAAAAAGAAAGTGAAAGAGGAAGAGTAACAGAGGAGCAAAGAGGACAGCTGTTAAAAAAAAAAAAAAAAAAGGTACTTCCAAGTTCATTCTATTCGCATGCACACTTGAGCTTTTGGTACTTTTATCCTCTAAATTTTAATTAAAATTTGCCTACAAAATTCTGTTCCTTTGGACAGCCATAAGATTTCATTGATCATAAGGAGCAGTAAAATATTGCTGTGTTCTATGAGATCCAAACATACTGTCATCATGGATGAGCTGACCAGTCTAGACTGCAACCACTTATCATTAGAAACCAATCAAACAAAACAAAACAAGACAAAACTCCTGGAAGACATAAACCCTTCGTGTGGCCTCAGTCCCACCTCAGCTCTCAACACTCTCTCCACTCTCAAATTAGCTTCGTTTCCTTTGCTAACATGCCCCAAGCCTTCTCCCACGGCCAGTTTTTTGAATAATGCCATTGCTTCTGCCTGGAATATTCTCCTAACCCTTATTTGAATTTTTCTTTCTTTTTCAGATCTCATACCGGTATCACTTCCTTCATGGAAGTTCTCTTATACCCCTTGCACATGGGATTCCTGATGCACATCCCGATGTAATCTGATCTAACATCAGATCGACACAAGGCAACCCACACAGGCCGATAGTCAAAGTTAGCCACACACGCACAAACAGCAATCATTACAAGCCAAAATCAAGGAAAGTTTCGATCCTTGACGTTGAAATCAAGTGCCCATTAAGGAAAGTAAGCCATTAAATCAAGCGAGGAATGAAGCTGCAACCGTCACTCTTCTCTCTACCTCCCCACAAAAAAACTTAAAAGACAGAAAGACAGAGAGAGATCAGCCATAGCTCACTATAAGGAAAGCCCGAGAATCTGTGTGTGAGGCATTTTGAGTTGTTCTTGGTTTGTTTCCAAAACATCATGTAGGAGGCTTGGCATTTGGAAGCAGAGATGATGGATTGAAAATAGAAACTGTGTGCGTAAGACTTGGATCAGAAATAAAGGCAAGTAAGTGAAACCTTTGGAAAAGCAATTTTCAAAAGGACTAGAAGGGGCTTAGAGGTGTTCAAGAGTACTGAAATGGAAGTAAAAGAGAGGTCTAAACTATGAGGGCAGCTGACTTAGTGAGCATTCACCATATGCCTGGCTACGTGGGCATCAAAAGCATTCCCACATAGTCCACCCTGCCAAGGGGGTACCCTTAGGCTCCCATTTCTAAAAAAGGTGACTCAGGTTTTAAATAGCAAAGTAATCCCCCCCCCAAAAAAAAAAAAACTGTAGTAGTTCGAAAACTGGTATTCAAATGCATATTTTGGAAGCACAAATTCTTGAACTCACTGGGCCGTAAATTAGCCAGATCCAAACCTTCTGCCCTGCTTCTCCCATCTGCACACGAATATATGCCCCTTCAGTGACATTGCCAACCACCAGTGACACTGTAACCATTCACCCCAAGGTGTTAGGGTGAAAATTTTCAGAAGCCTCTATTTAAGTTTGGTTCTTCACAGCGGCTGCAGGATGTTCCGCAGATAAAATGAGGAGAAGAGCTTCAAAGAGAGAAAAATCAGCACCACATATGCAGCCCTCTCTCAAGGCCAAAAGGATCACTGTTGGCAGGTACTCTACGGCTGAGACACGTCTGCAACCCTAGGACAATACAATTGAAAAGTCCCATCTATGTTAAATTCTGCACACATGCCACTGTTGGCAGGTACTCTACGGCTGAGACACGTCTGCAACCCTAGGACAATACAATTGAAAAGTCCCATCTATGTTAAATTCTGCACACATGCCACTGTTTTGTGTGTTCACGTACACATATGTGAGCCCATACGCTCAGAAAACCATCTAGATGTCCCTGTCCCAGTGCTAACAGAATGATTCACAGGAGGAGAGTAGCATTAGGAGCAGAGATGGAGAGCAGATATGCCTTCTTCCACCACACTCTAGAATGTTCATCATTTTCACAGGCTAATTAAGTCATGGTTTAAATTGGGGGAAAAGAAAAGTCATCTAGGCAGTTTTCTTCCTGATAAGAGACATTCTAATGCAGCTATGGTAGGTAGCTCCCCTCTTCCCCTTTTCCACTACTGAGGTGTCTCCTAGTAATTCCCAGCGAATGCTAAATCCCCCCCCAGCGAGCACTTACTCCACTTTCAACTGATGCCTTCCCTTCCATGCTTTCTTTGGTGTATTTCTACTTCTTCAATGAGAGCCACTAAGACCACATTTAATTCAACCACAATAAACATATTGCCTAACAGTTCCCAGAACACTTCAGCGCACTGCAGCCTCTTGGACCACAAGAACTTAAACAAGGCGCCAAGGCTATGTGTCCTCAATGGGTATCCTATGCCAATGGCGGCCATTGCTCTGTCTAGCTCGTTGAATTTCATGTCGTTCACCTGTATAGTGAAACCTCAAATCATCAGTAATTCATCTGCCCCCCCCCACAGCTTATTTCCCAAATAACTAGATCCTGGCTACCCCGATTTATTGCTTTTTAAAATCTACAGCTGACCTGTAAATATGCTCCTTTAAGAAAGTAAACATGTAACAACATGTTTAAACCGTTAAATTAAACAAAGAAAATCAGAGGCAATGAACTTGAAAGGGAGTGTTGGGGGTTGCAAGGGAAGGTTTGAAGGGATGAAAGGAATGGGAGAATGATGCAATTATATTGTAACTTCAAAAAACAATTGAAAGATTTCCTTCAAAAAGTTAACCAAGCTGGGTATATGGCTAAGAGGTACCACCTGATGTGGCGGCCATCCAGAACCCACATACAGCCAGGGAGCATGTACGTGTGATTCCAGCACTCCTACAACAAGTTGGAGGGCAGAGACAAGGGAACTCCCAGGAACTGGTGATCCACCTATGTAGTGAGAACTTGGCTTTCTTTAAAAACTTGGTTACATTATGTGAATATATTTTTGTTTTAATCCCAGGTGTGGGATATGGGGCTGCTTCAGATTGTTCATAGCAGCTAACTATGGTTTGTATCATGCTCTGGGAGGGGTGTGATTTTGCCGGCTGAGGAGAGTTTATGTCTGGAATTCTGGAGACTCTGATAAATGCCAGAGCCCCAAGAGGGACCAGGGGTACCCCAAAGAATCAGCTGCTGCTTCCCTGAGGTAGATTTCTGGGGTTTGTCAAGCGATCTTGTGCAAAGACATGAGGAGAAAAAAAATTGGATATCCTGTCAGCAAAGATCAAATTTGTCCCCAAGGAACTCAACACCCTTAACCAGCATGAAGTAGTCTAAAGGGATCCATGCCCCCTTTCTTCCTAGCCTTCTTTCTCACCTACCTACTATTGAGGGCTTGGAAGGGATTGGAATGGAAAAGGGTGGTAGATATAAGAACCAATAAAGTAGCCAAGAGGCCCATTTCCACAGCTAGCCTGACATACTCATCAGCAAACAACAAAAGATCCTGTCTCAAACAGGGTAACAGGTAAAGATGAGCACCCAAGCTGCCTGCATACACATATGACATGCATAGGCTCACAGTCATATACGCGAACACACATGTGCATACCATAAACAAGCCGCACATGCAAACATCAAAAAGCAAAAGCACACTGAACTCTATCAAGCAGAAAGCGAAAGATCCACCCTTGACCTTGTCCAGCCTCACAGTGCTACCCTTTCTGAGGCTTTGCTTTCTTCACTTTTTCATCTTCAATGTTTTTCTTCTAATCTTCTTGTCTGCATGTGTTTCTGCCCACTCCCTTTAGTCGCCCCCACGGAATGGCTGCATCTAGTGGACTTCTAAGACAATTTCTTTACAGTATCACAAACAGCACTGTAACTCACAGCCTAGCATACGTGTCCTGGCAAATTTCCTGTGTTTTCTGTAGAATAGATTTTAAAATGCGCTTCCTACCTATCTTCAATTTTGCTAAATATTGTAAAATCACCATCTGATAAATGTGCTGATGCAGTTTTATGTGTTAGCTTTATGATTTTTTTTAACATCTAGTAAGACAAAATAGTCTCTGCATCCCTCACAGATTATTCTTACTTTTCAGAATTATTAGTGCAATCAACTTTCCAGATGCAGTTAAGTTTTTGTGAAGCAAGAATGGAATGAAAGGTCTTAGGTTCCTGGGCACACAGTCCATCCTGTGGGAGCGGTGGCCCTGGAAAGGTGGCCTCTGAGCACAGCAAGCCAGGTCTAGGATAGCCAGCCTGGTCCTCAGTGCTCAGGCTCACAGTCACGGGAGGTTGGCACAGGCTTTGCGGTCTGGATTTCCTGTTTCACTGGTGCAATGCTCAGAGCTTCCGGAAGGAGGACAAACAGCGGTGGAGCTCATCGCAGAGAGGGGATGGGATGGAGACAGGGCAGGCAAAGGTAGGCACAGGAAGGGTTACTAGCTTTGGAGCCAGCCTGGCCTCGAGGTTTATAGGAGCTCAGATAAGTCACATGATCGAACTCAGGCATGTGGCTTTCTTACAGGTCAATAAGGTCTATCCGAGGCTGGCCAGAAAGCATAGAGGCAGCATGTGGATTGTCCTTCACCGTAGGTGAGGCACAAGGAGTATGCAATAGGTTCGCAAAAGACAGAAGAACACGCTTTCACTCATTTTTTGAAAGTACTCCCCATTAAGACCTTAGTGGTTTTGTAATCTTCTTTCTTCTCTACTCCTCAACCCCACTGCTCCCCACTGTCTACTGTAAGAGTCAAGTGTCACCTGATAGGAGTTGTCACTTGATACAAATGAGTTTCAGGCTGGGATCTGTGTCTTGGTGATTACTGGAGGCCAGGCCTATTTCTTCCTGCCCTAGATGAAGGATCAGCAGCTGAGCCACAACCATCTTGAATTGTTCTCCCCTAAAAGTGTTTTTCTCATTGCTATTAGCACTTATTAAAAACCATTTAGAAAGCCACTGACGAGGGCCAGTGAAGTTTATGGGTACAGCAGAGGCCCATGGCTATCCCTGCCTTAGGCCCGCACATGCATTCTCTCTTCCATTCTTTGGCAAAAGTGTTTGATACATCAGTGGTCCGGGACCTATTTTAATTTGCTTCTCTTTGAGTTACTTTACATACTGCTACTTTTGTCAACGATGGCCACCTTTCTGTGGGGCAATAAAAGGGTGTGCATCTGACAACAAGCATCAAATATGCTAACATCTCATTTGTTAAACTGCGTTAGCATCGATAATATGCTACTGTAAAAGGAAGCCTTAAAACCGACCACTTGGAGAAGTGTTGCTGTTGGAAATCACACCGGTAACCTCAAAGCCAGAGTAAGCCAGCTTCAACCCAATGTGCGGAATGCTGAGTGTGCCGAATAAGCCCTCTTCTAGTCCAGAACAGGAGCAGTATCCCCATCACCGCTTCTGGTCATCAGAATCACCAGCGCTGCCCAGCTAATATGTGTAAGCTGTGTTTAGGCGGGGCTGGTGGGAATCCACTTTCCCTAATGAAGGACTCACACACCTCACAAGTATAACAATGAAATTAGTGTGTCCCCAGGCACCTCTGCTGGTCCTTCAGGACTAGAGGACAAAGAACTGCCAGCAGATAACAAGATGTTATTCTCCAGGTGAGGAAAGATAGACCCAGGAAAGGATGGAAGGAGGTTAGTGAAAAGTCTTCATGCTCTGTATCTAAACACAATTTTGTTTCCAGGAACTGTGACCAACACAAGCCGCCACACGCCCAACTCCTATTGGAAGAGAGGGTCCTGAAATGATCCGTACGTCTTTAGTCACATAGATAGGTTTATCTCCATTCAGCTCCGTTAATTCTGAAATCTCCGTTGTGTCTCTCAGTGAAAAATTGCTCTACTTGGGGACAGAGCCAGGAGGAAGGGGTGGATAGTGTATCCCTGCTCCTTGATGCCTTCATGGTCATGGCTTCAGGCTCTCCTTCCTATTCCTGTGACAGAAGAAGCCTGCACTAAAAGCCTGCATTCAGGATCTTTGTCCTTTTCCAGGCACAGGTGCTACTCAAGTGTGTGTGGTTAAGGGCAGAAGGGAGAGAAAGAGAGAGAGAGAGAGAGAGAGAGAGAGAGAGAGAGAGAGAGAGAGAGAATGGGCCAATCCATGTGCACTGTGATTGTATGTAACAATCCAGACATGTACATGAGCTGAGCTGAAAAAAAAAAATGTAAGCTTAACTGCAGGCTCTGGAGAGTTAATGGTTCTGGATATAATTATGCAGTACAGCATCATCTATGGGCATTGATGGAATTCACGACATCCCTCCCACCTTGACACAACCTATCTATCTATTTGTCTTTTTTGATGTGTGTGTGTGGGGGGGGGGGGGGGTGGGTGCACGCGCGCACTGAGTATGCCATTGTTCACAGCATTGTCTTCATGTGACATTAAAAAGAGAAAGCAAACTGTGAGTTCAACCTCACACAAAACATAAATAAGATTATTCAGGAGAGCTGAGAGCTCTAATAATAGCATGGCATTTGCAAGGGTAGAATCTGCCAGTGGGCGAGGCGTGTTGCTCACTTGCAAGCAACGAAACAATGAAAGCATCATTAGTACCAAGCAAAAGGAAAGTAACAGACCCAGAACTGTTCACTCCTGAGAAACATTTTTAAATGGAGGAAAATAAAGAACAGCCGGAAAAAAAAAATGTGACTTCTAGCTAACAAGTCATCCAAAGGATTGCTCAAGAAACACAATAGTCGGATCTTT
Organism: Rhombomys opimus; assembly: GCA_010120015.1. Taxonomy (NCBI): domain Eukaryota; kingdom Metazoa; phylum Chordata; class Mammalia; order Rodentia; family Muridae; genus Rhombomys; species Rhombomys opimus. The sequence continues at coordinate 5,591,129 of REGO01000015.1, read as the reverse complement.
TTTTTTTTATTCCTCTGGCATTATTCAATAGTGAGCTAAAAGTACACCTTGAATGATTCATTGACAACTCTGAGGAATGCGAATTTAGGTTTACACAGGATGATTCGTAGAGAATAGGGGTAGCTCTGGACACATGCAGACACCATGGGGTAGAGGAGGAGGTTGGGGGGGGGGCGCTGGAAGGCAAATAAGACAGTATCAAATCGAATTCGTTAAAAGAACTGTGAAGAAAGAAGAACTGGAAAGTAAAATTCTCCCTCCAGGAAGACACTCCAGGCCCTGATTCTTGGCTTCCTACATCAGCACATTGGCACAGCACAGAGCTGGCTATAAATGTCAGGGTGCTGACTGCTTCCTGGCCATGAGGCTTCTGTTACCATGGAAACAACCGCCTTCTATTTACCGGAAGGTGGTTAATAATTAGATTGAAAAAAAAAATCAGATTCTGTCCCAGACTTGACTTCCACCTACGCCTACTGCTGCTATCTTGGCTACTATTACTGGAAATCCAGAGTCTCCTGGGGTCTGACACCCAGGAGGAGATACCAGTCTCCAGAGTCTCTTGGGAACTGACATCCAAGAAAAGGCCTGGATTCCAGACATCTGACCAGGAGAGTATTGTAGATTTCTGTGGGTTTGAGGCCAGGCTATTCAATGTAGGGAGTTCCAAGACAGCCAAAGCTCTGTAGTGACGCTCTTTTTCAAACAAAAATAAAATTAGATTCCAAGCATCTGTTCAGGATCTCAATATGTATCTATAAGATCTGACTATCAAATGGCATTACCTATGCTGAGTGAGTGTGCTTCACCAAGCAAACCAGAACTTAAGAAAAGTGTGCTATGTTCTCTCTCGTCTGAGGCTCCTAGCTCCAAATCTTAAGATACGAAGTAACGTGTCCTGGATTAACTACAGAAACCAGTAAAGTAAAAAGGGATTGTGACAAGGGTGTGAGGAGAAGCAATATAGAGGGAATAGCAGCAATCTGATGTAATCTGATGATGGAGTGGGGGGGAATAAAAGGGCAGAGGCTCTAATTAGGGAGGTGGAAAAGGGATAAATACAGAAGGCGGGAGAATGCTAAAATAGCACTGTCACGTCTGAAAAAAATCATAAGGAAAGGAATCATACTATTAACTACTTACCTGAAAATTAAAAACATCTTATATTAAAAACTTATATGTAATATATATAAGCCTGAATATAAATATACAGATACGTTTAAATAAAATGTCCTGGGGTAACAATCTAATCAAAGACCACCTAACAAAAACTCTAACACCAGCGAATGAGCAGCCCTCACTTGAACTGTTTGTTGGTCAGGGTTTTCCAAAAGACTCCCATAACAGTACAGGTTATGGCTGTTGCACCTGGCTGCCTTCCAGGTAAGTCCCTATTGCTGAAGACACCATATTGTCTCGGAAAGTGTCCCAGAAACTCCTGGGCTGGCACTGACCTGAAAACTTCCTCTCTGAGGAATAGCTTTCGTAGCACCATAAGGCATCATGCAGGTTCCAAAGGAGGAAACCAACCAACAGTCCTACCCAGATATTATGTCTATGAACTATAATGACCAGCATAGCACAATTACCCTAAGGGGGCAGTAGTGGCATACACTTTGGTGGTAACCAACAGCTCTCTAATCGGACTTAAGACCCACTCAACAAGCAACAGGAGGGAAGTCATAGCTGGTATGGAACCACAGCCAACTATCCAGAGCTAGTTAGTCATAGACCTTGAAGGAGAACCTACAACTGTCACTTTACTGAACCAGTGTAATCTCTGGCTGCACTCTAAATACAAAGATTTGTTCTTATACCCACAGATAAATGTAGTCCTCAGCTTTCGTCAGGAAAACTTCTCTTTGCAACATATTGAGACCGTAATAGAGAACCACAACCAATCAGAATGCAGAGTTGTGGAGCCCGTCTCGTCTCTACAGCACAATTGCTGCCCCTAAGCCTCAGAGATCACTGTGGGAGAGGAGGCAGAAAGACTGTAAGAGCCAGAGGAACAAAACGTTATTGTGAAATTATGTCGCTCAGGAATGTCAGAATCTACACCCATAAAGTCTCACTAACATGGCTGTCTAAACATGAACTGAACACGGACAATTATAATAGACACATTAACAAAAGCAGGGGAAATCCAAGAGGCTTCAGCCTTACTCAAAGAACTACAGGCAACTAAGGAATGTGAGTAGGAGAAAATAGTCTTCCCCAGGGAAGAACCAATTGTTCATCCAGTACCAAATGGGCAGCCTATGAAATATATATATATATATAAGAACAATTAATGAAAGGGGCCATAAATTTGAAAAAGAGCAAAGAGAGGTATAACAGAGGGCTTGAACGGAAGAAAAAGAAGGGGGAAATAACATGATCATATTAGAATGTCAAAAAACAAGACTTTTTAAAACAGAATTAAGAATTGACTCAAAAAAACAAAAAGAAAATCATGTTGTGTTCTGTCATGTCAGAGGGAATATATGCTTAGCCCAACAATGCTATCATTTTTATATATTTTCTACAAGTCTTTTATTTTTAGAGTTGTTGATCCTGGGTTTAGGACATACTCATTGTACAAAATGATGACATTTTCAAAGGTGTATTTTGATCATATTTTCCCCATAGCCCTTTCTGGTACACCTTTTTTTCTCCCTCTAGTACTTTTCCTTTTCTTAAATAGTTCCCTTCAACTTTCATGCCTTATTTTTTTTTAAATAAAAAACCCACCTATGAGATAAAATACATGGTATCTGTCTTTCTGAGTCTGGCTTACCTTACTTGACAGGAAGATCTCTAATTGCAACCACTGTCCTGGAAATGGCATGACCATGTTTTTCTTTATGGCCAAGTGAAATAAATATATTCCTAAATAAATATATATATAAATATAATGTATAAATAAATATATATTCCTAAATAAATAAATATATTCCTAAAGGAATATATATACCTAAAAGTTAAGTTAAAATGACCTATCTATTCATATATATATATATATATATATATGCTGAGTATATAATATATATATATATACAGAGAATATATATATTATATATATACATATTGAGAATAGGTAGGTCATATAGTATTTTTAAAGATTTTAGCTATGTTTCTGTATGCGGGCATAGGTACATGACTACAGTGCCTGCAGGGTGCATACATAAGAGGTTGTCAGATCCTCCGCCGCTGGGATTACAGTCAGTTGTGGGCTGCCTGAAATTGTTGTTAAGAACGGAACTCATATCTTCTGCAAGAGAAGAAAATGATTTTACCTGCTGAGATATCTCTCTAGCACCTGTGTTTAGTTACTCAAAGATCCTCCACGCTGTTTCATAGTGGCCACGCTTACACACACTGATGGGGGGTGAGAACAAAATAAAAATCCCACTTTTAATGCATTTATTAAATTATCTTTTATGTGATGTGTATTAATGCAAACGTTCACGCATGGGTGTCTGCGTGCCCTGGCATGTGTGTAGAGGTCAGTGGGCAAATTCATGGGGTCAGTTCTCACCTTCTGCCTTCTTGGGGCAAAGTCCCTTTCATTTCTGCTGATGTTTTGGGTGCTTCGGGCTAGCTGGCTATTCCATCTCTCCATCTCATCTCCCATCTTACAGCAGAGGACTGGGGTTATGGTTGTGTGCCCCTGCCTCCAGACCTTTGCATGGGTTCTAGAGCTCAGTCTCGGATCATCAAGCTTATGCAGATACCACTTTTACCAGCTGAAACATCCCTAAACCCTAGGACTCTTCGTGGGTATTCTTAGAATTTGCCTAAATGCGCCACCGAGAATCCAGCTGCCTAATCTTCCAGCCGCTTCTAGTGCACAGAAGAATATTAGGTCAATACCAGAGACTACTGTGGCTCCAGTACAAAAAAAATTTTTTTTGAACCATTCTCATTTAAACTAGGAGCAAAAGCAACAAGCCATCTGTATAAATATGTCTATACTAAATCAGAAGGGCTAGTATAAAAATGAGAGAGACAGAGAGACAAAGGAAGGAAGGAAGGAAGGAAGGAGGGAGGGAGGGAGGGAGGGAGGAAGGAAAAGAAAACCAGGAAGTAACAACCATCGGTGATGACTGTAAGTACTAGAGTGACTGTGCCTGGCTAGTGGAAACAATACAGTCTCTGTAGAAAGCATCATTGTGTTTCCTCAAAAAAAATTTAACAGAGTCGCCATTGGCTGGGAAGATGGCTTAGGACAGTACCTGCCACACAAGCAGCCTGACGTGAATTCAGATCCTTCACACCCTCATCGAGGCAAGCAACCACAGCCCTGGAGGGGCAGGGTCAATGATAGGAGGATCTGCAGAGTTCTCTGGCCATCCAGTCTAGGTTACCTTTGTGCTCTGTGTCCTGAGAGAGACCTCATGGAGAGCAACAGAGGAACACACCCATGGTCAGGCTCTGGCTTCATGTGCACATGCTCACATGCACTTGCATGTGTGCTACCTATGCATACACGAAAATAAATACCTTTAGAATCAGACAGAATTATCATATCACCCAGCAGATCCACCTCCAGGTCCACAGTCAAACAATTAAAAGCAGGAGTGCTTTTCATTGAACTGATCATTTGCACACCAACTCTGACAGCAGAAAGAGGCAAACCCCAAGCACCTCTGACAGGTGAAAGGAGTCTTAAGGTTTTTATTGTTGTGGAGAGACATCATGACCACAACTTTTTTTAACTCACTTTACATCCCACTTGCAACCCCCCTCCCTCTTCTCCTCCAAGCCCCACTCTTCCTCCTTCCCTCCTTCCCTCATCCCTCTCCCCAGCCCTCAGAAAAGGGTGTTCCCACCACCATCAATCCACCCCAGCACATCAAACTGAGTCAGGACTGAGTACATCCTCTCCTGTGGTGGACTTTCAAGGCAGCATCACCAGGAGGAAGTGATTGAAGAGCAGGCAACAGAGTCCATGTCAGAAACAGCTGACCCCCACAACTCCGATAAGGAAAACATTTAATCGGGGCTGGCCTGCAGGTTCAGGGGTTTAGTTTATTGTCATCCAGGGGGGAAGCACGGCAGCACATAGGCAGACATGGTGCTGGAGAAGGAGCCAGGCAGCAGAAAGAAAGAGAAACACTGGGCCTGGCTTGAGCTTCTGAAACCTGAGAACCCACCTCCTGTGACACACTTCCTCTAACAAAGACACAGCTATTCCAGGAAGGGACCACTCCCTGGACACCAACCATTCAGATGTGTGAGTCTGTGGGGGTCATTCTTATTCAAACCACCACCAAGGGGTAGACAATATGTGGACTATATGGTATAGTCGTGCCAGGAAGTTCTTCAGTCTCAAAAAGGAATGGAATTCTGGCACATGCCATATTAATGAACCTTGGAGATATGATATTAAGAGAAATAGCCAGACACAAAAAAAAAAAAAAAAAAAAAAAAAAAAAAAAAAAAAAAAAAAAAAAAAAAAAAAAAAAAAAACAATATGATTCAACTAAACTGAGGTACTTGGAATAGCTACATTTATAAATTTTAAAAATTAGAATAAACTGGGTGTGACAGTGCACACCTGTAAATCCCAGGATTTATAAGGTAGAAGCAGGAGGATCAGGACCTCAAGTTCTTCCACAAATGTGGCTACACAAGACAAAGCAGGAGCATTATGAGCATCTTCCGACCTGCCAGCTCTTGCTCCATGTCTCATCCCCCAAGGCTAATACACCCAGATCAAGAGTCAACCTAAATACCTTAAGCAAGGTAAGCCTCACTGTGACTTAATCATGATTTGCAATAAAATAAGAGCGAAAGGAGGCAACTTCTCAGCCAGGAGAAGTGCCAAAGTGGATGGCCACTTTGGCAGATAAGCACTAAGATTTCAGCTGTAGATAAGTAAAAAATAATTTTTTTAGTGTATGGCCTAAACACTGCCTGAAAAATTGGTCCTAAAGCATTTATTTACTTTAGTCCAAATGTAACTAGACATCTTGAGTTTTATCTGTCAACCCCAATACTAAATAAAATGGTAAGAAACACATCATCACATTATCGTCATCATCTCAACACACACACATGCACACACACACACATTTTAAATAAAATTATCACTAATTATTTGAGGACTTCATACATGGATACAATGTAAATTTTGTTTTGTTTTGTTTTGTTTTGTTTTGTTTGAGACAGGGTTTCTATGTGTATCCCTGGCTGTCCCAGACTTGCTTTGTAGGCCTTCAGGTTGCGGAGATTCACCTGCCTCTGCCTCCTGAGTGCTGGGATTACGCTCCCAGCTACAATGTATTTTGATTATAGTCACCTCCACTGCTTTCATATCAACCCCTACTGCCCTACCCCTTCCCAATTTCATCTGCTTTTGGTTTTTAATAACCCACTAAGTCCAGTTTGTGCTGACCATATGCTTTGGGGTATGTAGTCACTGGAGGGGGGTGGTCCACCTACTAAGGTTTACCCCTTAAAGAAAAGTGACCCCTTCCCCCCAGAAGCCGTCAGCTTGTCTCTAGTTTCTCAGCTAGGGGTAAGGATTCATTAGCCCCTCTCCAATCCACACAGAAATGTTGACTGCCTTGGGCTTGTGCAGGGAGTGACTGTTGCTGCAAGTTGGTGAGTGTAAAGGGACTGTCATGCCTGGGAGATCTCGTTTCACTCCAGTCCTGCCTGACCTCTGGCTACCCCCCTCCTCCTCAGTGTCCCCCCCCCCCGGTAATATAGATTCCTCATCCATATCACTCCACAGACACTTTCTATGCATTTTAACCAGCGATGGTTAAACCTCTGCATTAACCTCTGTCCACTGCTCAATGGACTCATGTGGTCTGAGCACTGCACCAATCTGTGAATATAGACATAGGGGTGGAGAGGGCAGTTTAGTGCTAGTGACACTGTCTTTTGCCGTATAAGGGAGATGAAAAGCCTGCGACAGCTGAAGTCTACCACATGTGTATGAAAACAATTCTGTTACCGAACTGCCTACAGGCAGAGAGGAGAAAACAAAGACCCTATCCTCTCCCATCATGCAGTAGTCAACATGTCTCCCAAACCCAATACTGCAGCCTTCATCCTCAGCCCTGGGTTTAAGTAATATTTCATTCTACCCATTAGCTTAGCTCTCGGCGGTGTCTGGAGCTGGCAGAGCCTGCTGGATTGTATTTGTCCTCCCTAATTGCCCATTACATTCAGAGCTATCACACTGAAAAGCTGTTTACCCTATCAGCCGGAGCTCTCTTATCTAAGTATGTCTGATCCCTAGCAATAGGGAGGTCATTTTAAAACTATCACTGCCAAGTTTCTGTGACTACTCTGCCCAGAGATATTAAACACATAGTACAATCATCAATAAACATTATGACAAGGACACTACAGCTTTCATTTTACACCTAAAGAACAATGGGTAAATTAGAATAATGTGTAATGACATGTGTGCACAAAAAAATGCAAGTGGAACGCTTATTATTTTGGATGCTAACCTTCAAACAAACATTTTAATTATTTCTTTCATTTATTCACTGCAGGGAGAAGAGGACTTGTCACAGCACCCATGTGGAGCCCAGAGGACAACTGTCAAGAATCAGTTCTCTCCTTCTACGTGGGTTCTGGGGACAAAACTGGTCATCCAGTTTCATAACAAATCCTGCTGCCTCCTGAGCCATTTTGCCCACCAGGAGTTCAATGACCTTACGCCCTGAGCAAAAACTCATAGTGTCTCCTTACCGCTTGTGGGAGTGGGGGAAGAATTCAAAGATCTCTCAGAGTAACGTTCAATGTTCTTCTTCTGTCTTCTCTTTCTCTTTCTCCTCCTCCTCCTCTGCCTCCTCCCTCTCATGCTGAGGATTAATTTTAAACTCAAGGACTCAGAACCCCACCCATCCCACCTCACATTTTGGCTCTTTTCCCCATTTCATGGCCCCACACATCTTAGACTAATGCCGCATAAACCCTTGCATTTTCTCCACAGTTGCTGGCGAAGCTCTTGTTCATTGTCATTCCTTCTTAGAAGGGACACAGGCGTGACCCAGAGCAAAGGAATGCAAATGCACATGCATGATATTGGCCAGATCATGTTTGCCTCTGTTTCTGCCCCCTTTAAAATTGAGGGAAAAAAATATCTATACTTCCTGAAAGCCCTTCGGGGTCTAAGACAGAATACATTAAGAGCTTACAGTGCTTAGTACATTCAAATTCTAGCTTTAATTGTTTTTACTGTTGCTAATTTACCATATCTTCATCCTTTTTTAATTTTTTTTCATTTTTATTTTTTTTACAATTTATTCATTTTAGATAGATAGATAGATAGATAGATAGATAGATAGATAGATAGATAGATAGAATTTACTCAGTTTTCAAAGATATTATGAATAGCACTCTCCTATGGAACATCCTCAACCATCTTAATGGAGACATCTCTGGCTCTCTCTTCTACCTCTCGCCAGTTAGCAAATTGCTCATGTTATCACATCTTTATTCTGCTCTTCATTTTAATTAGCTCCTTACAGTTATATCCTTCAGAGCCTCCCTCAAACCCCCTTCCTCTCCTGGCTCAGTCAAAATTAGGGTTTCTATTGCTGTGAAGAGACACCATGACTACAACAACTCTTTTAAGGAAACGTTTAATTGAGGCTGGCTTACAATTCAAAGGTTTACTACATTGTCACCATGACGGGAAGCATGTCGGCATGCAGGCAAACATAGTGATGAAGAAGTAACTGAGAGTTCTATATTCAGGTCCTCAGGCAGCAGGAAGAGAGTGACACTGAACCTGGCTTGAGCATCTGAAACTTCAAAGGCCATCCCCAGGGACACACTTCCTCCAACAAGGTCACATCTCCCAATCCTTTCAAATAGCGCCACCTCCTATGAGCCTGTGGGGGCCATTTTCATTCAGATCACCATACCTCCCAAGCAAATGGGGTGCCACTGTAAGACCTGGGGTCTCACAGCTCAGGAGTTCAAGATCGCGCCCTTCCCAGAAACTCCCCCAGACCAAGACTCGTTGCAAAAGCAAGAGGTTTATTAACCATTGTACAATGGGGTCACCCCTGCCGGTCAGCAAAGAGTGGCACCAGGAGACAAAGGCCTTTAGGTTTTTAAAAGAAAAATTGCGGGAAATTTGAAGTTGCAGTTTTGGCAATTTAGGATTGGATGAGGAAGCTATAAAGTAAGATAATTAGTTAGTCTTAGGTGCTCAAGCTTGGCCAGTCCTGCCAAGTGTAGATGCAGCTGCAATTTAAGGTGGGGGTGGTTAGCTCATCCTTGAAGATTAGGGGCTGCAGACTTTTGGCTGGAGGTCAAAAGCTACTCAGAAAAAGTCTGGGTTTGTTGCTAAGAAACATTATCTCAAAGACAAGGCTCTGGTCCTTTTTTTTGCTGAGTGAAGGCCATTGCTTGCTTGCCTTTTTTTATATCTGTCCTCACAGATAGGATCACATTCCTCCATTCTCTGGAAAGGTACTAAGAGGCTTTAACTTAACCTGGACCTGAAACTCAAAACTATAGGCTTTAGAAGACATACAGGTTACAAAGTTAGTCTAACCCTTTCACCACCTTCTGTTTCTGTAGGGTCTTGAAAGCTCTGACCAAACATGCCAGATCAGAGCTGATGGTAAAACAGAACCTGTGTTCTGGGATCCTGCTGACTGCAGCTGTCAGTAGTGCTTGAGAGTACAGAGGGGTCTCTCTTCCTGCTTTCAGTCCTGTTGCTTCAGTAAAGAACTAGTTCTCGCTCATGCCTTGCTCTCAGAATTCATCTTTAATTATCACTAGGATTAACATATTAATAATGGCCATTCTGCCAAAAGTAATCTACAGATTCAATGCAATTTCCATCAAAATACCAACACAATTCTTAACAGACACTGAAAGAACAATTCCCAACTTCATATGGAAAAACAAAACAAAACAAAAAAACAGAATAGCTAAAACAATCCTGTACAATAAAAGATCTTCCAGAGCCACAGCTTGAGTACAGCATCTCCATCCCTGTACTCAAGCTGTACTATAGAGCAACCGTAACAAAAACTGCATAGTCCTGCCATAGAAACAGACAGGTGGATCAATGGAATCAAACTGAGGACACAGAAATAAACCCACACATCTACAGACACTTGCTTTTTGACAAGGAAGCCAAAACCATATAATGGAAAAAAGACAGCATCTTCAACAAATGGTGCTGGTCTAACTGGATGTCTACATGTAGAAAAATGCAAATGGATCCTTTTATCACCCCTCACTACACTAGAGTCTAAGTGGATCAAAGACCTCAACATAAAACCAGACTCACTAAACCTGTTAGAAGAAAAAGTGGAGAAGAGTCTTGACTCATTGGCACAGGAGACAACTTCCTGAACAGAACACCAACAGCACAGGCTCTAAGATCAACAATCAATAAATGGAACCTCATGAAACTGAAAAGTTTCTGTAAAGCAAAGGACACTGTGGTCAGAACAAAATGAGAGCCTACAGACTGGGAAAGGATCTTCACCAACCCTATATCTGACAGAGGACTAATATCCAGAATATATAAAGAACTCAAGAAGTTAAAAAGCAACAAATGAATTAATCCAATTTAAAAATGGGGTACAGAGCTAAATAGAGAATTCTCAATAGAGGAATATCGAGTGGCAGAGAAACACTTAAAGAAATGCTCAACATCCTTAGCCATCAGGGAGATACAAATCAAAAGGACCCTGAGATTTCACCTTACACCCATCACAATGGCTAAGATCAAAAACTCCAGTGACAACACATGCTGGAGAGGATGTGGAAAAGGGGAACTCTCCTCCACTGCTGGTGGGAATGTAAACTTGTACAACCACTTTGGAAATCACTCTGGCACTTTGTCAGTAAATTAGAAATAGTGCTACCTCAAGATCCAACTATACCATTCCTAGGCATATATCCAAAAGATGTTCAAATATACAATGAGGACATTTGCTCAACCATGGTCTTAGCAGCTTTATTCATAATAGCCAGAATCTGGAAACAACCCTCAACTGAGGGATGGATTACAGAAATTGTGGTAAATTTACACAATGGAGTACTACTGAGCAATTAAAAACAAGGAAATCATGAAATTTGCAGGCAAATGGTGGGAAACAGAAAAGATCATCCTGAGTGAGGTGTCCCAGAAGCAGAAAGACACACATAGTATATATTCACTTATAAGTGGATATTAGACATAATACAGGATAATCATACTAAAATCTATACACCTAAAGAAACTAAACAAGAAGGAGGACCCTGGGTAAGAAAGGCAAATGGGATAGACATTGGAAGAAGGTAAAAATAAGGAACAGGACAGGAGCTTACCACAGAGGGTCTCTGGAAGATTCTATTCAGCAGGATAATAAAGCAGATGCTGAGACTCATAGCCAAACTTTGTGCATGAGCAGAGTGCATGGAATCTTATGAAAGAAGGGGGAGATAGATAGAAAGACCTGGAGGGGACAGGAGCTCCACAAGGAGAGCCACAGAACCAAAAAATCTAGGCCTAGGGATCTTTTCTGAGACTGATACTCCAACCAAGGACCATTCACAGAGATAACCTAGAACCTCTGAACAAATGTAGCCCATGGCAGCTCAGTGTCCAAGTGGGTGTCCTAGTAAGGGGGAAAGGGACTGTCTCTGACATGAACTCAGTGACTGGCTCTTTGATCACCTTCCCCGAAGGGGCAGCCTTACCAGGCCACAGATGAAGACAGTGCAGCCAGTCCTGATGAAATCTGATAGGCTAGGGTCACATGAAAGTGGAGGAGCACCTCCCCTGGCAGTGGACTGGGGGAAGGGCATAGGAGGAGAAGAGGAAAGAAGGGTGGGATTGAGAGAAAATAAGGGAGGGTACTACAGCTGGGATGCAAAATGAATAAGTTATAATTACTAAAAAAAAGTCATTAATTTAAAAAACCAAAAACAAATAAAAAAGGTGACCACACACACAAGATGATTTGTAATAATGATTTTTGAAAGATAATCCTCAACAAATTATACACTTGAGTCTGTTGAGAGCTCCTATTTTTTTTTTCTGAGACAGGATTTCTCTGTGTAGCTTTGGCTGTCCTGGGCTAGCTTTGTAGACCAGGCTGGACTCGAACTCACAGAGATCCACCTGCCTCTGCCTCCCAGAGTGCTGGGATTACAGGCATGGGTCACCGCACCTGGCATGAGCTCCCAAATTTAAGTGAATATCATCTAAGAAATTTTACAGGGTCTGGAGAGATAGTTCAGTAGTTACCAGCCCTGAATGCTCTCCCAGAGGTCCTGGGTTCAATTACCAGCACCACCTGGTGGCTCACAACCATCCGTAACTCCAGTCACAGAGGATCTGACTCCTCTTTCTGGCCTCCTCATGCAGCAGCCATCCGTATAAGGTACAGGCATACATGTAGGTAAAAGATCCATAACTTTTTAAAGAGCAAAAGAAATTTTACATTTTTTTAATTATAATTTGAGCATGAAAAGTTACACAATTGGTTTACTTTTCATTTTGCCACAGTAGCCAGAAAAACTAATAAAGTTGAGCTCACAGATATCCCCACATTTGGAATAAAGCTGATGCAAATTGGGCCCGAGGAAAGACGCCATGGGTTGGTGTAGGCAACCCTGTCCTTCTTGCTCGGCTTTGCTCAAGCAAACCCTAAGGAAGGCAAATTCAAACTGAGCCTCAGAGTTTTGTCCTGGTGCTCTTCCCCTTCCTCCAGCGGGTTCAATTTCAAAATGAGCTTAATCTACAAGAAACTGAAAAATCATTGTTTAGTTCGCATTTTGCAGTGATGTGCATACAAATATTTACTGGACATGAAAATTTCAGTATCGTAACACAAACCATCTGACTTCAGGAAATTGGATACACAGGCCAACAAAGAGTAGCAGATGTGTCGGAGACATTCTCTGAGTTCCACGCCTGGAGCCCGGGAAAGCCCTGGAGAGCTGGACTGGGTAGAGGGAGGCAGTGTTGGGAGAAGCGTGTTTCTCTTGCTCTCTGTTTCTATAGTCTCACTCAAGCACAGAGAAAACATTGGTCTCTGTCGTGAAGTGAGGTTAAAAATAGAAAGTAAATGAATAACTTGTCTTTGAGATTTCCTGAGGTGAACTTCAATCCTTTCCAAAAGAGTTGTTGTGAAATCTCCCTTCTTAGCTAAAAACGAGTTGAGTTGCTAAGCGCAGAAACAGAGCCTCCACAGCATCATCAGAAAGCTCTCTGTGCTTCCTGGGGAGACAGGGGAACCACTGACATCCTGGCGTGGTTTTTCTTTCCATCCAGTTCTAGAAGGAGGAAGTCCAGGAAGAGCATCGGGCAGCTGCTTTCTCCTGAAGCCTTCTTTCTTGGGTTCCGACATCTTCTACTTACTTCTAAACAGCTCTGTTTTTATTTCATCCATTTATAAAGCCACAAGCTGGCCTAGAGACACACTGATAACCCTTCCAAACTTATTTCAACCTACCTACGTCCCTAAAAGCTTTATCTCCAAATAGAGCCATACGCTAAGATACTGAGAGCAAGAATATCAGCACATAATTTTGGGAGGAAAACAACTTAGCTCATAACACATCCCGCACATATATAAGAAGCAACAAACTTTTCCAGTGGTTCCTAGCTAAGTCTCTAGATTCTGCAGGTGAGGGTTCATTCTGGTGCTGATCCTGCCAAATTGGATCTCTCTCTCTCTCTCTCTCTCTCTCTCTCTCTCTCTCTCTCTCTTTCTCTCTCTCTCACACACACACACACACACACACTTCACAATTTTCTTCACTTCTGAAAGAACTGTGAGAACTCTAAATCGATGGACTGTGTTAAAATGTTCTAGGGAATCTACCTGGACCCAGCATGGCAGGAAGAATGTCAGAGACATCTCCCTAAGACTTCCAGCCCTGGTTATTCAGTCAAACAAGGATCTAGATGTTACTAGGAAGAGACTTTTTTAAGAGTTGGAAATAGCTTTTTTGTTCATAAAAATACACCCATTTAATTAAAAGGGGCTTAAAAGGGAAGTCAGCATATACAGTACACAGCCTTTAATAAGTATTAAAACAGTGACAAGTATAAAAGAAATAAGAAAAAATTTAACAAAACCTTAAACCAATACAAAGAAAAACATGATGAACAAATAAACAAAGAAAACAAGATAAAAACCAGAAAAGAATTAAGTTAAGCAATATTTTCCTGCTATGCTGCATTATCCCTGGCAACACTTATGGGTGACACAAGTACATAGCTGTAGCTGAGAGAGAATCTTGTGATTTTGGGTGGAGTCTGTACGGATGGTGATAGGACACCAGCAATCCTCCTTGTCGGATTTCCCACCGCATATGGAGGGCTGATGATTTGATCGGCTTGCCTTGACAATAAAATGACAGTAACTCTTGTTTACCAGTGTGTCGTCATCCATGCTGCGTCCCTCACCGGGCGGGACCTCTTGCTGGTGGATGCCAGCACGCTGAGGAATTCAAGCTCTCAAGTTCTTTCCTGATGCATTCTTTCCTCCAAGGATAGGGAGACAACAGACATGTGGATCAGATGGAGGCTGTCACCAGCAAGTAGGTTGGTATTTGCCTCACTAGTGAGATTACAGCAACAAGGAAGTGTCTTTTTCTAAAGAGGCCTTGATCCTGGAGTGTAGACTGTCACGCCTTCAAGGCATCTGCCACTTTCCCCAGCATTCTCAGTTCTCTCAAAGGGTGCTGGCACTTGGTGCTTCTGCTGCAGCAGAGCCGTCTTCAGGAGGCTCTTGTCCTGAGCTGTACTTGCTTAAACTGGAGGTTTCCAAACCTGTTTTTCAAATCATGAACTGTACAACTGGGCAGGACCCCAGTCAGTTTATTCCTCACACAGGCGATCATCTGTAGCTGAAGGATCTCTGTCTGTTGCTCCTGCTCAGTGAAGTAGGGTACGGACGGTGTCTCATAGGTAGCCTCCTGTAGACTGTCTTAGAAGATATTTCCGGTAAAAGTATTTCATGGTTGCTATATGCTCACTGAGAGCCCTGCCCACTCCTTCCATGACCCTTCACTTGACCATGAAGGTCTCAATGGAACCAGCTGCTGCTGGATTTCTCTTCCAAATGTATGACAAGTGATGGAGCCTTTTTTTTTTTTCATTTTCTGTACGCTAGGGAAAAAAAAAACAGCCAATCCAAATGAACTCCTTACTTAAAAGAACCAGGAGATGATCTTTGAAACATTTGAATATCTGATGATTTTTTTTTTTACAATATAATAAAGGTGAGAGCTAGGACTGTAATTAAGAAATAGAGTACCTGCTTGGTCTGTGCAAGGCCATGAGTCTGAACCATAGCATAAACAAACAAATAAATAATAAATAGAAAGAATAAATCTATTCTGTAACTAAACACCCTGCCCTCATCTCTCCTGTTAAGAGATACATCTCTCCTCCCATCACCTGATCACACATCCTCCTGAGTGGCAGGTGTTAATACATACCACTTACTAAGCATAACACCAAACTGAAGCCGCACGAAGTCACAGATCATGCCTCAGAATCAATAGCTGATTCTAAACATGACTCCACGTTCATCTGTCCATGTGTCTATTCTGTCCTTGACCTTCCCCAAAGATAAGGGAGAGGTTACAAATCGTCAAATCACCACCACCACCACCACGCTGTCGTCATCACAGGTAGATCTTCAAACTGGCCCCATAAGGAACTGTTCCGAGCTGCCTCGTTGCTTTCTATACTGGTAACCCTTTTGACCTTTCATCCCACTTGAAAGCAATCCTGTCATAAACCCATTTTTTTAAAGCACTGCTCTGAAATAAATGAAGTGAGAGTTTAGAAAAAACCCACAGCGCTGAATAGATAAAAATAGTGATGAGGAAAAGAACAGCCCAAGCCTTAGGCAAGAGATTCCAGAGAGAACAGGAGAAAAACACAGCCCTGTTTTAGCACTACAGCCCCAGGAGAGAGAATGTTCCAACCCCAGGGCACAGCCAGGCCCAGATCCCCTCTCAGTCTTCAATCTGTGCCTGTAACTTCAAAGAGCAGGGTTTTCCTTGGCTTGAAGAGGCCTTAAAATAAGCAATAAACTTGCGTAATTATACACATAACCTCTCCTCAACACTATTCCCACATCCCAGACCTCTGTATCTGCTTGACTGCTGGCCATTTCTTCCTCAGCCTCCCATGAGCACCTTACACAGCACCTCCAACTTTGTCTTTAAAACTATCACCTGTTGGGCATCTGCCTGATATCTGGCTTGGCACTTGCATATATTTAAATTCCAACACGTATTATTTAAATTCCCAAATCTTTTACAAATGTAAAATTCATATTGAAGACATTAAGTCGGCTCTTAAGACTAGAACCAACTTTTGGGGACTACTCTGGTCAACTTTGGAAAGAAATCACTCCCTCTGTGGAGAAAACAGTGCTAAATTCAATGTTCTGAATCCGCTGCTGACAGCCATCTTGCCTGACAGGTAAGGTAAGAGCGAAATGCTAAGAAAAAGAAGCCAAAGCCGAGGGAGGGAGGGAGGGAGGGAGGGAGAGAGGGAAGGAGGGAGGGAGGGAGGAAGGGAGGGAGGGAGGAAGGGAGGGAGGGAGGAAGGGAGGGAGGGAAAACTGTGCAGCTAGGGGAGAAGGAGCCTTTGTCAGCCTTGTTTAAGTGGCTGTAGCCATTTCTATTCTGTATTGTCTAGGGTTTCTTTCTTTCTTTCTTTCTTTCTTTCTTTCTTTCTTTCTTTCTTTCTTTCTTCTTAATGAACAAATTCCCTTTTGTGCTTGGTCCCAGTTAGGTTAGGCTCTTGACTACTCCCTACTCAAGACAATTACAACGAGCTTTTATTTCGTTTTCTTCTTCATTTTGGTAGCCATACGACTATAGTGAATAAAGAAATGCAACATCGTGGTGATTTTCAATTAATTACACGATTCTATCTGATGACGCCTCTAAGTCATGCTTCCGTCATTCGGGGTTTTGTTGGCTTGCTTGCTGTATACGTTTATATGTTATTACCCAAAATCTATTGACTTCTAAAAAACACTGACTTACCTACAAGGAGAAATAATACCGTCCCGGACTGAGGAGATAGCTTAGGCAGTAAAGCGTGGGTCATGCAAGATGAAGACCTCAGCAGAGGTCGCAGAACCCATATAAACACTGCCCCACTTGTGGGAGGCAGAGGTGGATCCCAGAACAAGACAGCTAGCTAGACGTGAGCCCGTAATTCAGGTGAGAGGCCTCGCCTCAGTGTGCAAAGTGGACAGCAGTGGAGGAAGACTCTCCATACCAACCTCTGGTCGGTACATGCTCACACAGGCAACACACATACACTCATACACACACACACACACACACACACACACACACACACACACAAGAAAAACATGTACACGCCCATATATACAGACCACCCAAAAAAGAAATAGAGTTCACTTAAAAATTAAAACACTCAGCTGGGCAGTGGTGGTGCAAGCCTTTCATCCCAGCACTCTTGGAGGCAGAAGCAGGTGGCTCTCTAAATTCAAGGCCAGCCTGGGCTACAGAGACAGTTCCAGGACAGCCAGGGCTGTCTTGGGTGGTGGTGGGGACAACCACTCATTAGAATTTACTCCAATTTCTGATAAGACATTCTTAGTGGTTTCATGTTTGCTCTCGACCAACGTTTATTAAAAATAAAGTCGCATTTAAATATTTAAATTGGATCTAGACCTTTTAACTGAGGTTGAGCAATATTTTAATTGATTACTTTTTTCAGAGGAATTTTATCCTAGAAGGGAGAACTTTCTAAATGACAAAAACATAGAAGCTGCTCACAACCACCCCTAGCTCCAGTTCCAGGAGATCCGATGGCCTCTTCTGACCTCTGTGGGTACCAGGCACATATGTGATACACACACATGCAACCAAAACACACATGTACACAAAATAAATCTAAAACCAGCTTCTTAAACATCAAAGTGACAAGTTATTCCCAAAGATACAGGTATGCCAAGACTGGAAAAGCTGGCTGTGGTATTGTCTTCCTTCCCCATAGGCCCTTTTTCACCTCCTAGGAGGCTCTTCCAGGAGGGAGGGAGAGGGTGAGAGAGCAAGGCCATAGAACTTCCTCAACTCATTGTCTCCCTCCACACCCCACTTACATGTGCAGGGTGTAGGCTTAGATTTTTTCACCAAACTTACAGAACTTACAATGGTTTACAGTTGTATTAATCTCTACCCCCTCCCCAGGCTGTAAGCTTCTTAAAGGCTGAGAGAGAGAGAGAGAGAGAGAGAGAGAGAGAGAGAGAGAGTCTTCATTTTCTCCCTTGTAGCTACAGTAATAGCTCAGAGTATCCCACATAAATAGGTCTTGCTGCTGTAGCTAGTATTAAATTCTGGATTGTTCCATTATTGCTTATGTTCTGGCTGCAGTTTTCCCTTAAAGAAAATGAAAGCACTGACCACATCTCTCTCAGCTGTATCACTACCCTGCATGCAACATGGTTAGCAAACTTTTGCAACACTAAATGGAAGGTCTGCAGGGAGCCGTCGACTCGCTTACTAAGATGGCCTTTGACAATATTCACTTTGGCTCAGACTTTGGAAAAACACAAAAGATCAGATGTGCTCTAAGAATAGCAGATGAACTGTCTTGGGGAAGGGAGAATGATTCTTGGAGTTACATTTATTTTTCTTTAGGACGTGAAATTCTTTTATCTTTTGTCAATACATATGGACTAAATTAAGTTGAAAAGATTATATTCCCTTATTCTGCAGTTTCATAATGTCTTTCCCCAAGATTGATATTTCTCTGTTATTTTTAAAAGTCATTTTGGATATATATATTTCTAAATGGATGTGAAATAAAATACTATGGAAATTATATCTTGAAAGAAACTGCTAAAGAGTTCAAGAGTCAAAGCTTGCATTGAAGAGAAGGTGATAGGCTTCAAAACTCAGAAGCCTTTTACTTCTGGCCTCCTTAAAGGGGCCAAAGCAGAAGCAAACACTAGAAAGAGACTTAGTAGGAGACAGATCATTTCAAAGGGAGTCTTCAGCAAGCAGTTTGCATCATGCATTGAGACTACACCCTCTTTTATAAGACATGGTATCTACAAGGTCTCAATTACAAATAAAGTAATCCCAATGTACTAACGAGTACACAGACGACAGCAAAAGGTAAAAATAGATGATCATTAACTTAATCCAAAAAAGTATTCAGCTGAACTAATAAACACTAATGGAATATTTATTGACAACATTTTGCTCAGACTTTCCTTCAGGATTTACCATACTCGTTGTCTGTAGTTTCATTTCTTCAAAAGAAAACTTTAGACACTGGAGTCAAGGCTTCCTGGAGGAACACATACCTAATACACATAAGGCCTGGGATTCCACCCTCAGTACATGCGTGGGAAGGTGCGGGGGTGCAGGCAGGAGACAGGCAGGAAGATGCTTTGAAGAGATGTTTTCACAAATGGCTATATTGCATTTGTGTAATTGCAGGCACACAGACCCCAATTTTACCCACTGACATTGTCTGTTAGACGTGACAATGGTCCTTTTTCAACATAACCCTTGTGAAGCTAAGTATTTGTATTCACATCAAAAGTTGTAAGACTCATGGAACTGCTATTCATCTTCATTTTTCCTTCTACTTCTACTGTGTGGTGGAAGCACAGGCAGATGCAGCCTGAGTGGCCAAGATGGGAAAGTCTGGGTTCTTCTGCTCAGTCTGCTTTGGGTTGTAGATCTGATAAGGAAAGGCGGAGGCGAGAAACCAGGTCATCTGAACACTGCACACAGCCCTGAACCCTGCTTGGAGGCTTCCGTCAACATGCCGTAAGCATGTCACAGTGACTCTGCTCAAAAAACAAACAAACAAAAAGAACACCTCGGAAATGAGAGACTGCACAGTGTTGAATGTATATCCAAAGAGAGATAGACCCATAGATGTTTTTCTATGCCAAAGTACTCAGAGAGTACTAGATGTTTTTCTACGCCAAAGTACTCAGAGAGCTTAGCATTTCTGTGAGTTAATACCCGGGAAGAACGTCCCCTTCTGTCACCAGTTCCCCCAGAAGGTGCCTGGGCTTGAGGCCTGGAGTGGAGACTTCTAAGGTAGAGGTGGGAAGTCCCATCCTCAACCATGCTAACTTAGACCATCCCCCATCCCCATCAGACCATGATGAGATCTACCGATCTACCCACCAGATGGCTCATGGCAATCCACACTCTGAAATCTCAGGTTTCTCCTCCTTGCCTCCAAGGACATTTCAGTTTCCTCCAAATTACTGACTAAATGCCAGACTGTGACACTCTGTTCCCAAATGGGAAAACAGGACTTAATAGGTACCAGCAAAGGAAAAAGCCCACAGTCTGCCTTTTAAAAAGCAAATGGACCAATGAATGGCTTAATAGACTTACTGAGGCAAAAATAAGTTGAATGACAATTAAAAGCTAAAAGGAGATCATAATGGAATTGCTCCCTGAACCCCTAGTTATAGGAGGCTCCATCAGGAGATGTGCTAAGTGATGGAAGCCTGCAGCGTCTCTGACTGAAATGAAATCTAGTTTTCTTACATTTCTCACCGGTCTCCCAAAGCTTTTGTCCCTTACCTGTAAAATTAGAACAACTTGATAGATCATTTGCTTGGCACAAATGGGTTCAGTTCACCAGTACCAAAGAAACCTGGGAAGATTGTTTAAATGTAATACAATAAATATAACTCACTAAAGCCTCACTCTGAGTGATTCAAGTTCGGTTGCTATGAGGTGGGTATCTTATTTTCTAGACATACAGTTAGCAAATTTCATCACACAACAAAGTGTACAGTTTTTATCCTTAAATTTTAAAGCACTGCTTTTGTAACTCTTCTTTAGTTGATAAATACTATGGTCTGTGGAATGAATAGTTTCTATTTACAAAATGTAAACTAGAGACACATTAAGCAATGGATATAAAGAGGGAAATTTTTAATGTTTCACTTAATAACTTTAATTTTAAAAAACATACTCAAAGAAAATAATTCAAAGGCCAGATACACATAAGTGGGTTATTTCTGTAGGGTAAATGAAACATTGAAATTTATTAAGAAAGAAAGAAAGAAAGAAAGAAAGAAAGAAAGAAAGAAAGAAAGAAAGAAAGAAAGAAAGAAAGAACAGTGACTACATAAAGTATTATAAAGCATTTAGAATTTAGTATGAATAAGTTGCAATTATTTATTCTCTGTAACATTTAATTCCCAGTGTTATATAAAAATAGTGTGAACGTTTATGTATCTAAACATATATACCAGTTACCCCATCCATACATCCTCTCTGGTATCCTATAATCCCACCAGAGCAGCACAGGAAAGCAAGACTCCCTGATGCCTATAATCAAAGTGATCTGATTTATTCTCGTTCTCATTCTTATTCTTTGACATCCTTTAGCCTGAAGCTTATAAAGTGGTCCTAGAGAACTGAGACGGCCGAAGGTCCCACACAACTGTTTTAATGGGTTTTCTGATTTATGTGGGCATAGTAAAGTATAAAGGCTATTTGTCTAACTGTCCAGAGCTGGTGATTTGGTGATCCGAGTTAAAAGACCGTGACCCAGAGGATGAGAAGCTGGTAAGGGAAGTGGCTGGGTGTTGACTTTATCGCTGGCCAAAAATGAGAAACTGACTAGCCTCCAGCCGAGGCCTCAACACTGGGTCAAGGCAACCTTTAAGCAAGTGACATGAGAACATCTGAGAGTGCTTGCACATTGAAGATCATTAGTTGAATTTCTCAAACACCACAGATCCAGATCGGGGAGGAGAGCACACAGAGAATGCAGCCACCATTAAGATCCCTTCACCTATGTCTCTACCCATTCCACTCATATACCAAGTCTGTTCTTTTCAAAATAGCTTGAGATTCTTCTCCAAATTTCTACTCAGTTTCTCCTGCTTCCTTTCTTCAGTTGCCACTGGGTTGAGTACAGGGGAGTTAAAGGACTGGCCTTTGCCCCAGCAGGATTTGGAAAGGCAGAGAACACTCTTGAAATAAGATTGAACTACTTCTATACTATGTGGACACTAAGCAAAAGAAAATTGCTAGAGAAAATCTAGACCCTTTGGGTTATGACTTTAAGATATAATACCAAATATATAATTCGTGAAAGTAAGGACTGATAAATGTAGAATGTTTTTAAAACTTAAAAACGTTCAGACTGGACACACGACACACACACACACAATAAGTAAATGCAAAAAAAAAAAAAACATTTTAAGGTTTTCCAAGCAAATAGATCCATGAAGCAAGCTCGAGTAGCCATCCTAATATCTAATAAAATATACTTTCAACCAAAATTAATCAAAAGATAGGGGAGGGTGGGAGGGTTGCTCCCCTTTTCTGAGGAATAGGAGAAGGGGAGGAAGAAGGGAAGGTGGGACTGGGAGAAAAGGAGCTACAACTGAGATGTAAAGTGAATTAATTTATTAATTAATTAATTTTTAAAAATAATTGTTGGTTCTTAAGCCAGCAGTAGTAGTACACACCTTTAATCCCAGAACTTGGGAGGCAGAGGCACGTGGATCTCTGACTTTGACGACAGCCTGGTTTACAAAGAAAGTTTCAGAACAACCCAGGGCTACCCAGAGAAACCAAGAGAAAGAAAAAGAAGAAGGAGAAGAGGAGAAGAAAGAGGAGAGGAGGAAGAGGAGGAGAGAAAAAGGAGAAGAAGAAGAAGAAGAAGAGAAAGAAGAAGAAGAAGAAGAAGAAGAAGAAGAAGAAGAAGAAGAAGAAGAAGAAGAAGAAGAAGAAGAAGAACAAAATTGGTGGTTCTTTTTGCCTTCATACTCTTAACTTCCCTGGTGTATTATCTTTAGTCCTCAAGGTGGGCTATGAGAGCTCCAGACACCACAAGTATTGTTGTTGTTCTGGTTTTTTACAATGGGAAGAAAAAGAATGGTTTAAAATACCCTTTGTTACAAAGCCTTTTCTTCCCAACCCATTCCCATCAAAGGAAACACATCCACCTCAGGCTCCCCCTTACATCTTTTCCGTCAGCTCCTTTATATTGTTTATTAGAACTGGGTTAAATTAGAAACACTGACAGATCAATGACAAGGGGAGTGATAACCCCTTGCCAGGTCGCAATGATTTCATCCTGTGTGGCTTACATAGGACCAATGATCCCTAGACCAATCTGCTCTACTCTGCCTTCTCCATGAATAAACCTGTGCTCAGGAAAAAGAGGAACTGAGGAAGGAACTTGGCTCTGTTCAGGCAAAAAGCAATGACCACCCCAAACTATGGTAAAGCCTGAATGTCCACCAAGTGCGTTTGGATGCTGTTGGCAAAGGCAGAGTACACGTGCAACCGCAGACGTAGAAAGAGCCAACAAGTATCTGATCACCGCCTGGAGAGCGCTGATCCTCCGTCTCCACATGACCCACCAGCAAATCTGCTGCACTGTGACGGAAATGGCACAGGCCTCCAGACAGCCCAGTAGCCCCTCTCCAGCTTCAAGCATCTGTCCATGGTCAGGAAGCTAGCTGTGGCTGCCCATCAATGTGCTGAACAAACAGCAGCCTGTCCAAAAGCATTCAGGGGAAGACATCTGACTCATTACATCCATCTTAGCAGAAATGCTTACATTCATATCGGCAGGAGTGGACAACTTTTCAGCTGGTAGAAACAATGGCTTTTTTTTTTTTTTTTTTTTTGTACCCAAAGATCTCACAGTTATAAAAATCATCTACAGCCAACAGGTACAGAAACGATCCATTCCGTGCTCAAGTTTCCTGAAGGCAGGGAGCTCCTCCATCTCCTAAACTGTGCACTATTTCCCCAGCGGGGACTATGCTCATCAGAATCACAGGAACTCCAGAAACCTTCCCCAAAACCGGCTCTTTAAAGTGCGGGGGAGGGACAGAAAAACACTAATCTTCCAACCCTGTCACACTGGTTGCCATCTGTGCCTGCCACGGACATGGGAGGTGACTCGCCAATGAGAAATTATTTGAGTATAAAAGCTAACCACAAAGAGTCTACCAAATAAACAGTTTTTATTAAGAAGAATTCATGTGCTTTAGTCCCTTCTCTAACATCACCTTCCGGAAATGATGAAATGTGACTCATTAACATAGACCAACTCATGCTCCAAACAGACTGCAATTGCGCTGGGGGAAACTATTGCCTGGCACAGTATTCTTATCTCTCTGGGCTCAGAAGCCAGGCTCGGTGATGACGCAGTGTCCAGTGCTGTGTTGTCCTTATCTAATTAGATTTTGCTTGAAAACTGAATTGGATCACCTCCACTCTGCAAAGGCCATGACCCACTTGACTCCCACTGCTTTTACCAGAGCTGTACCAAACATTCTGGCTCCCAGAATTCTCCCTCCCAGGAGATCACAGCCCTTCTGTGGCTTTTCACTGCCCACTCTTACCCACTGCATTAATAGTCCATGGAATAAAGAGCTATCTTTCCCCGCAGTTGAGACCCTCTCCTTCCAAATTCTGACAACTGGTGTCCTCACCGGTTTTTGTAATTTTTGTTTTCTATAATCTGTGTGAATTAGACAGAATAGAACTTCCTTGTATCGGGCTGGGGAAATAGCTCCATAGCCCAGCATGCACACAGCCCCGAGTCCCGTCCCCAGCACCGCAAAAAGTAGGCGTGGTGAAGCACTGTGGTACCAGCACTCTGGAGATGGAGGCAGGAGGGTCAGAAATTCAAGGTAATATTAAACTATGTATTTGGTGTTAGGCTAACATGGACATATAAAACCCTGTATAAAAAAAAAAAAAAAAAAAAAAAAAACGAGGAAGAAAGTGATCCGCATTGACAGAAACTCAGGAAACAGGGATGAAGCAGATGGTGGAGAGGGAGCGCAAGCTTACAAGGATGGAAAAACAACTGGCATCAGTTACTCTGGGTCGTTTACTCCACTCAACAACTCATAGGTCCTACCACTTCACGACGAGCACCCCATGAGACAGGGATTTCTTACTAATTGGTACAGATGATACTATAGGGAGCTAGGGAGTCCAGTAGAGCCACTGGACAATCTCTTCCTCTCCTTGGATCATAGAAAAGTATATTCTTGTATTCTACTGGATTGTGGGTAAAGGTCAACTCCTACATTGTGGGTAAAGGTCAACTCCTACAGCCATGCCTTGTCACATGAGTCTTCCATTCTTCTCAATACAAATGTGCGGCACCTGTCTGCCTCAGAGCTTAGAGCTTGACCTGGTGGCTTACTTTTGCCAATGAGATGAAAAAAAGATGTGAGGAATTTGTCTGTGTAGTGTTATCTGTGGCCCAAAAAGTCATGTTCAGCTGAAATTTTAAAATGTAGTATTACTTAGAGATAGGGTCTTATAAATATAGTTATGTCAGAAGTGAGAAGAAATCATACTAAATGAAGGTCCTATGGCCAACAGTGTCCTTATCAAAGACAGCCCAAGGAGGAGAAGATGCAGACTAGAGCAATGCCGCCTCGAGGCAAGGAACACACGGAGGAGATAGCAACCCAGCAGAGTCGAGGGAGCACTCCACGCTGGCCTGTTCAGAGGGATGGTGCATCTGCTAATGCCTTGATCTTGGAGACTTGCTGCTAGAGAGCTTGGGACAAATGCCTTCCTCTTGTTTTAAGACACTGGTTGTAGCACATCGTAATGACAACACTGAGAAGCCGACACATATCCTGTCCCCAGGAGAAAGATTTCCTTCAGGTAGATGCTCCCACGTTTGGGGAGCAGCGAGAAACCCAAGATGGAGCCCAGTCAGCTTGGGCAGAGCTCTATACCTCCACCCCCATCAGTCAGGCTGCCATCACCAACTCACAGAGCTATAGGGTTGTGGCAAGCTCCCACTACGGCATGTGTTTTAGGTAGCCTGTGAAGTAACATTGTTATTTCTACAGCTGACACACACACAGTATCCCAGCATCCTTGCAAGTTAGATGAGGCTAGCCATCTAACTCCCAGACAGTGCAGTATGAGGCACTGGGATATGGACCGTGCTGAGTCTTGGCCCTGGAAGTCCCATAGGTAATTTCATGATCTTTCTTCATCCACAGTGGTTCTGGGATCCACATCTGGGCAAGAAAGCTGGAGCCCACAGCTGTCTGCCTTCAACATCCAGTCCATTATTGGTTAAAATAACACTTCTGCATGAGCTGTGAGACTTCGAGAAGTTGAAGGGGGAGCTTCAGGGCAGTGCTTACCTGACACTTGCTATCAGCTGGAGTGCCCTGGAGAGGTAGGGCTTCAAAGGAACTCTGAGGAAACAAAAATTACCAGCACCAGAGTAGTCAGATAATCAGGGCACTGGGGACATGGAAACGGCATTCACCCTGTAACATGTATCCTTCAAAGACTTGCAGGCACTTCACATACTCCTTTCAACTTTTCTGTGACAATTACTGTTTTATCACCAGTGTAAGGAGGAAACTGGGCCCACAGGACCTGAGGGAATTGCCCAAGAGCACACAGCTGGTGATGGATGAGGCCAGAACTGAATCTCAGGCTTCAGGATTCTGATCCTGGAGGTGCGTGTTAGTGTGAGCAAAGCAAAGAACCAACACAAAGAAGATGAGGCAGGAGGACAGCCATGAGTTCAATGTCAGTTACATACCGAGCTCTAGGTCAACCAGAGCTATGTAGCGAGAGAGACCCTTCACAAAAGGGGCAAAAAGTGTTTTCTACAGTGTATTTTAAAGTGATAAAAGTCAGAATAAACCTGAAATTTTCACCGATACATTATAGAGAAAGAAAGCATATGTGGCATGATCCAAATACGGACAATGTTGGTGATTTTTACCTTAGCATCAGGCCATTCTTGTTCTGGCTTTGGCAAGAAGTCACTCACATAAAGGGCTTTCAGGGGAGGCGCTAACAGGCTGTGCCACAGGAGCAATGTGACCTGCAGCTCTGCAGCCTGCCAGATGTTAACCCCAGGCCATGCCGTTAAAGTTAAGTGACCTCAGCAGCTGAGTAGGCTTCTAGAAAATATCATCCCTTATCAGTAAAATGTAGGTTATAACAGTCCCTTAAAGGAACCACAGAGGAAAAAAAAATACTTAGGAACACACATACACAAATACTCTCACACGTACATACACACATACACAAATACACATTTATACATACATACACACATGTGCATATAAACATGTCCACAACACATCAAGCACATAAAAAAAACATGCTCAGCAAATATTACTGACTACGCTCTTCCTTTTAAATGCTGTTGTTAAAATGTACTGCAATTAGTTGGACAATAACATAATCTCTACAAGCTCCTAAAAATAAAAATGTTCATTTGTATTAAGTTTTCTCCTTTGACATTTTCATGCATGTGCACTAGTTCCACTGATTTCTTACACTCCTTTATCTCCTGCCCCCCTCCCAGCCCAAAACACCCCTTCTCCCCTGTAAGACCCTTTTCCATATTCATGTTTTCTTTTGAGCCCCAAAGAGCTTAGCCAAGAAACATCTTTTTGTTTAAAGATTCATCAGTTTTGTTTAAAGATTCATCAGTCCTCCCCAGGAGCTACTTTGTTTAAAACTAGATAGATCTCTTCATCTACTGCTTCTACCTCCTCTAGGCCGTTTTCGTAAATTAACCTGCCAGTCTTCCCAGACAGCAACCCTTCTCATGTGACTCAGTCACTCAGCAGCATTCAGCGCCTCCACACGGACTCCATGCTCTCCCCTTCCCACCTTATCCTTCATTTCTTTACTCTTCTTTAGGTGGGTATGTAATTTTTCTGCTTCCGTGTCACAGCTTTGTGTTGCGGAATGAGTATGAAATGCCCCTCCCCACAGGCTTCTGTTTTAAAGTGCGTGATCCCCAGCTGGTAGTATAACCTTGGGAAGGTTGTGGAGATATTTAGGAGGTGGAAGCTCTCTGGAGGAAGCAAGTCCCAGGGCCTGGTTCTTGAAGATATATTATCCCTGACTGTTTCCTGTCTGCTCTCTGCTTCCTGGTCCTCAGTTATATAAACAGAGCACTCTCCAAGCCTTCCTCACAGCGACGGACTGAAACCTATGAAACAGTGAGCCAAAAGGAGTCTATCTTTCTTTAAGTTGTCTTCACCAGGTGTTTTAGCACAGTAGCAATAAAAGAAGCTCAGACACATCCCGCATCTCCGTCTTCCTTATTCCAGTTCACCTTTCATGTTTTGACTCAAGCACACCTTCTTCATGAGCATCACTTTCATCCCCACCTTGGCTCTACCCAAGTAAATACATGAGCCCTCTCTCGTTCCTAAGACACTTATTTTGTATCTCTTTCATGTCATATATCACAGCAAGCCTTTATCATGATTAATTTAGCATTTGACTGGTCCACTAGCATGACGTGAAATAACCAAGCTGAGAGAGACTGGCTCTTCCATATTTAATACAAGCAGGATGCACAGCATGTACTGTGTATTGTAAATATTTAAAAACTGAGCATGGCAGCACATACTTCTAATCCTAGAAAGTTCACCTCCAGTCTGGGCTACGCAAGATCATGTCTCAAACAGATAGATAAACAGTTTCCTGATTAAGTTTAATAGGCACAACTTATTTCCCCTCTGAAAGGATTTTCTTGATAGTGAAAAGCATATCTTATGGATACAGTATGGAGATAGCATATATGGATATAGCATTTAATCGGTGTTCTAGGCAGTGGTGAATACTTAGCAAACATTTGTGAAATAAGTGAGGTGAATGCGTGGATAAAAGAATTTATGCATAGATGGAAATATGGATGAACAGATGAATGAAATATATACGTTTCTACGATTTCTTGGTTCGTCTAGTCATTGCTCTTATTCCCAACACACTTTAAAAGAAGCACTACCCATCAGTTACCATTGCTGGAAGACAGAATGTATAGAAATTACTGGCTACTCTTTCTTTTATTTGCTCATTCTTTCTTTCTTTTTTTTCTTTATCTTTAAAAAAAAAAAGAAAGAAAGAAAGTTATTTTCAGCTCTCTCAGGCCAGCCTCAAACTCACAGTCTCCCTGCCTTGGCCTTTCAAGATATGCACTGCCATGCCTGGCTTGACTGACTCACTTTGAACAACGTGGATGTTCACATAAACCCCACTCTCCTCCCTGAAAGACTAACAAGCTGTTTGGCAAGGGACGCTCTCTCAGAAACGTGGGTGTGGCACCTCTGACCATGAGGACAAAGGGAAGGAGCAGCTGGGCCATGGTGACCTGCCTAACCATTATCTGGAAGAGACCATAATTTCCACTCCTAACATCTGGTCTAGCGATGAAGAGACTAGAATCTGCTAAAAAGGAAATTAAAAAAATAATAAAAATTAGCATCCTTTTAATAGGAAATATTAGGAATTAATATTTAGCATCCTTTTAATAGGAAATATTATCAGAGAACCTATTCTCATATTAAGGGCAGCTCATATTACATTTTAAACACTATAGAAAAGACTTTTCAATTGTCCCAAAGTTAACAAATGTATCTACTACTGGATGTGTCAATTAATAATAAGCCTTTAGAATAGTCCAAAATATCAAAATCTTAGCATTAGTATTAGCACAGTATTAGTATTAGCATTAGGATACTGTATTGTGTTTGTAGAGTTGTCACACATTATGTTATAAAGGCAAAGTCTCTATAGCCACGGTGTTTGTGTTTGTAGATCAGGAAGCTTAAGCACAATCGATAAAGTGACTGTTTTTCTACTAATGAAATTGTTTTTGGTATATCATCCCGAATCCTCAAACCGACTTTAGAATTTGGAGATAATTCTTCTTGTTGGGAATGACATCATTACTATTTTACAAGCTTAAAAATTGTGCAGTTATCTTCCTTTAAGTCATGGCAGCTAATAAATGATTAAGTGTGTGACTGGAATCTATTTCCTACAAATCAGTATTCTATGCTTCTTTCGCTGCACTATGATTCTTCTGCAAAGCCTTCCATCCTCTCCCCATTTCCTGCTAAGCCAACGGGTCTGCATATTCCTCTCTCTAAGGACTCTGCTAGTGACTGTGACCTTCTGCAGTCTCTAAAATGCCAATCATATCAGTGCACTCAGTCTAACTTCAAGATCCTCAATAAACGCCCATAGCCCAGTCAATGCTCATTTAACAAGCGATTGACTCTTCAGCATCTAAGCTGCTCACCCTGAGGGCCTTGAGGAAGTCCTGGGATTGAGAGACATTTAGACGTACATACACACATCTCTGCCACACATTCTGTATGGCGTATCTTTATGTGGAGTGTATCAGTTCATCTCTCTCAACCAATTACCCCCAAGCCATTACAAAGTTTAAGCAGGATCTAATCTCTCTGATTATCAAACTATAATTTAGAGATCTCTGATGTTCATGAACCCACAATTACTTTCCACTGACTGAATGAGAGCTCATAGTCACATCAAACCTTCTATCCTGTCTATATCACTCTAAAACATGGCAGAAATTACACCTGCAGCTTGAATTCCTTCATCTGCATTGCTGGCTTTTTGGAAAGCACTAAGAAATGTCAGTGACATAAAGAGTAGAGATTATAAACCTCTTTCTTCTCCTGGGGGGTGGAAGGGATACTGCTATCTGCTGGCTGGAAACCAGCAGTGTATCGTTAGCTGGTAACTGTTAAGCCATGGCACTGCGAATCACTTAGGGCAGAGGTGCCAGGAGGGACTAAGCCACGCCTTTGCAGTTTCCTTGAGAAATGTTCAATCCCGGAACTCATTTATTTACCCTCATAACTTAGGAACTGCACTCAAGCACTGTGAACTGCAAGTAGAACTATGTGGAAGGGCCGGGGTAACTGCCAACACTCATCTATCTCTTCTGATAGATGGCTGTGTGAAATTAACCTGCAGGTTTAATAACTAGGAAATTTGATGGAGAAGGTAAAGATGGGGGTAGATGTCTCTAGAGCAATGTTATCTGAAAGAAATATAATGTGTGCCATAGGTGTAATTCTTAACTTTCTAAGAGCCCCAACAAAAAATGCCAATAAAATGAATAGTTTTAACAAGATAAGAATAGCCAAATGATTGGTGTTTAATATATGGCCAGTGCAAAAATTAATTATTTTTTTAGCTTAGCTCTGGATCTTTGAAATCCAGTCTGCATGTGATAGCTGCATCTCAGCCTGAACTAATCATGCCCGTGCTCAAAGATTAGGTCAGAATGGTCCCCATCCTGAGCCGTGAATAAGGAAGGATTGCATGAAATGACCATTGGGTGAGTCAGGGAGCTTTAGGGGTTGTCCAGAAAGACACTCAAAATAGCAAATGCAAAGAGAGGACACTGTTCAGCTTCGAAGATCACTATTTCACGTCCAGAGCTCTCGTTTCTGCTTTTTTCCATTCCAGGGGCGGCTTCTCACCCCGGCTTTCTCCACAGGATGGAGCTAAAACTGTTGGAAGCCTCTGAGTCATGCCGCCCAGTATCACTCTGCAATGTAGGAAGTTCTCCACCAAATCTGCACGAGAAACAATTCTAAGCAAGTGCTCTCACCGGTCCATCCATAAGACAAGGAGAGCAGGGTCCTGTGCTCGGAATCCCATACTGACCTGCTCACTGCTTGTTCTGTTCCTGAGAGTCCACTCTGGAACCTTGCTGCCTGAAATGGAATAGAGATCGGCTTCCAAAGAAAGGGAAAAGAACAAGAGGAGATGTTCAATAAGCCAAGTAGACTACACACTATCTCACAGAGACCTATAAGACTGGTTTCTGCTCAAATACACCCCTCACCTCAGATTCAGACAGGAAATGTCAGAAGCCATGAAAGACCCACTGCTTGCACTCCTAAACATAACTGAAAAGATAGGTCTTGGATCCAGTTTTCCAAGCTCAGGATTCAGCCTTCCTGTTCCCATATGGTGATTTTCAGTGACGGTACCACATCTTAAAAGCATTCTGTGATTAACTTTATTGGGAATTTCCCTAGTCGTGATGACTAGGGAACACTACCAAATTTTAATTAGCATGGCTCAGGAAAGCATGGGATTCTTGGATCTATTCAATCTCCTCCAAACCAAGAATTTTCCCAGGTCACCATGACTTTTGAATATAAATGAAAGAAAGTAGAAATTAGAAAGTCCCTCTAATTCTCTGGGCATAGAACCCAACTGCTTTACATGCAAACATTTTCTGCACTGTTTTCATATCCACTGCACTTTCCAGGCATGAGACCCGCATCTGTCCAGGAGTGGTTGTTTCTTTCAACCTTGGCTCACTTGTTCATCACTTCAGAAGATCATGTCACCAATAGCAATTCCTTTCCCGGCATTTGAGCCACCAAGACATATATACCATGCTACCGTGTATAGCATCCTACACGTCATAGGGCACATTTCTCCAGAAGCCTAAGTGTACATATGTATATACTGTGTACATGGATGGAGGGTGGGACTCTCAGCAACTGATGCAGAAAGTTGGAGGACTTTCTAAGAAGACTCCAAGTGAACTTGGACGCAGAGTCCCCTGAACTCTGCCCTGGTACAGTGCCCAGCCTAGACAAGAAGGTGCCAGACTTCTGTATTCTGCACTCCCATTGCATACTCTAAGGCTCCAACAGCACCCAGCTGAATGTCGTTTGCTTCTCCTGCATGTATTTATTATAGGGAAGCTCATCTGTCTCCTTCCATGAGATTTAGCACAGGCGTGCCTGACCACTCATCCATGTGCCTATTACAAACTTGTCTTCTTTCATTTCTTCTTTTTGTAACAATAAGACCATTAGAGTGACTCTGATTAACCATGGCTGTTGGACGGCTGCGGCTTACAAATTTTGCTTCACTGTAATAAAAGAGGCATCATAAAGTATCAGGAAAGTAGATACTGAAACAGTCTAGAATCTCAGCACAGTGACAACCTCCCGGGTGAAGAATCCGGAGAGAGAAAGAAGGGATCAGAATACACAAGCAAGTAACTGCTATGGGTGCCTGGCCATGGACAGAAAAAAAAATGAGGGAGCCATGGAGAGGGTGTCCCAACACACCATCTTCCACAGCTGTCTTCGTCCCTTTCATTCCTATTCTCTTCTTGATTCTATGGATTCTCCTCTTCTCTCTCTCCCCAAAGCTGAGGGAGGCAGGAGACACCCCGAGACAGCACACCTACAAGCAAGTATTTTAGGGCTCCTAAACACAAGCTTCCCACTGATTCGATCCCTGAGTGATGACCACCAGTCCCGAGACGCGAGCCTGTGCCAAATGCATGAAAGGGGAGGAAACCCCATGCAGAGTTTGTAGCAATTTTTAAGAGAGTCATGAAGACCAAGTAGAAATATTGACATATACCAGATATACCTGACGACAGGAAACAGGAATTCATTTCATTTTATGTACCCCACATTACAATGTTTTTTACAAATGACTGTAGACAGAAACTTGGCTAGGCAACCACAGGATGTTTTCAAAAGGCAGAAATAACTGTTGCAATAGTATAATAAAGATTATTTTTTCTCTCTTTAATAGTTTTTGGCTCCTAAATATTTCCCTCCCCTGGCACCCCAACCCTCAAAACAAATCTGTCTCTTTGTCTTTCTTAATTCCCTCACCAAATCTTCCTTCTTCCATTGATTTATTTCCAGGCTTTCAAACTCAAATGAATCCTTTTTCTCATTTGACATCTTTCCTTCAGCTTCTCTGCCAACAAATGATGCTAGCAGTCATTATTTCAACTAATGGTTTTTCTCCTATAAATCTCCCTCAAAATGGTCAGATCAATCAGACCCATCTGTCTGATATCAAAATAAATTGCTTAATTTTAAAAATTGGCTACGATTTTTCTTGAAAACATCAAAGACTAATGAATGTCGTGGCTTGAATATAAGATGTCCCCAAGGGCTCCTGTTTGGATACTTGGCTCACCACCCGATAGTGCTGTTTCAGAAGACTGTGGAATCTGGAGGGAACGGGCTACAAGGAAGTTGGCTTTAAGGTTTATAGGCAGAACCGCTGTCTACACACTCCCCGCTTCCCATTTCACTGAGATGTGAGCGGCTGAGCTGGTCCAGCTGCATCCTAACAGTGTCAGGGAGCTGCCTCCCATGCCTTCCCCACCATGCTTTCCCCTCCATAATCGATGGTATCCTGTCAAATCATGTGTCCAACAAGCTCCACCCTGAAGTTAGGGACGAGGAAATAACTAATACAACCACAAAATACAGACACTGGCTATATGCATCTTGAGTGAGGAGAGCAGAGTCTGATGTTTAACATATGTAAGATGACTTTTTAAAATAATATTTTGTTAATTCTTTGAGAATTTCATACATTGTATTTTCATAATATCCCCCCTTCCCCAACTCCTCCCAGATCTATCCCATATCTCTACCCACCAACTTCGTGTTCTCTGTCCCTACCTACCC
The DNA here is from genome assembly GCA_010120015.1 of Rhombomys opimus. Lineage (NCBI taxonomy): Eukaryota > Metazoa > Chordata > Mammalia > Rodentia > Muridae > Rhombomys > Rhombomys opimus. The sequence continues at coordinate 5,556,879 of REGO01000015.1, read as the reverse complement.
AATTCTGTTCTCTCCTTAACTACATACATTATACATAAAACATGCATACATACACAGCATACACACACACATATATATACATCAGGTCCAGTTTGCATTGGCGAACTACCCTTGGGTACGGGCCCTTCCCTGAGTGTGGTCAATCTGCCAGGTATCACACTTACCAAGAAAACTGACTCTCCCTCTTCAGCTGCTATCAATGTTCATTGCTCTTCAGCAAGGAGTGGGATTCCAAGCCACCTCCTCCCCTCTGTGCTGGGATTTTGTCAGGCCTGAACTTGCACAGGTCTTGGGCATACTGTCCCAAGTGCTGTGAGCTCAAATGTGCAACTGCCCTGTTGTGTCCAGAAAACACTGTTTCCTCGAAGTCACCCACCACCTCTGGCTCTTACACTCTTTCTGCCCATCCTTCTGCATAGATTCCTGAGCCTTGAGGGGAGCCATTTTAAATGTTTTCTTTTGCTAAGCATCCTCCTCCCAGCCACAGCTCCAGCTGTTGGGTTGGTGAAAAAAGCAGTTCATCTGAGACGCAAATGGTGTTCCTTATATTTCTTTGATGATTTGCGCTTAAACCATTCATACAAATTTTAAAGTTTTCAGGCATTTATAGTAATGCAAGCAGATGTCTTCACTCAAGGGCACTGAGTTTTCATTTGTTTTCTTTGTTCTGCTTTAGCCATTCCTCGAGAACAATACACATTTCCCACTTGTGTTCCATGTCTAATTTTGGCTCCCCATCTTTGGTGAGGGAAGATCTCCATCCTATGGTGCTCTCTGGTTCCGGTGCCTGTGAGAGTTAGCAGCTCACAGGCACTAAACCAATAGTAATAAGCCACTACTCACAATATTTGAATGTAAGAGCTTTGTTGACCTGAATTTATATATTATAAATGTAATAGTCATATACTAACAAATATCAATTTGTCTCCCAGCCATGTAGCCAAACTTACTGAGTTACCTTACAGCCTGGATTTGGGCCTATGCACTATTGCTCCCCTCAAATAGCTTACAGGCTAGTGAGAATGAAAGCAAGATGGCAAGCTATATACTATAATAATAGAAGACATAGCAATAAATGCCAAAAAAAAAAACCTAAGTGCTTTAAAAACACAAACCACATAATAGATTTAGGGAAGCGCTTTTAGGGGAAGTTTTGTTGTTGTTGTTTTCAACATACTACCTGCAGGAGAAAGAAAAGTGATTTCTGGGGAAGTATATGGGGCAAAGAAAATAATAGGTATAAATTAGGTTTGTCTATGAGACTCACAAAGCATTATAAACTATTGCTGTTGCCTCTACCCACCAGAGGTGCAAGGTAAGTTACTGTTGCCCAAGATTCCGTGTACTTTGGACACAGGGAACAGAGGACTCAAACTGGATCTGACCTGAAAACCTGCTTTTGAACTAGCTTTGATGGTTCCAGAAGACACTATCTAAGATTCCAAAGGAGGGAAGCAACCAATAGTGCTAGCCAGCTATGATGTCTGTGAGCCATAACAATGACCAGCATGGCACAGTCAGTAGTGGCATGCATACCTTGGCAGCAACCAGTTAGATTTAAGAGCCACTCAACAAGAGGAAAATCAGCTTGGTGCTGGAAACCTAGCCAATTACCCAGGGCTAGTGAAGTCATAGATCTTAGAAGAGAATCTGTAACCGACACTTTACTAAACCAGATTAATCGCTAACTGCATTCTAAACACTAATCCTTGGACCCACGGGTAGGTATAGTTCTCACATCTCATCCAGGAAACTTATCTCTGCACCAGACAGATGCCATTACAGAAAACTACAGCCAATCAAAATGCAGAGCTGTGGAGCCCAGTCCTGGTGAATACATCTACAAAACAGCTCCTACACCTAAGGCTCAGGAAACATTTCCAGAGAGGAGGCAGAATGATAATAAGAGCCAGGGGATCAGGGAGTTTGCCGTGAGATTATGTCTCCTAGAAATTGCAGAGAGGCATGAAGTCACCAACATGGCTGCCTAAACATGATCGAGACAGGAATGTCAACAACAGACATTCTTACATGGAGGGGGAAAAGCTCAGGACGTCTCCACCCTAAACAATGAACTATAGGCAATGAAGGAATGCTGAATATGGAAAAATAGTTCTCCCCAAGGGCAAGCACACTAACTGGCCATCCGCACCAAATGAAAACATCTACATACAAGTAACATTACACAGACTGAGCAGGTTGTACTTGCTTACTTAGGAGGAGAGATGTTACACGTATGTATGCATGCACGGCCATTAACTTAAGAAAGCAAGGGGTGCATGGGAAAACTTGGACTAGGGAAGGTGAAAGGGGAGATGAGAGAATTATATTATAATCTCAAAAAAAAAATTTAAGTATAGTAAAAACAAGACTAGGAGGAGCAAGTTCCATGAGAGAGATGATGCGTACCAGGAGAAGCTGCTACACTAAATAGTCTCTTTGTTATATTATTAATATTAGCTAGTAGGTACACCAAAATTTATATTTTTTTTAAATAAGCCTCAAGTTGCTCACCTCAAGAAAAATAACAATTTTCACCCTTTACCCCTAAGGCTTATGTTTCGCTCTCTTAGAGTCATTCTTACCTATATGACAATCAAGCAAAAAATCTGCCCCCACATAAGCTGTTGTGACTTTGAGCCTGCCTAAGGGTTCCCAGTTGCCCGTTATAAAAAAAAAAAAAAAAAAAAAATGGCTGCACTGGCATCACTGAAGCCAGCACCAACTACCTCTGAAAGACTGGCTGGTTGTTCACACCATCACCAACGGGCTTAAAAGGGAATATGAACTTTCAGAGCCTCCCATCTGCAGAGAGGCCAAATCGTACCCTCGGTTTCTATTTTGTTTCGTTTTGTTTACTAAACTCACTTAGCCATCTGTGGCAATTGCTCCGGGAACACAGCCATTATTTTATTCAGCCTTTTGTTCTCCGGCGTTAACAAACTAATGAGGTATTAACCAAATTCACACATGATGAAGCAGCAGTGCGCACCGCCATGACCACTTAGGTGCGTCTGTCTCCCGGTTCTACAGCAGACTGGCGTGTGCCAAACCACATGGTCTATCGTAAGCCTCAAATGTTGACTGTAAACCTTGTCTATCAAGAGAGACTCGTTGTGGACCAATGGACCAATGACTTTTGTCACCTGCACATACTAATCATGTTTTCTTTGCCATGTTTCTAAGAGAAAAAAAGAAAAGGAACTTGAAAAGTCAGATTCTGAACAAAGATCTTACATAAGAAAAGAAGTAAGCTTATTATGGCTATCCCAACACTAAGAAGAAAGAAGCAAGTTTTCCAATGAGTCAAAGGAAAAAAATTTAAATAAAAAACATTCTTAGGTTCTAGTGAAGAGAAAGTCTCTCAAATTAGACCAAGCAAGTTCTGGTTGGTTCTAAGTGCTTCCACATTCTTAAGAAGGCTGCTGCATCCCAAGAGACAGACCCTTTTCCTAAGATTTAGACATAGTTATCTTGTGAAAGTTTTGGTTTATGTTATATAAACATGTTTTTGTTTTCATCTCAGGTGTGAGATATGGGACTGATTCACATTGTCCAAGGCAGCAAACCATTTGCCTCATGTGGGCTCTGAGAGGGGCTCTTTGCCAGCTGCAGATAGTTTAAATCTGAGGACTCTGGAAAAGGAATAAATGCCAGGGCCCAGAGAGTGTTGATAGGGCTCCAAAAAGAAAAAAGGCTGCCGCTGCTTCCCCCCTGACGCTCCTGGTTGCTGTTGACATAGTGTGATGAGAAGTTATAGATATCCTGAAAAAAAAAGACTGGACTTGCCCCCAAGAAACCTGATGACCCTAACTAACAGGTAGTAGCTGTTACCCTTTTCCCACTAACCTTCTTTCTCCCTGGTGTTGGGGTGTTGGAAGGGATTGGGGTGGAGAAAGGAGGAAGAGGCATCAGAAACGCAAATAAAATATTTTTCAAAAGTATGCCAACATAGCTATCCCACCAAAATCTCTCTCAATAACAACGTAGACTGTTTGCTTCCTTATTTTCGTCCACTAAATTTGATGCATACTCAGCGACATCAAGACACAACATTGCTTGGACTGAGAGATGTGAGATCATATAGATCAGTCTGTGTAGAATTATCCATATAATCAACATTAACGTCAAGAACTCACTTTAATACTGTATGTGACTTTTGAAATGATACCGCAGGTAAGAAAAACTCCAGTTGAGGGTTGAAGGTTAACCTCTTATTTGTAGCAAGCTGCTCTACTAAAATCATAGGATATCCAATAAGTCATAAGATAGATGTCAAGCTTAAAACAACCACAGGGGTTATATGTTCAGAGGAACACAGTAAACATAAAGATGATATGTCTATCTGGGTCTCCCAATAAGTTGATTATCATCTGGAAAACTAGAAGGAAAACCAGTCCACCTTTGCTTCCATTTGAAATAGCAGGAGTACCTGAGAGGCTTTGAACCTCAGAACACTATTAAAGTCTAAGTCCCTGAGTCTGAAACTTATTTGCCTCATGTGGTCCATTTCTCCATCTGAAAAGTAGACACCTTTAAGTCAAGTATTCAGTTTAATGGGATGATTTGTACATACAGAAGTAAATGCTCAGAAGTGGTTCTCATCCCCAAGCTTTCCTTTTGCTTCCTTATCCAACCCTCCACTGCCAAACCCATTTTTTAAGTTGCCTCCAAACTTCCTCTTTGGACAGTAGTCACATTTCCCTCAATTGCAAACAACTGATTCCAACACACACACACACACACACACACACACACACACACACACACACACACACGGCTTTGAGACCTAGACTATATGAGCAGCCCAAACACAGAGAAAGAATTCTGACTCTACAGTAGCCACCCCAGGTAAAAATCATTCTGTTGCAGTCATCCAGAAACAAACACCTGGCCCTGGTCAATAACCTCCAACTTCTCCAATTCCCTCGTTTGTTAGACTCTGTTTCTTAAAACCAACCAGAGAAAACCATACTGTCTCCCTATCTACCGACATGGGATGCCCCCTTCAACTGCCTCCACCTCTCCCATGCCAGCCTGGCTCTGAAGCCTTCTCCTTACCCCCATAAAGTTCTCCCCTCTTCTGCAGGCCTTGCAGTTAGCCAAGCACCAGCCTTGTTGCTTTTCCTGCACTTGGAATCCATCAGAGGATAAAGGGAGGACCAGGCTGGGGGGAGCAGTTTGAGTGAAAAGCCCCCCCCCATAAGCTTTTCCTGTCCGTAGCTTACCTCAGCCTCCTTCTTGAGATCAGGCTTTTCTCTGCTGGACTCATGCATCTTCCGTGCAGTTAGGTAAAATGCCAGGTTCACGTAGTACAACCTCCCAACCAGAGCACAACAACTCTCCCGGCTTCTGTCAGTGATGATACCGTTGTATCACCTCATCCCCACTGCCACTTTCCCTCCTCCAATTTTAATGCTGCCTTGAGGAGAATGGGAGAGAGGCAATCAGAGCTCCTGCCGCCCCCAGCCTCAAGTTCGGCCTCTTCGTTAGGATTTCTAGCGCTGTGATAAACACTGTGACCGTCATAACCCACAGAATCAACTAAGCAGGCCTCATCGGGGCGCTCAGAGACTGAACAACAATCAGGAAGCCTGTAGGGTTGTGACCAAGGCCCTCTGCATATATGTTATATATGCAGTTGTGTAGCTTGGTGCCCTTGTGGGACTCCTAACAATAGGATTGGGGATCCCTCTGACTCATTTGCCTGCTCTTGGGACTCTCTGCTTCCTACTGATGTTGCCTCATCCAGCCTTGATATGAGGGCGTATTCCTAGTCTTATTGTAACTTGTTATGCAGGGTTCGGTTGATATCCCTAGGAAGCTTGATATTTTCTGAAGGGAAACAGAGGAAGAATGGATCTGGAGGGGGTGGGAAGGAATTGGGATGAGTGGAGGGAGGGAAAACCACAATTGGCATATAATCTATTAGAAAAGAATGAATAAAATATTTGTAAAATGCCATGACCAAAATCAAATTGAAAGGAGAGGGTTTATTTCAGCTTATAACTCTCAGATCCCATTCCACAGTGAGGGGAGACAGGGAAGTAATAAAAGCAGAGCAGGAACGTGGAGGCAGGAACTGATGCAGAAGTCACAGAGGGGCGGTGCTTACTCAGCCTGCTCTCTTATACACCCCAGATTTTTTAGCTTTGTTGGTCTCCTTTGTGGGGCTCCTGTCCCCTATATGTCCTTCTCCCCCTCCCCACTCCTTCTTCCATAAGACTCCCTGTTCTCTGCCCAAAGTTTGGCTGTGAGTCTCAGCATCCGCCTTGATCCTCTGTTTGGGTGTAGGACCCTCTGTAGTAGGCGCCAATTCTGTTCCCTCTCTTCCACCACTTCTGGTGTCTATACTGTTTGCCATTCTGAAGGAGACTTAAGCATCCTCCCTAAGGGTGAAGAAGGAGGAGGAGGAGGAGGAGGAGGAGGAGGAGGAGGAGGAGAAAGGGTGCCTCTTGAAACTGATCCTTTGACAAAGAACAAAGCCATTCTAGGAATCTGACCCGTAGACTTTCTCTTCCATTCCATTGCCTAGAACTGAATGAATTGCCTAGAACTGTATGAATTGCCTAGAACTGTATAAGTAGCTTGCCCAGAGTCATTCAGCTGACCACCCCCAACTGCAAGGGTAACTAAGAAAAGAATGCTAGCTTTTTTTCTAGTTTTTTTTGGTGAAAACTTGAGGGAATGAAGGATTATTGGTTTAGCCCAGTGGTTCTCAACCTTCCTAATGCTGCGATCCTTATACAGTTCCTCAGTTTGTGGTGACCAACCCCCAACCATAAAACTATTTCATTACTACTTCATAACTGTAATTTTGCTACTGTAATGAATTGAAATGTAAATATCTGATATGCAGGCTATCAGATACGTGACCCCTGTGAAGATCTCAGTATTGTACAAATAAAGAAACTGAGGCACAGATAGACTAAGTATCTTTCAAGAACCCCTCAAGTCAAACCGAGATAGTTCATCCTCAGAGCTCATGCCCTCCCCCTCTCCACCCCATGGCTTCAGAAGCAAGCCCATGGTGAGTGAATGTCTAGCTGCTGGCACAGGTGTTGTCAGCCTTGATTGCACTGTAACACCTGCTAGTGAAACAGACCTTTTAAATTTCACCTTTATCTTTATGTCTCCCTTTCAGCGCAGCCCCGGGATGCTGTAACATTTTTTAATGCACATTAAAATTCAGGACTTGTCCTACTGCCTGGTTTATTTTGGGTCTGGTTATCTTTCGTCCTACACCTTGGCACAAGAACCCTGCCCAAATTGCAACTGTACGAGAAACATGTTGCAAATGAGGTCCCAAGACAACAGTAGGCACTTTCTTATTATAGATCTGTTTTCCAAGCTGAAGGATTTATTCAAATTCTGTAACATGGGGCCTCTGAGGTCCCTCAAGTCACTAGACCTATTTATCCTAAGATGTGTTCAGGAAGTTCAACCATCCAAAAAAAGATAACTTTTCCTTAGAGCTGTGCATATGGAAATAAAAATAAAGTAAAGCAAGATGAAAAGCCAAGAGTTCTCCTTTAGAGAACCTGGAAGCTATTCCTTCCCCTAACCATACTTAAGTGATGTTATCTCCAAATTAGTTATGTGCTGCAGAAATTCTGATATTAAAAACCAATAACGCATGTCATTGTTTCCCACTGTCAAAAGTGAAGAGTTGCCACACACACTTTTGAATTAGAAATGGCTGTGGGCTCTTTGTGTTATCCTAAGGGAACCTAGTTTCATCTCTGTTTCTAGCATAAAGAACAATGACCAAAAGTAATGTAAGGGAGTTCATTTCAGCTTACACTTCCAGACCACAGACCATCATGAGGGAAGCCAAGAGAGGAACTCAGAACAGGAAGGGGAGAGCAGACCTGCTCTTCCACACAGCTTTACCTCTGAACATATAGCAAGAACCATGGAAGATAATGCTTGCCAGCTGACTCACAGGCCAACTGCTATTCAACCAGCATTCTGATGTAGTTCATTCCTGCCTAGGGATGACACTGCCCAAACTAGTAATCAACTAGTAATCAAGATAATCTCCCACAGACATGGCCACAGGCCAATGCTATCTAGGCAGTTCCTCAGTTGGGGCTCTACTCTCCGCTGACTCCGGACTGTGTTAAGTTGGCAGTTGAGTTAACACCACACTTGGCTAATCAGTTCTTGGCATCCAAAAACCAGGACCACCTAGACTGTGGTCGTCACACAACTGCCCGGCCCCAAACTATTGATTTGCCAAGAGAGTTGACGCAAAACTTCCTACAGAAATTTGAAAATGATACGTCTGATTGCTTTGTCAGTGGATTATACATTGTTTCTTTGTTTAATGTGGCCAATTCTGATACAGTGCTTGCTTAGCCTGACTCAGGAGAATGAACTGAGTATTCAGTTTGGTGTGCAGTGGATTGAAAAGGGCAGCCTGTCCTTCACCTCAGGATGAATCATGTGCTACATCAGAAAAGCTGATACATCAAAAAATTGTTGATAGTAACGCTCATTAGGGGAACTAACACTAAAATTAGAGATGTAATCCATCACATTTCCATTATGCAAGGTGGCCCTCTTCAACTTCTACCTCCCAAGCCCCACTTTGATGGTTTTGTTCTAGAAAATATTGCCAAGCACTTATAAGAGAAAAAGGGTTTCCAGCTCTAATTTAGAAGCAGTAAAAGAAAGGAAATAACCTCTTGAACCTAAGAGCAAATTCCGGATTCTTAAGCATAAGCCTGGCAGAAGGGAGTCTATAGATAGAAGGCAAAAGCCAACCAAGATTGTCGACTTAACACCAGAAGTAAGCCAGAAGAAGGAATAAGCTCTCCTAAAGTTCCTTCTTCCTCAACAGAACTGTTCCCAGGAGCTAGTCAGCCAGAAGGATCTATTTTCTTCACAGTGATAGAGAGGTTAAACATGTGGATCTTGAGGTAAAGTCACCTTGCTTTGGACCCTCTAGTTTCAGTGCTTATTTAATGCATGTGTGATTTTATAGAGAATAGTCACACATTATAGTACTCAGGATGTGTGAACTTATTATCAACTGGTTGAATTGAGAAAGACCTACTAGAGCGTATGTCTTCAGGGACCCTTCCAAAGAAGACTCACTAAAGAGGAGACAGCAACCCTGACACTGGGTGCCATCATCCCCTAGGCTAAAGACCCAGATAGAATAACTGGAAGGAAAGAGAAAGCCACGACTGTGGCCATTGTCTTCCTGATCTCTGGCTACCCTGAAGTGAGCTTTTCTGAGACACCACATCCTCCCCACTTTGTAGACTGAAGCCACTGACACTTTGAGAGAAGTAAGTCTTCCTCTTTTGAGTTGTCTTTCAACAGAAAATCTAACACTGTTACTGTGAAGGTTGGAGAAAGTAGTGCATAGAAAGTACCAAGAGCAGCAAAGGTCCCTTAGGAAATCGTGTAAGAACTTACCTTCTTTGACTTTAGTATTGCCATTGGGGAGAAAAGGCTCATAGTGAGAACATCCTTTAACTATTCATCTCAGTTTTAAGATCGAAAGTCTTTCATGTCTGAAAAGTTAAAATGTGCCACTTAGACTCCTAAAAGCAAAGCTACATTTATTTGTTAGATATGATCTCATAAAGCCCATTTGGAGTCATTTAGCTGCATCTTTTTTCTTTCTCTTGTTTTTGTTTTTGAGATAGGGTCTCACCATTAGCCTTAGCTGGCCTGGAGCTCACTATGTACAACAGGCTGGCATGCCCGCACAACTGTTGGCATTATACGTATGTGCCATTATTCAGTTATCAACTTCCTGATTCTCTGCAGCATTTTTACTGCCTTGTTTCTTAAACTCTATTGAGGAAAGAAAAGATATAAATTCATGTTTATAATTGCACAAAAGATAAAATGACCAATATACATTATATACAAATAGAAAAGTGTCAGAATGAAACCCATTATTATATACAATGAATGTATACTAATAAATAATTTCAAAATTCAAAGGAGAGTATTTCCAAAGAACACAAGAGGAATAGCAATGGTTGTGTACTTGGGTTATATGTTAGAGACATGGGGAAGAAGAGGAAGACTTAGTTTTCACTGTTTGATTTTTTTTTCATAATTTTTTGAATTTCAAACCAAACTCATGTTGCGTATCCATTAAAGATCCCATTATAAACTTTTAAAAGGGTATGAGCACTCAAGAAGATGCAGTGTAAGCAAAGAATGCTAGACTGGGCCCCGGGAGAGCAGGGCTGTATCACTCAGCGCTATGAGATCATGGCGAGACACTGAATATCTCCTTGGATTTCACAGCTATAAAATAAAGAAATTAATGCCTCCCCGATCGCCGCCTCACTGGGTTTACGTGAGGGTCAAGTGAGATTCCAGTGCTGCTTTCCAGAGTAAAAGGCGCTACACAAACAGAAGATAGCATTATTGTTCCTGGACTCTGGCTGGGACCAATCTGCTGGGTTGTTTTAGCTCCCGTGATGACAAAAGAACACTGTAAAGTTTCGGTTCAAGAGGAAGGGTGCAGAAAGAGATGTGTCCCTGTTTTAAGTTACACCCATCTTTACACCATCCTTCCCATCTCATGTCCCAGTCCCATCATCATAGAAAACACTGTCTATGAAAAGAGGCCAGAACTTAGGTACCCATCTTGCCATGAATAACAACAATTTTGTTTCAAGGTCGTTTCTCCTAAATCCAACAGCAGTAGATGTGCTGTGTAGCACAAACGATAAGGGCAAAGGATCCCAGTACTATCTGACTTCTGTAAACACAAAAGCAGTCTGGAAAAAACTTTTCAAGGCCAAAAGGAATGCCCTTTTGCCAGGGTCCATCCATAGATAGGGAAGTTCACAATGAGGGAGAGAAAAACAAACGCTTGGAACAATTTCGGACTGTGCAGACCTTGACACCTCAGCCCCTGTAGCTGAATGCCTCTCTCTTAATCCTCCCAAACAATTCTTCTTAAATAAAAACCTGTTGAGCCAGACGTGGTGGCATACACCTATAATATAATACCGATAATTAAACAGTCGAGGCTCAAAAACTCACTATATAGTTGAGACCAGCCTCAACTATATAGTGAATTTCAGGACAGCCTGGGCTGCTTAATATCCTGTCTCAAAAATGAGAGAGAGAGAGAGAGAGAGAGAGAGAGAGAGAGAGAGAGAGAGAATATCTGTTGTAGCCTGGTGCCTGAGAGGCTCACCTGTAAATATTTTCTATAAACTCCTACCTAATGATATTATAAGAAGGCATTTTGTTTTCATGGTTTTCACCTTTGTAAGAATAGATCAATATTTTCTCAGTATTTACTGTGGGTTAGGCTCTTTTAAATGTGCAATACTGTTCATCAATTGAAATTTGCCAAAAAAAAAAAAAACTACTCAGCCCTGCTGTGCAGTTAAGAGGTTTGAGGTTCTGAGAGGCCCTGGGAACCTGCTTATGAATCCCTAGGAAGGTCTGGATCATGTTCCCAGCCACTAGATCCGCGCTCTTTCTCTTCATCCTGTTGCTCTCAAAACTGAGTTTTCCATGGAGGACCCTCCAGCCCGACATGTTGTAAGTGGGCCATTAGCTGTGGTATACAAATAGCTAAAGGCAAAAGCAAGACTGCAGAGAAAGATATCTGAGGCGAAATTGCAAAGCTTCAAAATTTGCAGAAAGACCAGAGACAGAGGCAAGAGGGGACCCTGCCTCGCTCTGCCGCATCAGCGATAGAGAGGACCGTGACCCCTCCTTGTTCACAGCACATAGTGGTACCAGTTACATGCCACTTACTGGTTAGCAAGCTAGGGACCCGCCAAGTATCCACAGCAGCCTGCTCTTTTTTGGCTGTCGTTTGCACCCATGACTACAGTGTGCTAAAACCTACCGGTTTGGAAAGGTAAAACCACTGTAGTCCGTACTAGGAAAATTTGTGCTATGATCGCACAAATTCCCCTCTGGCAAGGGGGAAAAAAATAGATTCTAACACTAACTTTAGCCTAAAATTTCTCTCTAATTTTGTTATTCTTAGAAGGATTGAAAGAAAGAAAAAAAAAACTTAAAGATTAAAAGATACAGAAATAACGGCCCTCGATGATTTTGTGCAGAGGCACGCTAAAGCCAACAACACATCACTTTCTAAATGCTCCCTGTTACAGACCCAGAGATGACTCAAGTTCCCAAAAACCAACCAATGCTCTGGGGGTGGGGGGACACTGCACATTTAGAAAGAGTCAGAGAAGCAGCACCAGAGTGGAGCCAGCCAGCACTTTCTCACGAGGCAAAGAACAGCATCGCAAAGAAGAAGACACCTAGTACCCGTTACTAGCAAGGTTCTGAGGGGACATGAACGGCACACTTGAAATAAGAATGTGTAAAGATCTCAACAAACAAATTCTTTTTTTTTAATGACCCATTCACAAAAAAGAAATGGAGCTGGGATCTGAACAGAGAATTCTCAAAAGATGGGGAAAAGACAAAAAGGCTGAGAAAATCTCAAAAAAATGTTCATCATTCTTAGCAATCAGGGAAATGCAAATCAAAACAACTTTGACTTTCCATCCTACCTTAGTCAGAATGGCAAAGATCAACAAATGCTGGAGAGGATGTGATTTCACAAAAGGGAGCAGTCATTCACTGTTAAGGGATTGCAAACTGGTCCAACCCCTCTAGAACTCAGTGTGGAGAATCCTCAAGGAGCTAAAAATAAATCTCTCATATGAGCAACTTGGCTGTTCCTTGGCCTGTGCCCAGGGGACTTGACCTCCTGCTCTACAGGTATTCTACTCGTTTGCCCAGGATCTTTGCAGCTCAAGTCACATTAGCTAGGAAATGGAAACAGGCTAAATGTCCTTCAGTTGACAAGTGGATAAGGAAAGTGTGGCACATATACACTGTGGGATATTTTTCAGCTGTAAGGAACAATAAAATCATGAACTTTCCAGACAAATGAATGGAACTAGGAAAGATTATGCTGAGTGAAGTAACCCAGACTCAGAGAGACAGACGTCACATGTTCTGTCTCATCGGAGGCTCTTCCTCCAAATCTTCATACAAGAATACCTGACCTGGAGTAACAGCAGAAACCATAAAAGTAGCATTGCAGGGACAGGAGGGAGGAGTAATAGAGAAGAGAATAGCAGGACACAAGAGATCTGAAGGGAGACATAGAGAAAATGGAGGGGGCTCTAATTAGTGAGGGGAGAGAAATAAATACAGAAGCAATGAAGAGGATAAAACCATAGTAGGTGTCTGAAAAAGTCATAAGAAATCATACTATTAACTATCTAACTTAAATATCTATAATATGTATAAATTAGCATGTATAATCTGTTGAAATTAATATATAGGATAGTATATATTAAAATTAATATGGAATATGTTAAAGTTAATATATGTTATGTATTAAAAGAAATTTCCCCATCTGGGCTGACAGTTCTCCATGAGCCATAAACCATCTAACAAAAACCTCAACACCAGGCATGAGAAGACTTCTTCTGATTTCTTGGTCAAGGGTCTCCAAAAGACTCCCAAAACACTATAGGCTATTGCCATTGGCTGCCCTGAACTGGTGAGTCCATATTGCTAGAGATACCATATATTTTAGACACAGGAACCAGAAGCCACAAGCTAAATCTGACCTATAGCTGCCTCCCTGAAGACTAGATGTCATGGTACCAGAAGGTACTAGACAAGCTTCTCAAGAGAGAAGTAACCAACAGTCCTACCCAGCTGTGAGGTCTTGAGCCACAACAGCCACCATTATGGCACAATAACTGTAAGGGTATAGTAGTGGCATTCATACCTTGTAATTAATATTGACCAAATTCATTTTGGCTGTAATCAATAGCTCTCTAATTGGACTTAAGATCCATTCTACTAGAGAGAACTCAAGCCTGGTACTGGAAACCTAGCCAGCTATCCAGGGCTAGTGAAGTCATGGATCTTGGAGGAGAATCTACAACTATGTTACTGAACCAGCATAATCCCTAACTACACCCTAAATATGTGTCCTTATACACAGAGGTAAGTGTAGTTGTTCTCCCTCATCAAAGAAATTTCTCTCTGCAACAGATCAAGACAACTAATGAAGCCAAATCCTAACTGATAACATCTACAATACAACTCCTGTACCTAAGGCTCAGGGATCACTGTGGAAGAGGGAACAGAAAGATTTTAAGAGCCAAAAGAACAGGGAGTTAGCTGTGAGGTGTGTCTCCTAGAAATGCCAGAAGCAGCACTCATGAAGTCTTACCACCATGGCTACCTAAAAATGACCCAAGCAAGAATAACAGCAATAGAAATGCTAACACGAAAGGAGGCTCAGGAGGCCTCACCCCTAGTCAAAGAAATGCAGGCAACTAAGGAATGCAGAGAGAAGAAGAAATAGTCTTCCCTGTGGAAGAGCACCCCAATTAGTTATCTGATACCAAATGATCAGCCCTGAAAACATATACTTACAAGTAGCATTCTACAGACTGAGCAGGTTGTGTTTAGGAGTGTGTGTGTGTGTGTGTGTGTGTGTGTGTGTGTGTGTGTGAGAGAGAGAGAGAGAGAGAGAGAGAGAGAGAGAGAGAACAATGGAAGGAAACGGAAGGGGAAATATGTAATTATACTATCACAAAGTAGAAGACTGTGGGCTGGAGAGATTGCTCAGTGGTTACAAACACTGGCTGCACTGAGGAGAAATTGGGGTGAGGATGCTGAAGCGCAGCTCTCCACAGCTGGCAGCTTGTGTGGGGCATGCAGGTAGGGAAGGACTCCGTTTCCTTTTAAGGGGCCTGCCCCTGGGAACTTGACCATGCTCCAGTGAGCATATAGACAACACAAACTAGACTTGTCCCTCCTCCTCTTCTTCGTCTTTGTTGGGATGGCACCAAGGTGGTGGGGGTGGACCTGAAAGCATGGGGAAGTGAGTGTGATCAGGGTGTGCGATGTGAAATTTCCAAGTAATCAATAAAAACGTTACATTGGGGGAAGAAAGAGCATTGGCTGTTCTTCCAAAGAACCTGAGTTCAGTTCCCAGCACCCACATGGCAGCTCACAATTGTCTGTAACTCCTATTCCAGGGGACCTGACACCCTCACACAGACACATGCAGGTAAAACACCAATGCACATAAAAAGATAAAATAAAGTAAATTAAAAAGACCACTTTAAAAAAGAGAGACTCTAAAAGGATGTACTTGTAAAGCGGTGAGTGTGGAAATCAACAGGAAAGCACATCAAATCATGGTTTAATAGTAGAACTATTATGGAGCAGGCCAACCAGAATAGGGAAGGTGTTGCCATAACCTAAAGGGAGAGGGTGCAGAGATCAACTTGGGAAGCCTGGTGACCCTCAACAGAAGAATACAGCAGTCTGTGCAGTCAACCAGGGAGGAGCCAAGGGATGGCCCCTCCCCCGATTCTTCCTCCCTCTGATCCTCACCTGAGACCCCTTCTTCATTGGATGAATGCACCTGAGGCTCCAGGCATGGAAATGTTCTGTGTGGTGCAGAGAGCAGAGAGCCAGGTGACATATGGGGAAGATGGAGGAAGGGAGACATTAAGGACCAGATGGCAAAAGAGAATCCAGGGCGACAGCTCCAGAACTACAGCATTCATCTCTGAAGCGACGTCTGCATCTCAAGATCTCTCCATCTGCCTCAGCTGCTTCCATGTTGCTGTGTGTGGCCTGCGGGTAGACCTTTAGATCTTATGTAAGCTTATTCTTTTTTTAATTTTTTTTTTTACAATCTTAAAGGCAGAGTTCTAAGTCTGTCTTCACAAACGTAGTCTACACTGAAACCATCTTTCTCTATCAACACACGGGATCCTGGGAAGAACATGTTTGAAAGGCTAATTTTCTTTTAAAATACAGACACCCCCCAAAAAAGATCATTTTTTTGGGGGAAGTATGTATGCGTAATTGCTTACAACTCCTTTTAAATAAAATGCGAAGGGTCCATAGCACACAACTGAGAGGAAGAACCTGGCTAGAAACCCCTCACCAGCTGACTGGCAGGGACAAGGACACAGGGGATGCTGGCCATTAAGAACTTGAAAGAGAAACAGTGGTAGTGCCGTGAGCCGTATGAGCCTCCTCCAGAAAATTATTTGGTGGTGCCCTAATTTTTTCTGGAAACATATTTTATATGTCAGATCACCAGCTAATCCTGCAAAGCTTGAGGACCCACAGTAAGGAGAGCCTTCCACGGCCAGCAGTGTGCTCTCCACTCTATGTCATCCACTCATTCAGAAGCTTGTGGGAGCCAGAGAACCCCCAGACATGAAGCAGGCCCATTCAGCTTCAAGATCAAAGCCATGAGGTATATGAGGTCTTAGAAGGAGAAGGAGTGCAAAATGCGTCCTCCACCAGGGTAGGGAAGAAAGCTAAGGCATCACTTGATTCTCTCCAGACTTGCCAGAGAGGGAGAACTGGGGCCAAGAAATTTGCTGGAAGCAGGAGATGTAGGAAATTCCACATTTTCAAAGACTCTAAGATGCCCACAATTTAAATACCACATCGGTCTTCTAACTTCTGCTAAGAACAACACACTGCCGATTGGTCATACAGCTTCTTGTTCTCTGAAATTTCTGTGATTTAGTTCATGAAGTCTGAGGATTCCTATGGAGCTGGTTACCTTACTTGTCCTACTGAGGGCACGTTTTGTCACATATTTAATAACACCCATAACCCACAGCTGGGCCTCACAAGGGCATCTTTCATTCCTTCAAAGCCCTTTATAGTTTCGAGGTTGTCTCCAATATGCAAAGATAAATATTTACCTCACTGAAACCAAAACCTGCTTCGATACTCTCTTTCATGCCTCTGTGCACATACTCACTTCATTCTAGAGCTGAATCATTATGTAAACATTCTGAAAATACTGTGAACAGCGAGTAGAACCAACAATGAACGTAACTAAAATGAGGAATGTAAAACATTGACCAGAAATGACTGGTTCACACATACAGATAACTTCACTGATAGCAAACCAAATATCGCCATTTGGAAAAAAAGAAAAAATCTCATCCTGACTTCAAAATTTCTTATTTTTGAAAAACACATATTGAAATATGCATGTGGGTGGGTCCTCTTGTAATTGTTGAAATATGACTGTGTGAATGACTTTTCTCATAACCATGACAAAATATTCGACTGAAACACATTAAGGGAAGGAGAATTCATTTGGGCTCATGGTTTCAGAGGATCACGGTCCATCATGTGGGAGAAGCATGGGTGTTTCAGTGGCAGGAACATTGGACAGTGGCTCCTCATATCTTCACAGATCAGGAAACAAAGAAGAGACCCAAATCAGAGCCAGACTATCACTCTTAAGTTTCTCCAACTCTGGCCTATGCTCACCAGATGGCCCTATGTCCCAGAAGCTCCACAACTCCCTAAAACAGAGCTGTGGGTCAAGTATTCAACTCCATTATCCCAAGGGAGATATTTCACATTCAAATAATAACGATGGCACATATTGACATACTCTTATATTTATCTTGCTAAGACCCTATAACAAGTATACTTTTTTGCTTTGTTTGTTTTTCAAAACAAGGTTTCTTCGTGTAGCGTTGGCTGTCCTGGACTTGGCTTTTTAGACCAGGCAGGTCTTGAACTCACAGAGATCTGTCTGCCTCTGCCTCCCTGAGTGCTGGGATCACCACTGTGCCCAGCTACAAGGTTACTTTTCTTTTTTTATTTATTTATTTGTTTATTTATTTATTCATTTATTTATTTATTTATTTATGGTTTTTTGAGACAGTGTTTGTCGGGGTAGCCTTGGCTGTCCTTAACTCACTTTGTAAACCAGGCTAGCCTCAAACTCACAGAGATCCTCCTGCCTTTGCCCACCCAGAGTGCTGGGATTACAGGCATGTGCCACCATGCCTGGCTAAGGATAGAATTTTAAACAACTTTATCATGCTAATGGGAGAGGTCCCACAGGAAATACATGGTACATATACTGCAAAAATTACTGTTTTAAAATAAGAAACTATTTATCAAGATTCAGGCAATGAATGGAAGCCAGCAAGCGCTTCTAGGCTAGTAAGAATAGAAAGCTTCTGCAAACCTCTAGCCTGAGGAAAAAGGGGGAAAGGTGGTTATGTGGACTCAAAGAAGCCCTCCAAGCACAGTCTATGGGAGCTATGCGCTGTGGCAGAGCAAGACACCCTCCACACGATGAGAGAAATAGAATAGAAAGAGTGAATGTGCAAGCCTCCCCAACTGTCTACCATCGACCTCCTGGCTTGGATCTCCTACTCAGCAATCACAGAAGCTGTGATCCGTGAGGGTGAGACCCTCAGAACGGAAAGCAGATACTAGTCAGTGAGGATGTAGAGAATCAGTAGGACGCCTACCTCAACCCCACCACCACCAAGGAACGTTGCAGAAGAGGAGTCACAAAAGGTGGGGGAGCTGGAAGATGGGAAGAACTGTGAAGTGCTGCCTTCTTGCCATGACACGGCTAACATAATTCTGCCTTCAAAGCAGCCGTATTTCCCTTCACAAGACCAAACCAGTCAAAATTTCAGAATAGATGGGATACACATGAAGAGCTCATTGGCAGTGGATGGTTTATGCAAGAGGAAAGTCATTCAATTGTTTTTAGGATATGGCCACTGGCGGGCTTCTCATGCTCCGGTGGGCAGGCACACACACATACACACATTTATACATGTACACACATACATATGTGTGTATACATATACGTGTGTGTACATATACATGTATGTAATGGACAGCACTAACCAGATTGAATGAGTTATCAAATATATAATTACGTGCATGTATACACATATGTGTTCTGTGTGTATACATATATGTATGTATATATATGGGCATATATGTATGTGTGTATATGCATGTATGTATATCTGGGAAGCACTACCAGCTTTAATGAGTTATCAAAGATATGTATGTGTATGTATACATACATATATGTTATGCATATATACGTATATACGGGCAGCACTGACCAGATTTAATGAGTTATCAAAGAGAGAGAGATGAAGTTGGAAGGGGCATGTTGAGTGTGAATGGAGGGAGATGGATAGTGAAAATGCAGGTAGATATGACATATTTTCATGTTTCATTAGACATGTATATGTATATGAAATTCTTAAAATAAATTTTTTAATCAAGCATGTTAGAATGAGATAGGCTAGAGGCTTCCAAGAAGCTTTGCACGAAGATTGATAACAAAAGGCAACATACCCTTTATTTTCCCTCACAAACACCCATGCCTCTCTCTCCTCTTTCTCCTTCTACTGGAACCCTTACTCTCAACCAGTCTGGCTCCTACCTTCATGTCTTCACATGAATGAGTCCCACTGAGTTTAGAGTTCCTAGCCCAAGAGAGAATGAGAGGTCATTTGCTAGACCAAGAGCAAGTTATCAGTGACTATTCCACTGAAGAAACTGGCATCTGTCCCCCTACAGCCATTCATTGCAATTCCTTTAGGGGACAGACAATGATGGAGCCATCCATGATGAAGTGTTGGGAAGCCCAATCTTCCATAGGTCATATGCAGATAACCAGAGCTGCAGTGGTGTGCAGTGAGCTCCAGCTTTCCAGCTTTGGGTGGTGATGCATCCATCTTTGGATCCTTTCTGTTTCTATAAGTAACCCAGTTATCAAGTTGGACATTAATGGTGTCCTTACCTTGTGCTGGGGGCCCTGCAAGTGTCACCATCAACAGGAAATGGTCCGTGTGAGGTGAAGAATGAAACTCTTTCAGCATCACTTTAGCAGGTGCTGGGTCAAAAATTCCCAGAGTCTGACCCCCATGGTTTATTTTTCTTACACGTTTAAACACCGTAAAACAAACAAAAATAAATAAATAAACACCGTAAAACTTTGAGGGGAAAGTCTCCACGTGACAATAACCACAACAAAGCTTTGGAGATGGCTACATCAAACTTCTCTTGAAAAGTAGCAAAGAGCCTGTGACCTTTACATTAAGAATGAGTTCTATTAACTGATAAAGAGAGCTCAGGGTAAGGGCCTAAAGAAGAAGGATTTTTAATTAGCATAAGGACAGATTCTGTTGGTGGAGAATGCAAATTACATGGGACCTATTTTGTAAGGATGGGTTCTATTCTCTGAAAGATAAAGCTCAAGATAAGAACCTAAACAAAAGCTCTGGATTTGGGGGGATTTGGGAATTCTGGCTCCATAAAGTAGCAAAAAGATCACCATGTTATTAGACAGCTTCCACTCTGGATGAAAAGGCATCAGTCATTTATTTCCCTTGAAAGAGAAAGAAAAAAACAAAAAGCTTTCATGTTTAAAAACTCTGGAGTTCCTAATTCTGGAGTTTCTATGAGCTGTGCCTCCTATAACTTTGGTCTGTCATTAGTTCCCCATCTGGGACAAGTAGACATTTGTTCATTTCTCACCAGGAAGAGTGTCAGAAGGCACAATGGTTTCTGGGATATACATTAGCCAAAAGTTAAACTTCTTTATTATAATCAGAAGATGAAGAAGTCTTAAAAATGGACAAAGAAATAAGAGACTGATCAACAGGAGTGACCAGAAATAACAATAATATATTGTATATTTCAAAATAGATAGAAAAGAAGATTTTTTCATATTTTTGCCACAAAGAAATCACAAATGTTGGAACCGATTACCTAATTTAATCATTACACAAACATACATGCATCAAAACATCCCAGTGCACTGGATATACATACCATTATTCTGTGCCAGTTAAAAATAAAATAAACTTATTTTTAACTGGAGCAAAGGAAGATGCGTTGTATCATTTTCCTGCCTCAAGGTCTTTCTCAGTCACTTGGAAGAAAATCTGAAATGCCCACCAGGACCTACCCTGGTCCGGCTGCGGAACAGCTCATTTCACACTCTCCAGCCCCAGCACACTGGGCTTCCTCCAGTGTTCCCAGCTCATCTCCTCACCACCTCCACACAAGTGGCTCTCACCGCCCAGGCTGAATGACCTTTCCTCTGTTTAAGGTCAAGTGCTTTTCCATGTTTTGTCAGCTCACCCGTCACCTCCTCAGAGGCCTCTTGTGACTATGAACCGCAAGTAGAGTCATCTACCTACTCCCTCAGCCTCTTTTGCTCTCCACGGCCTTTATTTGATTCCTTGGCAGCTTTGCATGGGGTATGATTGTATCTATCTGTCTATGTGTAAGTGTCTATGTATATGTCTCACTCTTAGAGGATTCGTGAAAACCATGTCTGAAATACCTCTCTCATCATCACTATCCCAGACCCTGGATGCCCTTTGTCATTTTTGTTAAGATTTTTCTATTTCCTTGTCTGTTATTGTACTGCCTGCCCACAAGAATCCAAAGTTCCTTTGCACATGTGTTAGGTTGATGGTAGAACTTGCCCAAAGTCTTGGAGTAATGCAGGCTTTTTGACTGACTCGTCTACATTTCTTTAAGTCTCCACCCGCCCACCCCATCTCCCTTCCTCAGGCCTGCCTCCAAAATGTCACCTGATCTCTCAAGAAGGCAAGATCCAAAAAGATCCAAGTGTTGCAGTCTGACTTTGTGGAAGGACCGTCGCTCTTCTGTCTCCAGTGTCCTCCACTCAAGTCAGCCAAACTGCAAAGACATGTCTCTGCACTTTATCTCCAATCCCAGTCCGGCTACACAAGAAACTAGTCCTGTTGTTGTGTGGGCAGGAAAGGTAGCGCCTGCTAACAATGCAGAGTTGTGAAGGAAGGCAGCATTGCTACCCCCACCAAGTGTTGGCTCAGGTCCTGTGTCAGCTTTATTTCCATCCCTCTCACCTTCACTCCAGGATTTGTTCCTTTCAGTTGACTAAGAAAAAGGATGCCCACTCCTCTCCTCCTAGGAAAGGTATTGCCCTCCTTTTGTGTAATCTGCTGAAGCCTTCTTGTGCATTCTTTCTTTGGTACTGCTTCCTGCTTTTCTATACCTTTCTGACTCCCCCACTATTTGCTTTCTGCCAGGGAGTTTGTTCCACATGAGCATATGTGCACGTCTTTTAATACACAACTCTGGCTGGATTCCCAGCAAAGGAGGAAGACACTTCTGTGGCCAAACTAATTCGGCAAGCTTCAATTATTCATAGGATATTTATTAAGTGGAAAGAGAGCAATGGTTCCACCATTTGTCACTACTTTGTGATCTGTCAGGAGGGAGTTACCTATCCTCAAAGACAAGAGTGCTTAATCACAAAAGTTTGAAAGCAATTTTTCAAAAACACTTATGATACATGGCCCAGACTAAAATAATAATAATAATAATAATAATAATGTGTTTGAGAGATGGGGTGATGACAGGCAGAGAATTAACAACAGACACACAGTTCCCTGAGTTCTCATGGTCCCAAGAGCTCCAGTTATACATACAGAACCCCAGGTCCACAGTCAGCTGCTATCGATTCATTGTGTGATAATCAGTCAAGTGTCATCATGGGAGCGATCGAGCACTACAGAGTCCACCACATTCATGAAGCCTCCACACAGAGTTGCAGCAGACCATGTGGATCTGTGCAAAAAAAAAAAAAAAAAAAAAAAAAAAACATGAGCATGATCAGGGAAGAAGGGAGCAGAACAAGAAAGTTTAAGTCGGAGCCTTTTCGGGGATCTCCACAGGAAGGACAAGGTAGGACAGAGGGAACGATTTACCACTGCTAAATTAAAAATATTCAGCAAGTTCTGGATTTATACAGACAGGATCGAGTTACCTGGTTCATGTCTGCAGGTAATTAAGCACTCTTCCAGCCTCCAGAGCAATGACAGACAACAGGTAAATGGTTTAAGCTGCCCCATTGATGGCACTTACTAAAGTAACACACCCTCAAGCTTCCTGAAGGAAAAAAAAAAAAAGTTCAGTTCAGCTCCAAAGCATACAAAAGAGGGGAGGGGTTTGGCATAATTTTTCTGACACACAGAGATTAACAACATGTCTTCCTTTAATGAATAAAAAGAGTTGAAATTCCCTAATTCCAAGGACATCACATCTGTGAGCTTATGATCCAAGTGGCCAAGACTGCCCAGACACCTGCTCTCAAAGCACAGTTGACCACCTTCATCAGAAATCACCCAGAGAGCATTGTTAGGAAGACACGATGTCTGCCCACCTCTGTAAGCCTGCCACATGGAAATCTGCCGTTTGGATTCCCAAGCCTGTATTTCCACCGCCTCCCCAGGGCCAGTATGTAGGAGAACCACTGGGATACTCTGACTCTCCCACCCTCATCTCTTCCTTGATGCTTCACTACACGCTAAGACTTGGATGGCCACAGAGAACCTTCTCTGGGCCCCTACACTCAGAGCACTGTCTGTGCCCTGCTGCATCCCATCACACGTGAACATTTTTAAGAATGCAGCTTCCCAGGCTGCAGCCTGACCACCTCCGCATGTGTTTGCCCGTCAAGCTGCTGTTTGGAAGTAACATTGTGCTCCTGTGAACTCAGGTCACCCCCAAAACTTCAGTGAATATCTTTGAAAGAATAACTACCTGTTGGGATTTCAAAATCAAATCAAGCTCTTTGGAGAAACACAGAGAAAAATCCAAGTAGGATCAGAACAATTCCTACTGAAGCCTTCTCTCAGACAGGACTCCAACCATGGACAACTGAGCCATCTTACCAGCCCTGCGTCCCTCTCTTGCGGGTGTCCTAGGACCCATGGAGAGTTCTTCTTTCTGATTTCATGCCATACATATATCACTAGCATTTCTTTTCTCCTTGTTATAACAAAGACCTGATTCCCAGAGCTTAAGCCACCATATTGAACCATGAAGTAAATGACATTTGCTAAGAATGTTGGCCCCTGACATTGTCATGATTCCTATCCCTGAACATCTTAAATTTCTACTTTGTTCATGCACTTAATCTGTGGTTTTCTTTTACCAATTGCTAGCTTGCATTTACCCCTTTTATCCTAAAAAGAATGCTTCAGGGACCATGATCTGAGTGACTCAAAACAGCTGAATGCTTTGACCACAGGAAAAGGACACTGGGTGTCATTCCTGCTGTGACCACAAAAAAGGACACTGGGTGTCATTCCTGCTGTGACCACAGGAAAAGGACACTGGGTGTCATTCCTGCTCTGACTCTCTCCAGGCGGGTAATAAATAGATGAACACGAAAGGGAATACAGGAACAAATGTTCTTCTCTGGGGAGCCATGGGGCTTTTTCTGTTGCCATAGATACCTCAGAAAGAAGTTTACTGAAGCTCATACTAAGGTTCCTTTGTGCTTACTTCTGGAATATCCAACCCATATTTCTCTTATTGCAACTTAGAGAAACATTTCACCATCTTTAAATGGGGGTTGGGGGAGGAGACCATGGAACTACCTGCTGCAGATAGTACCCAGCTCCCTGGTCAGCCAGCGCTCAGCTCCTGGTCAACCAGTGTTCAGCTTCAGGTCATCCAGTGCTCAACTCCTGGTCACCCATGGCACAAACTTATTTGAGGTCATACCATCCGTAAGTCACTGTGGCGGAGTTGGGACAATGAAGCTCTCTGAAAGCTGTTTCTGATTGGTGTGTTTGGCTCTAAAGCAAACGCCTGACTTGAGGCAAAGAAGCCAATTATTTCTAAACAAGATTGAGTCTTGACCTTGAAAACATTCAGGGGTTAGACTATTCAGCGACTCAGAAAAATGTTTTGGCTAGATTTGGGGTTTATTTTATTTCATTTTTTTTCTTTTGGATAATTACCCTCCTCCTGCTATTCTCCAAATTCTACTATGGCTTTTCATGTCATACATATAAATGGTCATTAAATGGCTCAGGATAAGTTCTGAAAATGATTCTAATTCATACTCCCACCCCATGCCCAGGATACAAATGCAGAATAAAGAATAGTGCATTTCCTGGCACACTGTAGGTTCTAAATAAATTTCGACTAAAACTGACTTCTTTAATTTTATGCCTTATAGTCTCTTGTTCTCTCACATGTACCATACCACTAAACAAATATTTCCATTAGTTAGTAAGTACTTCTTGTCTTGTACTTCAATAAATGAAAGCTCAAAACTAGATCACTGATTAAAAGCTCAATATTAATGGCATGATGGCTCAGGCCTTTAAACACATTCTCTAGTCCTTCTAAAACCTACACCCGTCCATTCATGAAGGCAGAGCTTTTGAGGCCTGAGCATGTTGCAAAGGTCCCCTTTTCAGTTCTGTTGCTGTAGAGGTGACATTGCCAATGCATAGGTGGGGGGGAGCACAGTCTAAACTGAGCATTAGAACTTATGGCTATTATTATGGTCTAAATTTTGCTACAAATTAACAATGATAAAGAGAGTGGTCTGGAAGTCTGTCCAGAGGTCGACATCCAAACGTATTCATCCGCATACGTCCTTCTGCGCCTTTATCACCGAAATGACCACCTGCAGTTATGGACAGACACAGCAGCACCTCTTCTGAAGCTGTTCCAAGAAGCCACTTGGGTTCATACTTCCTCGTCCATGACGACAGGCGC
Source organism: Rhombomys opimus (assembly GCA_010120015.1). Taxonomy (NCBI): domain Eukaryota; kingdom Metazoa; phylum Chordata; class Mammalia; order Rodentia; family Muridae; genus Rhombomys; species Rhombomys opimus. Next base: position 5,531,487 of record REGO01000015.1, on the reverse strand, counting down.
AGCACTCCCTGTAGCCGCCATACGTATCAGATGAGACATCCATCAACAGGTAAACGGATAAAGAAAACTGCATACACAGAGCTGTGACAAAAAAAATGAAAGCATGTTTTCGGGGAAAGAGATGGAACTTGTAATATTTATGTCAGGAGAAAAAAACCCAGACTCAGAAAGGCAAACCCCATGAGTTCACTCCTATATGTAGACCAAAAATTTAAAATGTGGGTACATGTGTGTGCATTTGTGTGTATCTGTGTGTGTGTGTGAGAGAGAGAGAGAGAGAGAGAGAGAGATGAGACTAGAAAGGGGATGGTAAGAGGAAAAGAAGAGACCTTTGGAGAGGTAAGAGATAGAAAGGAAAATGGGACACATTCAAAAAAAGACAACAGAGTCTGACTAGGCTGATTATGAAGGAAAAGGAATACGCTGGAGGAGGAGATGAGCCAGGTTCCGGGGAGAAATGAGGGAGGTGAACAAAAGAGGAGAAAGTATAATATCACATATATAAAAATGCCATAATGAACTCATTACTTTGTATGCTAACCTGGAAGCTTAATTTAAAAACTCCCTTAACAAAAACCAACCAGAAAGCCATGAATATCTGTGCCAGAAGCGACTGGAAGACTGGCGCGTTCCCAGGCCTGCGGCTTGGGTGACAAGGGAGAAATCTGCGGGACACCCTGTAAATGGGGTGTGAAACCAGGATACCAACTAACAGGCCTCGCCTCCTTCCCACACACGAGCAGGCACAGCTGCCTTCTCACACACTGCTCCCTCACCACTTCCCTGGCAGCTAGTGAAATACTTTCATCCAAAAGGGCTTTTCCAGAGCCGGTAGCTCGGATGCTGAAGAGCATCCTCCAAAAGATGAAACAGCAGGAACTGAGCAGCCCGCACCCAGCATTTAGGGAACCGGAACTGGACTTCACCTCCGTGAGCCATCCCTCCCCTCATCTTTGGAGCAGGCTGGCTTGGAGTGGACCTTGAACCTGACTGACCCTGCTTCAGAACTAGGGTGTAACACACACCACTGCCACTCTAGCAGTCTGCAGGTGGAATGTCACGCCCACGTTTCCTGAATAGAAACAGCTGGGGTTGTTCTCTTTAAGGCTAGCCTTTGCTGTACAATTCATACGCACTTACCAACGTGTCCACCTCCAAAAAAGAAAAAAAGGAAGAAAGAAAAGTCTTACCCTATTGCTTTTTTATTATTCTGAAGTTATACACAGAAGAAACAGGTTTTTTTTTTCTATTCATCTGGTGTACTATTTTTTTAATCCATTTTTTCTAACATCCTGTTGGACCTATGCTGCTAAGAAAGCCTCTTATATATTTGGTGTTGGAAAGGGGGGCCCAGGAAGGGAGGTTGCAGAGAGGCTTGTGAGGCTTGAGCAGGAAATGTCTTTGACAAATGAAGGCTCTCTTCTCTTGCCTAATTCTGAAATGCCTCTGGCTTGAAAGTTCTCCATATGCTCATAGCTGTTATTTATGTACACCACGCAAATTCTAAACAAAGAGCTCCTTTCCTGGCCCCACATACACAGCCTGGAACAGCAAGGCAATGATATGCTGAAGAAACAGACGGGAATCTGGGGCAGAATGAGAGCACAGGCCACTGTATGAAACACGATTGTCGATAACAGTAGGACTAAATGGATAGTGTGCCCATCAGATGGCCTGGGCACAGGCCGTTGCTTCTTTCCAAAAAGGTCAACACTCACGTTGATGTTGCTTGGCTAGGGGTGATATGACAAAACACCTTAGACCGGGCGGCTTAACTAGCAGGAAGGTAGCCTCATGGTGTTGACACTAAAGGTCTGAGATCAAGGCCGTGGCAAGGTTAATTCTTTCTGAGGACTTTGAGAATCTGTTCTGTCTCTTTTCCGGATTCCGGTGGCTTGCTGGCCATCATTGTTGACCCTGGACCATCACCTTGAAATACACCTTTGTGTTCATAAGTGCCCCCCCAAATGTCTGTGTCTATGTCCAAGTTTCCCCTTTTTATCAGCAAACTGTGTATTAGACTAGGGCCAAAACTAAGGACCTAGCTGAAACACATGACACCTGCAGAGACCTTACTTCCAATGAAGCTCACATTCACCGGTACTAGAGATTAGGACTGGAGCCTGCGGGTCAGGAGAGAGAGCCAGAGACCCATAGCATGGTCCAGGGTAAACCTCTCTTAAAAGGATCAGCTAAATGGCTCCGTGGGTAAATATGCTTGCTATCTGATCACCAGGATCCACAGGTGACGGGGAAAAGCCAACTGTAAGTCGGCCTTCGGCCACAACGTGCACGTTGAGACGCACACATATGCACACTGGTGCCCTCGCAGGCACACGCATGCTAATTAGATTAATATGATTTCCTGACAGCAAAACTTGTAACTCTGCCCATGAGGCCCTGCCTGGAGATAAGCGAGTAGGCCAGCGAGCTGTTTCGGTGGGTAAAGCCACTTGCCAGCAAGCCTGAAGACCTGAGCGTGTCGCCCTGGCACCCGTGTGGTAGGAGAGAACCAACTCCAACAAACCGTATCCTGACCTCCACAACGGGCCTTCTGAGGCGCACATGCCCACACATATGAAATAAGCTAATTAAAATGTCAATAAAGACAAAATTAATTAATTTTTCATTAGCTGATCAATCACACTTTGGCCATCCTAGGCAGTTTTCTGAACCGTGGTTATCCTATCTTTCCTGTCTGAAAAGTCCTCTGTAAAGGTGAGGAAGGAGGCCATTCAAGACAGGCCACTCTTCAGCTTTCCAGTTCCCACCTTCCTGCCCCCTTCTCTCAGGAATTCAGTGGCAAAACCCTCACTCGAATACAGGCAAGCAGCCAGGCTCAGTAGACCTCTTCAGCCAAGCTCCTGAAAGACACTCCATTCCTCTGTCTGAGCCTCTGAAGGAGTCCACATGCCAAAGGGAGAAAGCAATCAGGGGCTCTTCCATCTAGCTCATTCCAACTCCTGATTCCCCTACTCCCATGCCATCCTAACCATACCCTTGACCCAGGCTCTTTTCAGCTCTCCCCAGAATCCAATCTACTCACTTCCAATCCAGAGAAACTATGTTACTGGTTCTCAACCTATGGGTCATGACCCGTTGGGGGTCAAACAACCCTTTCATTGTAGTCACCTAAGACCATCAGAAAACATGGATTTTTATATTATGATTCATAACAGTAGCAAATTTACAGCTATGAAGTAGCCACAAAAATAATTTTGAGTCACCTCAACAGGAGGAACTGTGTTAAAGGATGGCTCCATTAGGAAGGCTGAGAACCGCTGAACTACAGGGTTTGTCTTCAGAAATGCCAGCTTCCTACTCAAAAAAAAAAAAAAAAAAAAAAAGTCTGCTTTACCCAATTTAGACTATCTATCCCAAGATCATACTCATTCCAATAGAAGGAAAGACTTGTGGCCAGCTCAGGAGCAACTTAATGAAATCCAGTGGACATTTTTCCCCCAGGCCTTGCAAGGACAAAATCCTTTGTATCTGGACCTGAAAATTGTCCCCGGAACCCTGGGGCTTTGACACATGAATGTCAGCTTCAGGGCACCTGGTCCCTACAGCAAAGGCTGCTAAATTGACAACCTAATTCATGAATATTAAGCTCCCCACTTCAGGTGTCAGGTGTTTCTCGGCAAATAAATCATCCATCCTCTACTTGGCTTGTATGTTCTTGGTAAAGATTAAGCCATTCAAATCCACACAGGCATTTGAAGCAGGCGTAAATATTTTCCTCCTCGTTTTTACTGGTGAACTTGCCTGAGCACACCCAGCTTCCGATTGCCGGAGCCAAGATCTGAACTTCTGGGTTCACAGTCTGCATGCTGAACCCACTGCATGGAAGACCAACCATAACTTTCAACGAGTTGATTGAGCAAAAAGTAGAAGGAAGTAGTGAGAAGCTGTGGCTGAGCCTGGACCGGGAGGATCCCACCAGCCTGTGTTTCCCTGTGGAAGAGTCCCTGCATTTAAGCTTTCTCCTGCTCAACGAGCCTAGCCAAAGAGTAAACAAAACAGCGCTCCAGCAGTCAAAAGGGATGTGCCTGCTCCTGTCAGGACAGCTGGATGGGTGGAATGTCCCATAAGACTCTTCCCTCTGCCTGCTCTTCTGTAGGTACGAATTCTAAAATGGCAAACAAAAACCCTGCACCATTTTTATTTAAGAGTGTGATTTCCACCTGCGGGGAGAAGAGCACTACCCAGCCTCCACACACATCATGCTCAGCTGTCACAGACCTGATGCCCAGCCACTCGGGGGGTGGGGGTCGGTACTCAGATCAGGGAGGATGCTCGGACCGACTTCTCTTTGGCTCTCGGGAATAAAGCTGACCACCATCCCGGGACCTGGAAAGCATTCAGGAGCCCTCCCCCTCTTTGGACAAATCTGGACTAGAGCATCTGTGATGCTCCCCCCCCCCCTCCCGGGTTGCGGCAGCTCCGCAGATGCGGGGATGGCGGCGATGGCAGCTGCTCACTAAATTAAACTTAACGACCTTGTTTACTCCAGCAGGTTCCTGGTAAACTGTGCTGAGGCCGAAGGGGCTTGTCCTGTTTACATTAGCGATGACATGCTCTAGTCGGGGCTCCCAGAGCAGGGCAGAGGCTGCACTCCCCGCATGCCAGCTGCTTGAAGAGCTCCGTGTTTTGACAAATGGTGTTTACGTAAGGAACCACTGTTGATGTGATCTTTCTGTCAACCCTGACTGTGTGACGTAGATGGACGTTGTTCTGTTTCAGGATATGCCGGCCCTCCCTGAAAGAGGAGAATCATCAGGATGTGCAAAGACTAGAAATCCCCCATAGGTCACCTTCCATACACAGTGTGACCTTCATGAGTTTCGGCCTCTGTGTCAGCACTTCTTGACGTCAGCGCTATTAGCATTTGGGCTGGATAATTGCGGAAGCTGCGCGGCGCATGGCTCAGCTTCCGGCAGCATCCTGATCTTCCACAAGCTAGATGCTGAGCGCACGCTCTCCAAGTTATAGCAAACAGTAAATACTGCTAAGTGTCCCCTGGAGGGGTGGACAGAGTCACGGCCCCCACCACCCGCCTGTGCTGAGAACATGATTCTTTGAAAGGCCAGCGAGGATATAGACCTTGCGCTAATTATGAAGGCTGGTCTGGCTTGCTCCATCATCCGTGTCCTCAGAAAGCCCATACTGCTCCCACATGTTGAAACCTGGAGGCATGGATATCTAAAAGACCTTAAAGGAACATTTCCGGAAAAGTTAAAAATCATCCAAGAAAGATGAGTTCATGGCCTCCAAATGGTCTGCTCACTGGAATCATTTAAAAAAAAAAAAAAATCTGTCCTGTCAGCCTTAAAACGGAAGGAAATGTGATGTGATGTGCTGTGCTGTGATACGGATGAAACTTAAAGACATTCCGCTAAGCAAAACAAGCCAGTTACAAAGGGCAAACACAACATGACTATACTGTCACACAGTACCTTGAGTCGCCAAATCACAGAGACAGAAGACAGAATGGTGTATCCCAGGAGGTGGGAAAGGGGCAAATGGGGGATTGTTGGTCAGTGGACATAGAATTTCAGTTTTGCAAGGTGGAAAGAGTCCTAGAAAATGGTTTAAATGTCGAGCTTCATGTTATGTGCTTTTATTGCAACAACAACAACAACAAAAGACTACTACTAAAAAAATAAAATCTAGAAACAGGGCTAGAGAGATCCAGGGCTTTTGAATTGGCCCACCCCAACATCTGTCTCATCTATGAACTGTTGGAGCATGTGAAAGGAAGGACCTGTCCCACAGATCCAAAGCTGCTAGATCTCCATGACACAGAGCAACAACCGGATATCCAAGAGGAGTCCTGGTGAGGATACAGTATTGATAGTGTAGCATCAGCCAAAGGCCTGGAACCAGACCAGTGATCATTGGAATAAACATTGCAAGCAAAGATGTGTGGACAAAAGGGTACACTGTGAGACACACAGTGACAGAAGACAGCTTCCATGATGAGATGGGTTTATGTTTTGTTTTGTTTTGTTTTGTTTTGTTTATTTTTGTTTGCTTGCTTCTGTTTTATTTTCTTGGGAAGATTGCAAGGGCAAAGACAGATATGATGGGATGGGGAAGTGAGAGGGACTGGGGTGCATGATGTTAAATTCACAAAGAAGTAATAAAAAAGGGTTTTTTTTTTAAGGTATGTCACGAACTCTAAAAGTGTATCTAAAGAAAATATGAAAAGAATCAGAATTCTGCAAAGTAAAACTGAAAACTTTCTGTCCTGCTAGGCATAGTAGCATGCATCCACGACTCAGGAGGCTGAAGCAGGAAGATTTCTGTGAATTCAAGGCGAGCCTGTATTATGAGTTCCGGGTCAGCGAGGGCCATGTAGAGAGACCCTGTCTCTAAATTAATTTTAAAAATGAAAAAAAAAAACTATCTACTTTCTAAGAAATTAAAAAGTATTAAATAGCCAAGCATTTATTATTTCAACGCAGTCTAATCTGTATTAAACCAGATATTCTAAGATGTAGACCTGAAATTCATCTTCTTTTTATTACAATAAGTTCAATGCGAAGCGAAATTTTCACATTAGGCTGCAAAGTTTAAAATATGTAAGAATGGACTATCCTACTGATTAAAAAGGTTTATTTTTATTGTTCTTCATTATCTACATATGGGTGTGGGTATGTGCACATGAATGCAGGTACCCATGGAGACCAGAAGCGTTGGCATCCTGGGAGCTGGGGTTGCAGGTAGGTTTTAGTGACCTAATATGAGTGCTGAGAACCAGATTTGGATCCTCTGGAAAAGAACATTCCCTTACTCACTGAGCCCTCCTTCCAGCCCAACTGAATTGCTTTTGATGTAAGAGCCAATATCAGGAACAGCATACCTTTAGCAAACGTGAAAACATGATTAAAAATCTATTCTTACTAGACACTGTAAGATAACAAATTCACTCTCCTCCTGCCTCATCCTTCTGGGTGGTGGGATTCCACACATGTGCTGGTATTCTTGCTAGGAGAAAAACACATTTTTGTTTTGCCTTTACATTTTTTTCTGGAAGTGTTTTTTTTTCTTCCCCCCAACCCCCAGGCAGGGTCTTACTATGTAATCTTGGCTGGAACTCAGTACATAGACCAGGCTGGCCTCAAACTCATACAAAGCCACCTGTCTCTGTCTGTTGAGTACCAGGATTAAAGAGTCCTAGCCTTTAATGAGAGTCCCCTGCACAGCCATTTTTTTTTTATTCTTGATAAAATTTCCTTTTCTGTTAATTTCTTTCTCACATTCTAAAGTGTTGTGATAAGCTGTGAGCATTTCTTACAATGATCGACACTGTATTTGCCGCGTGCTGTAATGAGCGTGCTCATGGCACTGCATGTTGTCTCTGGTGCTTTTGGACTTGTTATAACTGTGTCAAATGTGTTCAGGAGCCCTACCTTTGTGATCTCTCTGTTGTCAGACCTGGCAGACTCGAAGCAAAATTATTTGCTGACATCAAGCACAGCAAAGGGTTAACTTGGTGACAAGACATGGGAATGTCCACATGTATTTGAGGAGTTTTATGTTGCTAGATCTATGACACTTTTAAAGATGAGGTAAATTGAAATTCTCACTGTATCTTTTTTTAAGTGTAGGAAGGTCAGAGTGCCACGTTGCTTTTCATGCTGTCGTGACAGGACAGTGGTTTACACAGGATATGCAGGGTTCTGACGACAGTGTTTGGGGGCTGGGCAGTAGAACCAGGAAGGATTTGGAAAAACTAGCATAGTTGCAAGGGAGGTTCTCTCATCTAAACGTCAGTCAAATCTGAGTGCTTTGAGTGGTCCGATTCTTAAAAGGACAATGTCTGCTATGAAATCCATGGATCATACTAGAAAGCTTTAAGTCACACGTATCATCTTCTTTATTATTTTCCCCAAGACCTTAAAGTGTTTAAGCTTCAGTAGAATCAGCTTGTGATTTCCTATAGTCATTCTATAAGGATAGGAACCTGGGTGTGGAAATCAAAACTCTACTAAAGCCAAAGGAGCTGGTCACCAAAGAGTGACCCATCAAACCCGGAGAGTTCTTCAGAGGCCACGGTGTGGGTTTTGTCAGAGGAAAAGTGAGAAGGCAGTACTCTGAGGCCGCCCGCCCACCTCACTTTGCACAGAGCAGCCCCACCTGCAGGAGCTCCTCCCACAGGCTTCCCCTTAAGAGTTCTGCCACCATGAAACAGCCTAGTTACACCCGCATGGCTAATGCGCTATTCTTTATATCATTTAGGCAATTGATCCCCACTCCCAAAGCCGGAGTCCCAAATGTAATCCAGTCATAAGACTAAGAAAATAAACAGTATGCATCTCCTGACTTAAGAAACTAATGCTGTAACAGATCCAACAAAATGCATATAACATATTATAATATATAACATATATATAATATATGTAAATAACATATATTCTTAATTTATTATATACATATAAAATATACATAATATATTGTATACATATATAATGTTAGTATTTTGGAACACAACCTGCTCCTGGGTTACCCAGCAACTTATGATGTCATCATGTGTCACCAGCCAGGTGGCCACACCTGGAAGGCGTGGTTACCTTGCTGCTTAAAGGGCCAACCCTGACACGTGGTCTCTCGCTCTCTCTCTCTTACTCTCTTACACTCTCTTTCTGTCTCTCTCTCTCCCTCATGCTCTCTCTCTCCCTCTTGGGGCACTCCCCTTTCTCTTTCTTTCTCTCTCCCCACCATGTCCTGTTCTCCCACTCCCTCCATACCTACTCAATAGACCTCTTGCAGAGAAGATCGTTGACCCCAGCCTCATATTTCTTTAAATAATAACTAACATATAGTGTATACACAGGTAGTATATTTTATATGTATGTAATATAAGTATGTGTGTGTGTATATATGTATATGTGTGTATATATATATATATATATATATATATACTTATTAACGTATATTCTAGAGGGATCTATAGGATGAAACTGAAGCAAAACAAAGTCTTTGGCTGGAGGAGGGGAGGGCTCGGGAAAGATTTGCAGGGGGTTTGAGTTGTTGAAATGGCAAGAAGGTGTGGGCATTCTCGACAAGGGACCATCGGGGCTCATGGCATGAGGCGACTTCCGCTAATGTGACAGTGGAAGTAGTCGGTAGGTAGGAGGGTGCGTGTCCTGATGTTGGGGAGCCTGCCCAGAGACGGCTTGGAGATGGTGTGAAGGAACCTGATTGGTCGCCCAACGTGCCCTCTCTTCCGGGAATAAACCAGTCTGCATCCGCTCACCCTCGGATTGCAGTCACCCTACTCCCGGTGTCTGCAGTAACTCCAGCACCTCTCAAGCCCTCGGCTTGGCCACCCTGTTCTCACCCACGGGCTGGACCCTTGGGAGGAGGACCAACAAGAAGGTATACTAACTATCTCAGGCAGATGTGAAATGCAGTGAGACCTGGAGCCAGAGATACCCAAGGTGGAGGTCAGACCTCTGCCAGAACAAGCTGGGTGAAGGACCCCAGAACAGGAGCTTCTGAAGATGAGTCCTCAGTATGCTGCAGTCTCTCAGTAACACGTTGACAGCTGCCGCAGGCCCAAGCTTAGCAACACCAATAGAAAAAAAGTTTAAAGGGCAGTTTGTGGGTGGCGGCTGTTGGAATGATGTGTCATTGCTAGGGGGAGATCAAGTGTGGATTAGCATCAATGTGGATTAGCATCAGCTACTTCAGAGCTGTAAGCCCCCTGCCCATCCTTCTATCCATCAACAAGTGGGCTGAAACTAAGGAGGGAGAGGGGGCCAAGAAAGCCACTGAGCAGCAGTTGCTACAAGAGACGACTTAGAACATTCCAGTCAAAGAACCTGCAAGTGTGGAGGATGGTTGGTCTGCCTTCCCAACCAGCCCCCTTTCCATCCTTCGTACCATTTTACCTTCAACCATTTCTGTGAGTGAAGCAGCCGGAGCAGGAGTCATTGGCACAGAGAGGTTAGTTGTTCTCGTCCATGGAATCCATAGCTAACCTCCGACAACAGTAATGGGTTGTCTCAGTCCTGGCGGCGGCAAGTCCTGGAAGGCGGCAGCAGGGCCGTGGCTCCTCTAGCGGGTGTGGGAAAGTCCTCCCCTGTCTTCCTAAGCCTCTGGACTGTCAGCGGTCGCTGGCATTCCTTGGCATGTGGGCGCACTGTCTCAATCAACTATTTTCGAGGGGCACTCTCCGTGTGCAGCCGTGTCTTTCTGTCATGTTTATATAAGGACCCCAGTCACATTGGATTACCCACACCCATATAACCTCATCTTAAAATATTATACCCACCATCAGTGAAGTTCCATTCCGGAGCGCTGGGAATAAAGAAAGTCGACCTAGCTTTCCAGGGACACGGTTCAACCCACAGCAACCCAGCACTGAGCTTGTACTAAGAAAAAAAAAGAAAAAAGAAAAGTGAAAGGAAATTCTTTTCTCTTCATGTGGCTTGCTCAGAGACCTCACCTACTATAAGATCAAAGACAGTAGACCGTCATATAATCTAATATGAAAAGAAAGTGTAGCTCGGTGCTTACAGAAGCGAAAGATACTGAACCCACATACCACATAAAGCTTGTATTAACCTGAAACTCCACTGCAAGCTATGCCTCTGAAATCTACACTTTCACTGCTCCATAAACATCAGATTCTACAATTTGCCTCCTTATACAAGAGCATGCAGCACTTTGTGGAGACATAAAGAAGGCAACTCAAACCTTAAACCATATGTTTTAATCAGTTCCCAGCTAATCCGGTGAAGAGTTTGTGTATCTGCTATTTGGGGACTATTTCAACATCTCCCAAAGACTATAAATGCTCTTATTTGCAGACAACTGTACCCAAGATGGTAGCAAAATACAAGCCATAGCTCTGCAGCTCTGCTGCCGTGAGGATATGCTCTCTACAAGTGAGGAAGGAAACACAGAGATGGCAATTAGGAAGAATAGCAAGTAAGAAAAAAGGAAGTCAAGGCAAAGACAGTGTGAGAGAAGGCCAGCTCCATGCAGACAGCATGTAGCTCCAGTGCATATTAGTTTAACTTTGTCTAAATATCATAGATATCATAGGGTAGTGGTGGCATACGCCTTTAGTCCCAGCACTCAGGAGGCAGAGGCAGGCAGATCCCTGTGAGCTAGTCTACAGAGTGGGTTCTACAACAGCCAGGACTACACAGAATTTTTTTCATATATGTGCGTATAACTATGTATGTACATGCTATACAAGGAGCCTGGAGTTGAATTTGTTATACACTTGGCTCAGACTGAGTTTTTAAGAGTTGTCATGCAATCAACTGACCTTTTGTTCTCCTGATGCAAAGAATTCTGAACTTGCAAGTGACTTTTGCTGCCTCTGTGTCTTGATTTGCTTCCTCTGTTGCTGGAACAGAGCACTGATTAAAAGCAACCTGGAGAGAAAGGGGTTTATTTCCTTTTGCAGGTTACAATCCATCAGCATGGGAAAGCAGAGCTGTGAAGAAATCTGGAGACAGGAGCCAAAGCATGTAGGAATGCTATTTATGTGCTTGCTCAGCCTGCTTTCTTCTAAAACCCAGGCCCATCTACCCAGCGATGGCACCGACCACACTGGGTTAGGCTCTCTCACATCGATCAACAATCAAGAAACTGTCCCACAGACATGCCCACAAACCAGTCTGAGGGAGGCAATTCCTCACTTCTCCGTGTGCAGGTATGTCTAGATCCACATCAAGCTGACCAAAACTAACAGTGACACTCTGCAAACAATGACTACTACGGAAGCAATGAGCATCTCCCAAATACTATGATATGGCGGCTTTCAGACACACCTGGAGGTCAGGGCACCTTACAGTCCACCAGCGGAGTCATTTGAAAAATAGCTGCTGCTTTTCACAGAATCCTGACTTTTAACAGCAATACATTAAGATAAGACTTCAGGCTTCGACCAAGGGCACTGAGCATGGCAGTGGATGCCTTTGATCCCCAGCACTCTGGAGGCAGAGGCAAACCAATCTTTAAGTTTGAGATCAGTTCCATGGCAACAGCCACAGCTACACAGAAAAACCCTGTCTTGAAAAACAAATTTTAAAAAGGAAGGAAGGAAGGAAGGAAGAAAGAAAGAAAGAAAGAAAGAAAGAAAGAAAGAAAGAAAGAAAGAAAGAAAGAAAGAAGAAAGGAAGAGGAAGACAGGAAGAAAGGATAGGATTCAACCAAGCAATCCTCCACTAAGCAGCCTGCTAAGAATTCTGCTCCAAGCCCATAGCCATAACCTACTGACCAAATTGACATACACTAAATAGCCCCTTCCCATAGCTCTCATAGGCAGAGTGATCCTATAGCCTTCTTTCCACTCCCCTACTCTAATTTTTCAGCAACTTCTTTCAATCGCCAAAGTGTCCAGTGTGTATTTAAAACCTCACAGTCCATTTCCTTACTCATCCCGCCCTCTGCCCACCCCACACTCCCTTGCATCTCCAACAGAATGAAATGACAGCAACTGCGTTTCGTTTCTTTCTTGGCTTCCCCTAGAGGCATCCGTCATGTGGCAGGCAGTCCACCATTTGTTGGACTAATACCTCAGTGTCTAATCCAGCATCTCAACAGACAGGAAAGACCCTCTCCAACAGGAGACTAGAGGGTTGAGAGAACAGAAGGTCCCACAGAAGACCAGGCCACATAAAGACTTTGCCCATTCCCCACCCCTTTCCCTTCTCCCAGCTGCAGACAGTGAACAGCAAGCTCTCATGTGAGTATTTATTCAGACAGACTCAAGCGGAGTCTGAGGGTCATGCATGGGCCATTTGCTTAAGACTCTGGAGGTTCTTTCTCCTCTAATTTTTTTTACTTTGTTCATTTTTTTTCTTTGTTTGTTCTGCAAAGCATCCTGGCTTCCTGTGTGCTGGCTAGTGTTTTGTCAAGTTGACACACTCAAGTTGAGTTGCTGGAGATACTCACTTGAGAGGAGGGTGCCTTAGTTGAGAAACCCAGCTATGAGCAAAACTGTAGGACATTTTCTTAATTAGTGATCATCGGGGGAGGACCTGCCCATTGTGGATGGGACCACCCCTGAGCAGGTGGTCCTGGGTTTTTTAAGAAAGCACGCTAAGCAAGCCACAGGGAGCAAGCCAGTGAGTTAGCATCCCTCTGTGGCCTCTGCATCAGCTCCTGCCTCCAGGTTCCAGCCTTCCTTGAGCTCCTGCCCTTACTGTTTTTGATAATGAAGTGTTATGTGAAATAAAGCCTTTCCAGTGCAACATGGGAACTTCCAGTACGAAAAACAACAATACAGCAGGAATGGACGAGGTAAGAAAAAGCAATGGTGGGGTGAGAGGGCTCAAAGACACTATATGCACAGATAAAATTGTCAAAAATGAGTTAATATATCAAAAACAACAAAGAGCTAGGGATGTTCTCAGTGGCAGAGTTCTTACCTGGTGTGTGTGATTAAAGCCTTGGGTTCAATCCTCAATACCACAGAGAGAGAGAGAGAAAGAGAGAGAGAGAGAGAGAGAGAGAGATCTATGCTTTAGAACCATGACTATTACCTAAGTGTGACTCACTGTATGGAGCATCTGGTTAGCGTGAAAACCTAAGGTGGGTGTATCACAGTTTCCCACCCTCAAGAAGACTAGAGCAGAGTGGAGAGCCTCTAAGTGTGGTCCTCAGCCCAGCAGCATCACCTGCAAATTCCAGGCTCCATTCCAGACATACGGAATCAGAAACTCGAGGTGGGATCAGCAGTCTAAACTGTAACACACAGTGCTCTAACCCAACGGCATGCTAAAATTTGAAAGCCAGCAGAAGATACACTTGCAAGCATTAAACACACACACACACACACACAGAGACAGAGAGAGAGAGAGAGAGAGAGAGAGAGAGAGAGAGAGAGAGAGAGAGAGAGTCTATAGCACCAGGCAGTGTGACAGTGTGTATTTGCTGTGTGTGGGCCCCAGACCAGGTCCTTTCCTCGTGTCTCACAGAGTAAGGGTTTGGGCACCACGGTGAGGCTGTGACAGTGAGCTGTTAAGATGCACCGTCCTCATCCAAGTTGTGTTTTGCCTGTGTGATACAGGACCCCAGGTCCTCAATGGCAGCTTCCTGTGTTACACTGAGGCCCTGGGACGTTCAGGGGCTCTGGTGAACTGAGAGCTGACTTCTGATGGCCTTGGGAGCAGAGAAAGCAACTGAAAGTTTTTCCCTGTGGAAACAGACACAAGCCAGCCTTCCCAAACTCTACTTCCATTTACAGCAGACTAGAGGATTCTGAAGACAACTTTTAAAATCAGATGAAAGATACAAAAATATTTTCATAAAAGGATCAAACAGCTAGCAAGAGAGAGAGAGAGAGAGATTACTTGGCAATGATCTGGTGAAAACTGGAGATTCGGCATCACAGGACTCCCATCTGGGCTGTTGTTGCCCCTATGGCGAAGATAGGAGACAGAGCAGTACCTCTGACATTTTATGAGAAATAACAGGAAGAACACGCAGAGTCTCAAGCCAAAAGGCACCAGGGAGGTACCAGTGCTAGGGCTGGGTTCCTGAGGGCCGCACCCTAGAAAGGAGCTTGCCTGCAGTTCTCAGTGTCTCAATTCAATTCAATGTGACATTGGATTCTAGGTCCAAACACCTCCAGGCACCTAGAAAAATCCAAAGAAAATTCTCTCCAAAGAAAGATATCATATTAAGTCTCAAATTATTTTTGCAAGTTAAGTGTTTCAAATCCAGTGTCTAGCACACAGGCACCTCCATAAGTGTGGTGGCTCGTGCTTCCATTCCAACATTTGAGAGCCAGAAGCGGGAGAATAATGAGTTCAAGGCCAACCTGGACCACTCAATACATTCTAGAGTAGCCTGGGTGAAATGAGACTTTGTTACAAAATACACTGACACAAAATACAACACAAACACACACACACACACACACACACACACATATATATATATAAAATGTTATGATATACACAGGCAGGGGACAGGAAAATGTGAATAACAAGCAAAATGATAAAATGCATACTTGTATAGTCCAGATGATGGAATTTCCAGACAAGGCTTTAAAATTATTATGATGACTGTGTTCAAAAAAATCAAAACAAAACTAAACAATTCACCAAGGAGTTGGAAAAGGCAGGCAGTAAGAATCCAGCTTTTGGACAGGAAACAATAAAATTCAGGAACTAGAAAATACAATAATCACCATCAAAACAAACTATTATATTATTGTCAGAGTAAAGAAAAGCTTAGCAGACTAGAAGATCTACCAGAAGAAGCAGAATGAAACAAAGGATAAAGTACAAAAGGAGTAAATAAATTTCCCAAGGACACAGTGAAAATACCAAACATGTTTGACTGGAAACCTAAAAAACAGGAAAGAGAAACCTCAGGTTCCCTTGTCAGTCAGGCAAGGTGATCACTTCCAGACACAGAACTTAAACATTTACCCATCTCAAAGTAGGACTTTTCAATCAGTACCATTGTAGTGATTCAATATTTAAGTCCTTCCCTTTTGCCTATGTCAAAACACAAATTCCACACCAGTGTTCGGTGGCGCATACCTTTAATCCCAGCACTTGGGAGGCGGACACAAGTGGATCTCTGTGAGTTCAAGGCCAGCCTGCTCTACAGCACTAGTTCCAGGACAATGAGGGCTGTTACACAGAGAAACCCTGTCTCCAAAAAAAAAAAAAAGGAAAAAAAGAAAAACCAATTAAACACCATCTACTTTGATATAGTAACTCTAAGAAAGTCTAAATAACTGGGTTTTGTAGGACTTGGCTTAAACGGGCATTATCAATTGCACAACATGGTAAGACATCTTAGAGATAGTGCTAAAATTTTGACAGAAGCCAAGGAAACTGTGGCATTCATTGATATGTATGGGACATAAAATTGCTCAGAGTTGAAAGTGTGGGAGTCCTGAGTCCAAGGATCATAGCTTCCAGTGGCTCAGCCAGGGCACTACGGAATGGAACAGTCAACCAGAACCTTAGGAAGAGCAAAGAGCCCTGGCGGGGCAGGGGCCCTGATGGCATTTGTAGTGCTCGCCTGAGTTCTGATCCTTCCGGTCCGCTGTGGGCTTCCTGCGCCAACAGCAGATGGAACTCAGCAGCAACATTCAAGTCACACTCATGGCCGCCCCATGCAAAAGTGAGCTCCCTGTGCGGCCCTCGACTGTTCTTTCCTTACCGTGGTTTGTTTGTCCCTTAGGTACACAGCGTGACAAGAGCAGCCTGGAGGACAGAAGGTGACACTGAAGCAGCACTGCACAGCCTTTTGTCATGCTCAAACCAAGGCACCCTAATAATTAATAAATAAATAAATAAATAAATAAATAAATAACAACCTGTTCAGTCAGAGGCCAGGAGAGGAGTGGGATCCTCACATGCTGCTACTGTATCTTAGCAAATGTCCAACAGAAGCATAAGGCTTCTGATAGAACAGTACGAAATGGTGGTTCTTAGCCTGTTGTGCTATAGAGACACCTTCCTCAGAGAGTCAGCATCACCACCGACCCTGAAGAGCTGGGTCTGTGTCTCCTCTTTCCTGTGGGCCCAGATGCCAGACACCTCAGAAATCATCTCATGCTCACGCATGCGTGCATGCGTGCACGTGTGTGTGTGTGTGTGTGTGTGTGTATTAGTGTGTTATAAAACACCCACCTTGTTTTTGCTTAGAAAGGAGTAAGAAGAAAGACCGTGGACAAACAAATAATTTTTTCAAGCTTAATCTGAGGTCAAGACAAAGTTAAGTCTCCTGGCATGGAGCGAGGAGCATGGAGTCACAGGCAAGCTGACGTCAGCATTTCTGTGCGTCATCCCCCACCCCGTCTCCCTCCTTCCCACTCTTCCTGTCCTTAGAAAGCCAATCCCAAATAAACCACAGTAGAAGTTCTGTTACCTTTGAAGCCCAGTTTCCATTTGCAGATCAAGTAGCCAACCATAACGGGGCATGCCTTGGCTGAGGTGTTTTGTACGACAGGGTGCAATGTTCAGTGAAGAAGATGAACGGTCCATGAAAAGAGCCTTACTGGAGCAGCAGCTTTGGGTGAGGTGGAGAACTAAAGGCATGGGGCCATCGTGGTCCTCAGAGAGCGAAAGAGAAAACCCAGAGAGACCATTCACGGGTCACAAACTCAGACTGAGCCTACCTGCTGATGTCTTTGCTACCTTCAGGTCAGACAGCCTCAGAGTTCCCACGTGATGTGCTAGTAAGGTCCTGGGGCTGTTGAGTGGCATGGCCTTTCATAACGTACACAGTGCTTTAGGCTCTGTACTACCTCACTGAATCCTAATCTTCAGCCCAGGAAACAAGCAGTGAGCCTTTCTAGCTGCTCTTGAAGAGTAACAATTACTGGAGACAGGAAATGAAACACCTTGCCAACTCTCTTACCAAGATCAGCCCGCCGGTGGGTGGCAGGTGCTGGCACTGAGACACCCATTCTTCCCAGGCCACCTATCACTCAGACCCATTTCTCAGCTCTTGTATCCGGCAGGTGGGGTCCATTATGCCATATACAGTCAAGTCACTGACGTTTAGAAAATAAGTAACGATGTCAGCGCAAGCTAGCCAAGTTTCTGTTGCCAGACTACCTGTAATGTACTAATGTGTGTATGTGTCTGTCTGTCCAGCCTAGTTTAAATCATCTTCTTGAAAACTTATTACCATTTCAGAGTTTAAAATAGACCGATAAAGACTTTCAGCATTTTGGATACATTGTTGGTGGGTGGGTGGATGGATGGATGGACCGTGAAAGGGAATAGTATTAATGATCTAGCATGGGTATTCGTGTCCTAGGGAGGAAACCAGATCTCCAGTTCTCCCCGCCACAATACCCAAATATATGCCACAGACCTTTACTACGAAATAGGTGATTCTGTAGGAGAAGGAGGAGTTTGGGGTCTAATTCAGTTTTGCTGAAGGGCCACTATCTAGAATGACATTATTTTGTAAGTGAGGAAAGAGGGATAGTGGCACTCGCTCAAGGTCGCAGAACTCAAGAGAGCCCCGCACTCCAGGCTCTGTTGGCCCCTCCATTAGAGGTCTTTACCAGGAAACATCACCCAGCACAAAAGTGAGTTCCAGATAGTGTGCCACTGTCTGTGCCACTGTCTGCCAGAGATGACTGCCTTTGGCCATCATATACAGGCAAATGTGTCACTTCTTTACATCTTTTCTCCAATTACTCGGATGGGAAATTGGAAACGTTAATTAAAAAGATATCCTGTTTTATCAGTCCCATCTTATGTAGAGGAAGTGGGATTAGAATAAAGCACGTGGCTAAACACAGCATAGTTTTTTTTGTTTTGTTTTGTTTTGATTTGATTGCACAGAGCATCCTTCAAGACACTACATGACCGATAGTGTCTATCTCCTGAGGGAAGGGTCTTAGTAGAATCTGCAGAGAGACACAGACAGTGGTTGTGTCCGCAGAGGACCAAAGCTAGAAAGCAGTCTTTGGAGAGGACCCAGGAGTTTCCGCTGGGATCCGTGTTCTGAAACACTGTCTGCAAGTTTGTGTGTTTCATGAGCAAATCATGGTGCTGGGGGTGGTGTGGGGGCCAACACAGAGCAGGCACAGAGACTTGAGTGAGACTGTGTAGAGAGAAGCAACTCCAACATCAGTCTAGCTCTTTTCAGGAGCTGCTTAACACCACGTTTTCAAGAAAACAGCAATGGAGCCAGAATGAATTTTTGCTGACAGTGTTTTGCTGCCCTCTAGTGTTTGATTTTTATTTTTGAAAAAGGAGTTTAACAAATCTGGATTAAAGAGGCTTTTCTGTCCCTTCCAGTCCCCCGGAAGTTAATGATTTCTTGACTGTTGCAATAGCCAGGTTAAATCACAAACTATGTTCAGTTAAAGATACAATTTTTGTTGCTGTCAATTGAGACAAGACCTTACCACGTAGCTCAGCCTGGCCTTGAATTCACAATCTTCCTACCTCGGCCTCCCAAATGCTGGAACACGTAGGTGTGCACCAAGCACACAGGTAATTTTATGAAATGTGACACACATGGCTGAGTGCACAGTTGGCAACAATATACCATGTGTTCACAGTAAAGCTAGAACGAAAGGTTTTGAAATCTTTTCACCAAAAAATGGCAAGTGTTTGAGAAGACAGACATATGGATTGTCGTGCGACCATCACATAAATTATACATTTATCGAGACATCGTGCAGTACTGATAGATGTATAAAATATATTTTATAAATATATTTATAAATATATAAAATTTTGTGTATTTTATATAAATATATTTATAAATATATAACATTTTTAAATGATACTTTTTAAATCTAACACATGAGACTTCTTAGCACATAAATGTCCTTTATGTAGAGAAATTTTGGCTATTTGTAATATATGCATTCTTGAGATCTCACATGCAATAAGAAAGATGCCTATAATTAATAATCATGTATTGTGAGAGCTGTGGGATGCAGCTACAGACAAAGCCAGCCTGAGATGCTCCAGGTAATCTGGAAGCCTCCGGCACCTGGACGCAAACGGCCTTTAAAGCAACCACCTGCCGCCAAGCTTGAGGCGCTGAGTTGGATCACTAGGACTCACTCTGTGGTGTCGAGTTGCTTGTTAAGTTGCTTTGCTGTGTTTTCACCTGGGGGAGTAGTTTTTGAAAAGAATTTAGGCATTTCCACACCTTTTTTCTTTTTGTATTGATGTGACTTGGTTTTGCTTTGCCTATAAATAATGAACCCTGGCATAGCTGCTGCTTCAGTCAGACTGACAGCCCTCTCAAGCCATCCCGTGTGTAGTGTGATCTGTCTCACTCCCCACTCAGGTACTGTTGGACTCTGCTGGCTGGCTCCAGCAATGCATTATGCAGTCTCGAAGAAAATCTTACAGACATTCTTTCTGCCTCTTCTTCAGGTACCACCAGTTAAACTGGGCTGCAAGCTGAGTCCCCCAGGCAGGAAGGAAACCTATTGATAAAGCCAGACTGCAGGTCACTCAAAAATAGTTCAAGAAGCGCGTAGTGCCTTGCCTGAGAGAAGTTCTCAGGCCCCAGTGGCTTCCAAACCAGAGCAGACATCTGAAGACTAGTGATCTTGTATTGAACATTGGCCCCAGAGCTTCTGAAAAGTATACCAAAATTTGTAAGAAGAAAAATAGAAGTAAGAACAAAATGAAGGAGGGAGGGACGGAGGAAGAAAAGGAGGGGGGAAGGAAGGCAGAGAGGAAGGTGGGGGAGGAAGGAAGGGCGAGCTGGAGGGAGGGAGGGAGGAAGGGAAGAGGAGGAAGAGCAAGCTCCCCATGTGAAAGTGGAGAGATGGCTCAGCAGTTAAGAGTACTTGCTCTTCCAGAGGACCTGGGTTTGATTCTTCACACCTGCTTCTCCCTCCAGTTTCAGATGATCTGATGCAGGCACTAGGCATATATATGGTTCACATGTATACATTCAGGCAAAACACACACATAAAGTAGAAATACAGATAATTTTAAGACAAACTGTCTATGTATGGAACACAGGAGTGCATGCTTTTAACCTTTGCACTTGGGAGGCAGAGGCAGAAAGATCTCTGAGTTTGAGGCTAACCTGGTCAATGTAGTGAGTTCCAGACTAGCTAAGGTAAAAAAAAAAAAGTTTTTCTTTAAGATTTATGTAGCTGGAGAGGTTGTGGAGAAAGGGGAACCCTCCTCCACTGCTGGTGGGAATGTAAACTGGTACAACCACTCTGGAAAGCTATCTGGCGCTTTCTA